>JAIUCV010000017.1:16523134-16884971 GCA_026724425.1 Erythrophleum ivorense
TTTAAACTTTTAATAGAATGATGTGGTATATTTAAATTTTTATGCACTAAGTGATCAAAATTTGACATTGAAAAGATTCTTCAGGAGACTTTTGGGATTTTGGAACTTACCTGCACAATAAAAATGGATCTTCAAAATTACTATCCCATGCGATTACAATTGAAGTCACTTGAAGAACTTTAATCTTTTAACGTGACAAATTCATCATAGTTCATGGCAGAAGATATGTGAAGGGAGAGTTTTCTTTATTGTTCTTTGTACTTCTCTTAGACTATGTATTTCTTTCCCTTTTCTAAAGGAAAGGTTTTTATCATACATTAAATTATACGTTACCCAACTCCTTTTTATTTGTTTTTCTATTTTAAAATTGTGACACACAAAAAATTATTTTTTTAATTAAAAAAAATTATTTTATAATTAAAATTAATTAATTAATTAATTAACTTAAGTTATTGGGTTAATTTATCATGGACAGTGCGTCATGGGCAGTCTAAATTTCAACAAAAAACTATTGTTGAGCATATTTTTATAAAGTGGCCTGTTGACAAAGTTTATATATATATATATATATATATAGGTTTATAAAAAATATATACTTTAACTATTTTATTTTAAAAATATACATATGGTCTCTAAAAATTTTTAACTTATTAGTCGTTAGTACTTCTCATCAAATAAAAACAAGACAAAAATAAAACAAATATACATATTCTAAGAATTAACAAGTATCAAGTCAAAATTTTTTAAGAAATACATCGTGTACTTCTAAGATTAGAAAAGTAAATAATTGAGAACACGCCTTTCAAAGACTAAAGTATATCTAAAAATAAAAAAGTAAGTCTATGTAGAATGGATGATCAACTACGAGGGATGTGAGTGTGAACCAAAGCGCAGTTTGGATCTAGTAAAGATTTTTATTGCAAGTGGTGCAGTAACCCTTTTTTGGCTTTTTTTTAGGGATTAAAAGAATGATGTAGGGCATTTAAAAATTATAATTGACAAGATAAAAATGTTAACTGTAAAAAAAATTATATTTTAAAAATTTTAACTATGTTGTATAATTAAAATTTTTAAAGTATAATTTTTTATGGTTAAAATATAAAATATTTATCCGCACAATTATAATTTTTAGATATCCTACATAATTCTTTTAATCCCTTAAAAAAAACCCTAAAACTAGTTATTGCACCGTCTGCAGTAACTATTATTTCTGTAGACGATCCATAAAGCAAAAGATGGAAGAAAAAAGTAAAAAAATTCGTGGCTTACCTGTCAACGATAAAATAGGTACAGGAAGCCTTGTTTGTAAGGGAAGCAAGCATGCTTTACAAAGGCTGACCAGTCACCAGTTATTGGCTCCTACTATGATTGCCAGAATTTTAAATTATCTGAATCCAGTCCAAAGAAAGCAACCTTTAAGAAACCTGAGGCTAATCATTTTATATCCTTAAAGCAGCTCATTAACATCCAGTTCAAATTTCCAGATTAAGTGCACACGAGGCTAAAGGACGGCCACAAGTTTCATATAATGGTCGGGTTGCTCTTCTTGTCATCATCCAAGTTTTCTTTGGAAGGCAGGGTTGAATGGATTAGTCTTTAGTATTGTCTCAATCCCTTATTAAAGAATAATTAATATAAAGTTCACTTTGCATAGGAGGTACAAGAAATTACCTGCTGCCTCAAAAGGGATTGATTTTCTTGATAAAAAGAAAATCTAATTTATAGATCCTTTACATCTATGCAAAGTTTTAAGCTGTCACTGCAGGAAAATGCTACAAACAAATATGGTCATTATTTATTACAATTGTAATCTTATGTATTAAATTATTCTCGAGCTTCCGTTTCTATATATTTACCATGGAAATGACATATATCCTTCTCTACTTTGTTTTCCTTAAGAATTCCATTGTGCCTAAACCCAGATCGAGTTCCAAAGTCATCATATTTGGCAGAAGCATATACCTCATAAGGAAAAATAAAATAAAAATTACCATTTGGTGTTCCTCAAACATACATGCTCGACGTTTCATCAATTTAGTTTTGATATTATCATTTTTTACTCTAAAAGTCTGAAAAAATTATCGTTATAATCCTACCATCGACTAAATTGATCGTTGATAGATTGCATGGTGAAATTATATTGATGGATTTTTTTTAAAAAAAAATTGGGGTTAAATGATAAATTATCTTCTAAGGATGAAATTGATGGAATGCGCATCTTTTGGGGAACCCAATGGAAAATAGAAAAAAATCACTTAAGAACCATGAGTCAATAGACCAAATTTATGCTCATTTTTCAATGGATTAAACGTAAATACAAATCTGTATATATTCGTTATCATGTTCTTCTATTAAAAAAAATGATAAGTGTATAATTTGTTAGTATAATATGGCAACTATATAAGAGAATTATATACTTGTTATATTATAATTAAAAAATCATTCACTTATCATATTTAAATTATAAATTTTAATAATAAAAATATAAGAAATTGCAGGAAATATTTTTTTTTTAAAGGATTAAGCTTTGGAAAGCTCAAGTGCTCAAAGGATCTAGCTTCTCATAACTTTACCTATTTTTAAAATATTTAGTACCAAGTTTTTCAATATATATATATTGTAAATAATTTTTTAATTTAGAATCATATGATTGACTGTTTTAAAAATAATTTTATGTATTTTATTCAAAAATCTGATAATAAACATTTAAACAACATTTATTTTAATTTTTTTCAAAAATCAATCCCCCGCCTTATACCATCCTATCTATAAATAAGTGCCTTCATAGTAACCAAAATGAGCTGAAGATCTCCTGCGAATGGCTTTCCCTCTCAATTTCGTCACTCTCTTCTCTCTCACCCTCTTCTCTAGTTACATCTCCACTATCAATGGAGCTTTCTCAGAACAATCCCCTATCACCTTAACCACAAAACGTATGGAAAAAATTACTCATCTTCACTTCTACTTCCATGACATCCTAGATGGGAAAAACCCAAGTGCTGTGAAAGTCATTAGCCCACAAAAAACCACTTCTTTTGGAACCACTTTCATGACGGACGATCCTTTAACCGAAGGGCCAGAGCCAAGCTCGAAGCTCGTGGGAAGAGCTCAGGGAATCTATGCTTTGGCTTCTCAACGCGACATTGGATTACTCATGGTCATGAACTATGCCTTCATAGAGGGGATTCACAGAGGGAGCACCCTTAGTGTTCTTGGGAGGAACCCTGTAATGGAAAATGTCAGAGAGATGCCTATTGTTGGAGGAAGTGGTGTGTTTCGATATGCAAGAGGATATGCTTTGGCCCGTACTGTTTGGTTTGATTCTAAATCTGGAAATGCTGTTGTGGAATACAATGTTTCTGTCTCTCATTTCTAAATCTTTTTTTGTTTTGTTTTTATTTTATTTTTTTTCAGTTTCTGATTTTCTTTTGATCTATAAAGTACTCGTACTTTTTTAGAAATCATATCGTGTCTCACTATCTTTTATTTTATTGTGTCATAGAGTTTATATATTATCTTGTCTATCTATGTTAGCATTGGTGATTTTGGGTGTTGATTTATTGCTATCCTTTAGTTGTTGCTATATAACTCTTCAGCAGCAGAGATTCGGCCATGGACGAGTATCAGATATTAAATTAGCATTAAGGCCATTGCAAGAGTTAATATACATACATATATATATATTGAATCTAAAACATCTTATGAATTAATTAAAAAATCATAAATGACATTCACCTCGGATAAATCTGCATGGTTGATGCAGTCTTTCTTTCCTTATCTAATAAAAAGTAAGAAAGTGTAATAATATTTGTTACACCTCACAATCTGTTGAGAGTTGAATGCAAATGGCTGAAAAAGAAATGAGAAAATAAATTTATCCTCAAAAATGAATTCAAAAAGTAATGCATTTGGAGTGATTATCAAAATTTTATAAAATTTTGAAAAAATCTTTTTTCAAAATAAGAAAGTAGAAAGGTGTTCTGCGAACGAGGGAGTCAATTGTACCTATGAAAAAAAGTGCTTATTCCTAGAAATAGTTATTTTAAGTGGTACAAAATTAATATGATTTTAAATTTATTCTAATTACCTTCATCAAAACACACACAAAAAAAGAGAAAAATAAAATAAAATGAAATATTTACAAAGAAATGAAAACATAATATTTACAAAAATGAAAAAGTAAAATAAAGTATTTAGAAAAAAGGAGAGAATAAGATATTTTCAAAAGTGATAAAATAAAATATTTAAAAAAAAGAAAAGAAAATATTTACAAAATGGAAAAACTAGAATATTTACAAAATAGAAAAAATAAAATACTTACAAAAACATATTTGACCTAAGAATGTAATATAGGGCCTACCTATTAGGTTAAAAGATCAAAACCCACATAGTTTGAATGAAGGTAAAAATGGATGTCACTTAGTTGATGACTTTTATTTTTATTTTTATTTTTCTATGAAAAGAATAGGAAAAATAAGAATAGCTTAATTTTTATAAATAACACAAATTTTTCCTTAGTTACTCTCTTCATTTTTTTCTATTTTTTGAATTTTGTGAAAATAAGAAATTTTTATTTTATTTTTTCAAAGAAGGCAATTTAAATTTTTAAAGATTTTTTTTGGATTTTTGAAAATTAATATATTTTTGTATTTTTTCTTTTTTTAAAAAGAAAATGGGTGATTCAACACACATAATAAACTCTTAAAAAATTAAATTATATTAAAACAAAATAAAAATGAAGAAGAGGAACAAAAAGCATGAGAAATAGCCAGCCGTTAATTGAGAGTAAATCAAATGAATGTTTGCCCCGCTACAACTTTAATTCTAGTGCAAAAATCTTAGGCATCTTGGTCAAACGGATGATCAAATCATCCATGAACGTAGACCACAACCTGACTAAGTTCCATTAATTATCACCTTTGACTTTTACTGAAGGTTGAAAAGAAATAATGAAACGAACTAAACCTACAATATTTCAAGCTAAAAGACTAGACAGGATTAGACAAAATAACTTAAGCCAAATATAGTAAAGCCATTCAGGATCGTTAAATAGACTCACCCTTTTGTAAATCTCGTTAATTCAAACCCAGAACAGTAATTCCATACCCTCGTCCCTTACTTTCAATAACAGAGAGGCGTGTGCTGAAGGAAGAGTTCAGAGCTTGGTCAAAACGAAAGAGATCCTGCAATTTGACCCCTCCCTTGCCCTTTTTTTCTGGGTTATAATTATTCATTCTTTTTACTTTTTTAACCATGCTCCAGTTACTCTTCTTCCTTTTTTATTTTTATCTTTTATGACTCAAGATTAAATAAAATTGTCCCATAAAATCAAAACAAAATTGACCCCAATGACTTTTCTTTTTAAAATTGACTTAAAAATTAAACTTGACTATAATAATTTTTTTTTGGATTATTTGATGATTCAAAATTAAATTAAAATTAATACATGATAACTATAACTTAAAATTAAATTAAAATTGATTCAAGATAATGATGACTCAAGATTAACTTAGATTAACTGAATTAACTACGATTCAAAAATCAACTTAAAATTGATTTAAAAATCAAACTTGACTCCAATGATTTTTTTAAATATTTTAACGACACAAAAATTAAACTAAAAGCTTACAAAAAAAAATAGCTAAGACTCAGATGACTCCAAATGAAATTAAAATTACATATGACAAAAATAACACTAAAATTCAAATGACTCCTATCGTTAAAATGATTCAAAAATTAAATAAAAAAACTGAAATAATAATTTTCTTATTTTTAACATGTTTCTTTATTTCTAAAAGTATTTGAACAAAATATAGTATTCGCCATAGTTTAAATTAATTGGAAAGGAGACTTATCTTTACAACTATCCACTCATCATGCGTAATCATCACTCCCAGACCATTGTAACAATTATTTTTACAACTTATGACGTACCTCGGTAGCCATGCATATGGTTGATGAATCTGTAATAAGTCAAGCACCATGTCAAAATTTAGCTAGTCTTCCTTTTCTAATCCGATGATAAGTAAGCCGAATATTGTAGATTGGAGAGAAGATTCAACCCATGCTTACAGTTACAGCTATCCACCCATCATACATATTCAGTCTTCGATAAAGTAAGACCCAATTCCATAAAATACTTTATTAATAGATATCAGACTTTATAAGCATCAAATATATATGTTAAAAAAAAAAGTGACAAGGAGCAAGAACACCTTAATAAGCTTATATTACAAAATCAACCGAGGTTAGTCTTAACAGCTGAAATATATATGCTAAAGATAAATTATCCCACCATGTATAATAGCGACAAAAATGAAAAAAATAAAACGTCGATTATTACACAAACTTTTACACAAAAAAAGATGAAAAGGGGTACAAGAAGATAAATTTCAATAAAATAAATCACTCTTTCCCTATCTTGATATTCCAATTTATTGATAGTAAACGCACGACTTGATAATATAAATAATTGGGTAAAAATTATTAGGCAGGTTCAGTTTATAAAAGATTAGTAAATCAAATGAATCATAAAGACATATATAGGCATGTCAGGTATTTTAACGAAATTTGTATTTGATATGTTTGCATATATTTGTAATATATTTTTTCACTTATCTTTTGATTGTTAAATTTACCTATAAAGCTCTCTAAGTTGGTTTTCATATTGTGCACACTAGATTCTTTTATTTTTTTCGAATTTAGACATTTTTAGGAAGATTCGATTTATAAAAGATATATAGATCAAGTCAATGATTAAAAACATACAAAATGGTTAAAAGTAAATTTCATTAAAAAAAATATGTTTAATCTGTTTACATATTTTCATATAATTTGACTGATTTACCTAACAATGGTGAATCAGCCGGTCTCAAAGTTTTCTACTAAAACTTCCAGGCCGATATACAGTAGAGGGGTTGATCATTCCAGCAGATAAATAAACATTGATTATGCTCTATAAGCTTGTATCCACGCCCATAGCTCTGTAATGGCCTCGTTGCCTGCAACATCCTCTCATAGCTGATAGGTTTCCTCCGGAACCCAGCCAATTCAAGCCATCGGATCCATGTCTCAGCTTTCTCGTGCCTCTCTTTTCTCTGAACCCCCTCACAAGCAATAATGTTCTTGATCTCTTCACCAAGAAGCATCCTCTCCATTATTGTTCTCTCTGCTTCTCTTGCCTTCGGAACATTAGCTTCCAAGCAATCAAACAGTGCACCATAGAAGTTCAGTGCATTTTCAAGCCTTTTCATCAAGGTAAGCCCATTGGCATCTGACTCTTGTTCAGCAATGACCATCAACCTGGGTTTGAGTTTCCAGATGCCATTTAGAAAATACTCCATCTTAGGTGAAGCACATTGAGAAAGAGGAGAAAGTGCCGAATCAGGACTAGGTCTGATCCTAAGTTTCTCAAGCAACTCTGCAAAAACCCGTTGATCATTTGGTGTTCCTACAGGCAAATAAGGGTGTACTACATCAGATTGGATAGGTTTAGACACCTTATCTAACGGAATCGATTAAATGGGTTGACTAAAATACCCATTTGATTAAACCAAGTGACCACGATCAAACAAATCTATTCCAACCTTATTAGTCCGTGTAAATTGAATTAGATAATCACTTTTCTTTTTTTTAAAAAATAATTCTTGTAATATATTTCAAAATTTAAAAATTTTATATTATAAAAATAAAACTAGAGAGAGGATTGAAAACTATTTACTTAGAAGGAAGATTTAATTAAAAAAGTTATAAATTATTATGTGTATATAATATAAAATGTTTAGATCACTAATTAAAAGATGAGTCCATTTGGTTTGATTGTATTTAGATTTATTTGTGAATACTCAACAACAGCGTGAACCAAATAAATTAAGTTCGCAAAAATATCATCAAATTAATATGATTTAAAAGATCGATGGCAATCGATTTTGATTGGATCAGTTTGAATTGATTCGACTAAAGTTAGATAAAATCAATTTTAAACAGCCCTACCGCTCGGAGAATTAATCCCACTTGTGACCATTTGATCATCAGTTGCGAGAAGAGAATGGAGCTGAAGAACAGAAATAATGGCAAGAGGCTCTCCTGGCTTTAAAGGCAATTTCTCAAACATAAGATTCTCCAATTTGCATGCAAATGGATAGAAGTGGAAAGGGAAGTTCAATTTCTCAGCTTCTTCCATCAATTGAAACCCCGTCTGTTCCAAAACCTCTTTCTCCTCATGGATCCCAGTGATTTTCAGAAAAGGTAGTGGGTGGTTATCTGCTTGATATTGTTCTTTCAAAGTATGAAGAAGATGGACCCACTGATAAGGATCAGAAGCATTGAAGTCAATAACATGAATCACTGGTTCCCCTCTCATGGCTTCAGCGATGGCCTGATTAGAGATCCAATATGAGAACATCAAGAAGGGACACAACTCTCTGAACAGCTTCCTGGCAAGCACTTGCTCCGACACCGACACGCGATTTGTCAGACGCAGCGCCTCCGACAGGCCGGGAATGTTCTTCAGCATCCGATGAGCGAGGCCCTCGTTGGCGTAAGTGGCTACGCGTTGAAGGGCGTCACCGCCAGGTGAGGCAAGAGTGCCAATTTTCTGCAGTGTTGTTACTGCATTCATGATGTCGCCGGCTTCAGTAAGCTTAGCACAGTTGGGAAGAAGACGGGCCAGATATATGCCCTTGGCTTCCCATCCCATCCTTGTGAGCCACTGGTATGTTGAACTTGAACTTGAGCCTAATCAAGCAAGACACAGCTGAATTAGGAAATTAAGAGTCAAATACCTTTTTTGGCTTGTGTAGTAGAGACGACGTAATTAGGTCTTTCAAGAGAGGAGACCAAATCTAAATTTAGGTTAGTTATCGCATGATTTTTGGTTTTATTTATATATATACCCTACGACTATTGGTAAAATTTATTTCTGAGTTTAAAAAACTATATTAATATAAAAATTTTCAGGTGAATAATAAGAGTTCATATATTTTAAGGATTCACAAATGGTGTCTATCTGCTCATTATATATATATATATATATATATATATATAACATCAAGATAGTTCCACACTAATAGGACCCCATAATTTACAAACGGAATCGTTATTTCTGAAAGAAGACAAAGATAAATTATGAACTTCTTTTGAGTAGAACAATTTCCTTAATTTCTATCCTCATCTTCAATAACCATTTCATTCTAAGGGTCCGTTTGTTTAAGCTTAAGAAAAAAATAATTTTTAATTTAATTAAAAAAGTGATTTATTATTTAAAAATTTTTATAAAAAATAAAAATTATTAATGTTTGGTTATAATCGTAAAAAGTACTTTTACTTAAAAAGCGACTTTTAACTTGCTTAGATTTAATAACATAAAAGCACTTTTTATATTATAAAATTACAAGAAAGAATATATAAAAGCATTTTTTAATAAACATGTTTGGATACAAAAAAATACTTTTTGTACATATTAAAAAATTCTATAATTCTATTTGTTTTATGAATTATCAAAATTAACAACAAAATAATGGAGGATTTGGATTTATCTTAATCTTAATCATTGAAGAGAAACCCTGTGACTAGCAAAAAAATTTCACATTTTTTCGTTGCAACTGGGTAGGGGGAAAAGATGCAATCGGGTAGCAAAAATTCTGGTATTATTCTACTTGTCTTTTATTAATACTACTTTTGCAAGGACTCAACAATGGAGAAAACACCAAAGATGGAGACACAAATAACAAAATAAATGAAGATGGACTTACCCAGAGAAGAAAAATTGGCTTTCTAGAGAGTGGAAGAAGACGAGCCGCCTTAGATGGAACAAACACAGAAATAGGAGAGAACAGCTAAAGTTCATATGATGAAAAAGGATAAAATTTGTCATATTTTATTTTTTTAAAAGTTATTTTTGTCCATGAATTTCTCTCCGTGTGTTTCGCAAAACACTCTCTCTCATCTGCCGCATTCTTTAATTTTAAGAAGCTAATCACAATAGTTTTTTCAAATAATCAAAAATCTAATTTTTTTTAGATTCTGATTATTTTCAAAATCTTAAACAAACATCTTAAAATTTTATAAAAGTGTTTTTTTTAAAAAAGTGATTTTTCTTTAAAAAAAGCTTAAACAAACAGGCTCTAAAACTTGCTAAAAAGTTTGTAGTTTTATTAATTAATATCCCTAACACACAAATTTATTGAGCAATATACTAAGATTTGGAGGGGGGAGAGAGGGTATACCTGAATCCATTTCGAAGAACACACCAGAGACTTAAAATGCTTGAAGTTCCAAGAGAGCAAAATCAATTAAGGGGTTTTCGGCTTTATAGCAAGCGAGGAGTAGAAATTGAGATGGATTTCTAGGATCTTGCATTCAGTTGATGATGACAAATGCAAGAAGTTGGCGTTAATTTTTGCTATTTATGAATTGGATTCTGTTTTTTATACTCTCTCCATTCTTTTCTTTTATAAAATTTGGACCGTTTAGATTAAATTTTTTTTTTTATAAAATCTGGACCAAATTAAAATCTAAACGGTCTAAATTTATTTTTTTTATTTTTTGAAACTTAAACATTATTTTTAAAAAAACTTATAATTAAAAAATTATTTTTCTTGTATTTTATGTTCTTTCAAAGAATTTATTTTCTTAAACCTTAAAGAAAAAAATAAATTTTGGATGGTCCAAATTTAACAATAGAGGAAACAATGAAGAAAGTATGGGAGAGGATCCAAAAGGGTTCTTCCCCAAGAATCAAACAAGTTGTGTTTTCGATCACCTCAAGCTCAAACTTTTTACTGATTCACCAACTCATTTTTTCAATTTCATAATTATTTTAACGGCAGAGTTCGTGAAGGATAAAATTGTTTTCTCGTTGGTATTCTAGCCTTAATAATCCAACAAATGTCCAAACAAAACAAAGGAGACAACCACTCCTTGGTATCCTTGTTGGTTAGTACGTGATAGTGGTATTGGAAGATCAGTCTTGATCCTTGTTATTTGGATTTATCTAAAGGGCTCTCACATCTTTTTCCTTAAACCAAAAAAGGAGAATGAGACAGATATTTTTGTTGTCTTATGTAAGGAGAATGAGACAGAAATATCTCTCTCATTTAGCCTTAGTCTATGGAGGGAGAAAGAGACAAATTAACTCTTTCTAAACCAAATGCCGACAGAAACGTCTCTACCTAGAATCTTAGGATGCCCTTGGAATAATTTTAGAATCCTATGTGATAAATATTATTTATCATAGATGTCCTTTTTGGTGAATATTTAACATAGCATATAATAAAGTTGTCTTGGTGTACAAATTAACCCATTTACCAATTAAGTTTCTATCTACACATTTCCAATAACCAAAAATCCTATGTTCATTTTACTTGCGTTTGGGTTCAAAACCCAATTTATGTACTAAAAGTTTTCAAAATGTAACTTGATATATGATTTTTTGTCAAAAACTAATTAATATATAATATTCAAAAGTTCAACTAATTAATTAATGCTAACCATGCTAACCTCCACTCTAGCTAGGTGGAGGATTATTCAGTCAAAAAATAACTTAAAAATTTTTTTCTGGACCAACAAATTCTATTTCTTTTTTTTTTTTTATAAATGAGCGGTCCTAAAGACCCAAAACCAAAAACTCAGAAAAAAAAAATAAAACAGGCGCGCAATATATACCTTATTTTTCTAATATTCATGCACTTATTATTTATTTAGAAATGATCTAAATACCTTTATATTAATTATGTTTTACACAAAAACAACTTGAATACACAAATACTCAATTATTTTGTCTTGTAGTAAAAAACGAATTAAAAATTTTTTGGTCCAAAATAAAAAGTTAGATATTACTAAATTTTGCATAACTAGTGTGAATGTTAGCATTTATCATATCTGCGTGTACATATATCTCTAGGTACCCTATTATTCAATCCATTTAACTTGGCTTTCTTCTCTGAAAGAGAGATTTCTTGTTATCTTAACCTCCAGAGTCGATCCTAATTAATAAAGTGATTCTGTTGGTGTTTACAAGGGTCAACATTTTGTAGCTTTGTGTTGAGACAAGCAATTTTTCATTGAATAAAGCTTTAATTAGCTAGCTATGCAGTAAAACTCTAGTGCTTAATAATTTCTGCCGAATATATAATGCAATTAGGAGGAAGGGTTAAAAAACAGAAGCATGATGCATAGCCCCACTCAAGGAGAATTCCACTATGAAGATACAGATGAAGCAGAGGCCAAGGACATTCATATATACAAGCTTATTGAAGAACTGTAATTGGATAAACCTAGAAAATCGAGTAAGGCCAATGGAATAAGGTCAATAATCCATTATTCATGAATGACTGTTTAAACTTATGAACAAGTTTTTCAACTCGATCGAGCCGGCCATATATATGATAGCACGATCCACTCGAGTTTTGAAAATTTTGTTGTTTAATTTGAACAGAAAAAATTATATATAAGTATGGGTAGGATTATAGTCTATATATATGCTCAAATTTCGGGCAAAAATTTTCTTTCCCATATATTGAATCTTTAGACCTGGATTTGTTTATTTGAAAAATTTTCATAATGGATAATTTTTAAATTTTTTCACAAGAAGTTGGGACTCACTTAATTAAAATTTATTAATATAAAATCAAACAAAGAATAAAATACATCAAATAATTATTAATATAATTTAGAACCCATGTAATACTATTTGGATGATATTTTTTAAATTTTTATAATATATTATATTGTTAAATATATATATATATATGTATAAATATAAATGAAATATATATATATTTCATTTTTTATTAAAAGGCTTAATTAAGTATGCATTATCTGGTTAATTATTTAATTTCACTTAAATTTTAATATAATATTATATAGTTGTTTATCCAAAAATAGAACCGTTCACTATGTTATTGTTCTGTTCATCCACTTTGGTACTACTTATTGTAGTTTTGTAAATATCTTCTGTTCTTTTATTGGATTTCCTGTAAATAAGTGTTTTACCCTCCCAATTAATCCATAGAGCGTTAGGATTTTGGTGAGGAGGGGGGAAACCTTGCTTTGAGTATGAGGCAAAAATGGAAAAGGCTATAAATGGGATGAAGATGGGTACTAAGTAGGCTTGATTACGGGCCGGGCTAGTTATTAGGGCCAGACTCGTTTAAAAACGAGTCGGGCTTGTTTAAAAACTGGTTAAGCTCATAAAAAGGTTTGTAAATTTTTTTAGATTTGGACTCGATTTGACTCAAGCCCGGTTAAAAACGGGGTTGAGCTTAGCCCGACCCATTTTTTAAAAATAATGTTTATTTTTTTAAATTTTAAATGTTAGATATATTTATTTCATTACTTATTAAGCTTATTTTTTTTATTTTAAATACTGAATAACTCAAAAAAAATATTGTAAGAAATTTAAATAACTTGAAATATATATATAATAGTAAAATCTCTCAAAATAATAATTTTTCTAATAATACTACTAATTAATAATTCATTTTATTTGAATTATAATTTATTCCTAATAATATATTATACAATAAGTAAGAGAAAAAAAATAATCATACATATTATATAATTCTTTTTTACTTATATCTATAATTATAAATAAATTTTTTAATGATATTATTTATTAATAATATATATAAAAAATAATTATCATATGAACAGGCTCAGACTCAAATCTAACTTTAAAAAAAATTTAAAATTATCCTATTTTATATTCAAACTTTTTAAAAATAGATTCATTTTTTATCAAGTTTTTTTTTCCAAGCTTATATCTTTATTTTGGATCAGACCTATTGGGTGGGGCAAACTTTGGGTCCCATGATCAGGGTCTAGTGCTAAGCCACCCCATTACCAACCCTTTGCCGTTGGGAATTTGGTCTTTGTCAACTTTAATTTACCTAATCAATAAAATAATATTTTAGCAAAAGAAGTGAGTAGCGAAGGACCAATAGGATAGACACACAAAGAGGCCTCTGAATCATCAAAACTCAGTATGAATATGATTAATTAAAAGGAAAGATGAACAAAATAATAACCTACCAGTTCTATTTATAGACACATAAAGTTGCATATTTATAATGCAAATAAAATTCTCCAAGGATGGCTCGGATCACAACTCTGATACGATACTACAAAGCTAAACAGAACTGAATTAATTTAAGAATTGAGTTGCAATAATGTAGAAAATACTTCTGACTTCATTGTTCTGCTATACAGGCTTACAAATACATATATGGTACCTTGAGGTTGTTATGGTAGCTCATGCTTCACTGACAGACTCTTTAATTAACTTAAATGTGTATATAGTAAACTAACTCAAATCTAACAATTCCACTTATACGTAATCATGCTTAACATAAAGCTGAGCTTCCAATTATGCTCTTTCATCTTGCTATTTTTTGAAGACCAAGTCTCCCTTAAAATTTTGCCTTAAAACCTCCAGGCTGATATAGAATAGAGTGGTCGATCCTTCCAGCATATAAACAGACATTGATTATCCTCTAGCAGCTTGTATCCACGCCCATAGCTCTGCAATGGTCTCGTTGCCTGCAACATCATCTCATATCTGATAGGCACCCTCAAGAACCCAGCCAATTCAAGCAATGGGATCCATGTCTTAAACTTCTCATGCCTCTCTTTTCTTTCGGCTCCCTCACAAGCAATAACGTTCTTTATCTCCTTCCCAAGAAGCGTCCTCTCCAGTATGATTCTCTCTACTGCTCTTTCTTTTGGAACATTAGCTTCCAAGCAATCAAACAGTGCAGCATAGAAGTTCAGTGCATTTTCAAGCCTGTCTGTCAAAATAGGCCCATTGGCATTTGATTCTTGTTCTGTTATGACCATCAATCTAGGTTGGAGTTTCCAAAGGCCATTTAGAAAGCACTCGATGTTAGGTGGAGCACATTGCGAAGGAATAGGTGACAAGGTTGAATCAGGACTGATTTGATCATCAATTGCTAGAAGAGAATGTAGCTGAAGAACAGAACTTATAGCAAGGGGCTCTCCTGGCTTCACAGGCAACTTCTCAAAGCAAAGATTCTCCAATTCGCTAGCAATGGGATAGAAGTGGAAGGGGAAGTTTAATTTCGCAGCTTCTTCAATTAATTGAAACCCCGTTTGATCCAAAACCTCTTTCTTCTCATGTATCCCAGTGATCTTCAGAAAAGGTAGTGGGTTTCCCTGCCGTTGTTGAATCAAAGTATGAAGAAGATTTATCCATTGAGCAGCATCACAGGCATTGAGATCGATAATATGAACCACTCTTTCTCTTTCCATGGCTTCAGCAATGGCCTGATTTGTAATAACATAAGCGAACATCAAGAATGGGCAAAGCTCAAAGAACAACTTTCTGGCATATTGTTGTTCTAAGGTTGATAAGGGATTTGTCAAATGTAGGGCTTCAGGCACACGGCGAATCTTGACCAGCCTGTAAGCAAGCCCCTTATTAACGTAAGTAGCTACCCTCTGCAATGCATCACCATCATGGGAGGCAAGGTTAGCAATTTTCTCGAGTCCAGCGCCTGCATTTGCGATGTCACGGATTTCAGTATACTTAGCACAGGTCGTCAGGAGACGAGCTAGGTATATGCCCCTGGCTTCCCTTGGCATGCTTCTGAGGTACTGCTTTGGTGAATCTAATCAAGGAGAGACAAAGAGAGATGAATTAGGAACTAAGAAGCATAGACACCAACACAAACACGAGATACAACATGAACACGACAAAAGTTGAAGTATCTATCAATAATTTTGGAGGTGTTTGGTAGAATGTCATCTTGACCTTAGTATCTTAAATGTCAGGGGCATTCAAAATTACTTGTGTCTGGTACATTGGTATTCAATATGTCTGTTGTCATTCAAGATTGCAGGGAAAAGAGTTGAGTGAATTAGGCTTGATGACCCAAAAAAAAAAATGAAATTAGGATATAGCTAAAACAGATGCAATGCAATGGATACCATGAGTGATCTATCGGAGTTAAGTATGAGTGGGAGCAGGAATTAAAGAAGTCCTGCAATAGATAAAATTGGACTAGGTGAAAGATGTAAAAGTAAAAATGACTCATAAATTTAATGCCTTGAGATTTTGGTTTAAGAGATAATATTAAATCTACTTGTATGATTCCTCCCAAAGTCCAACAAAAAAGGCTCAATGGATCTTTCCAATATTTAAGGCTCCCTCGAACCCAACAGTGGTATCAAAGCTAGTAGTTCAGTAAAGATAAGTATGGAGATAGTGGTTCAAGTGGATGAAAGCCCCCCATTTATACCACTGGGAGTAGAAGGATTAGTCATGTGCAAATTGGAAGGGACACACTTAGAGCAAAGGGCTCAATAATAAGGTGTGGGCCCAATATACTCTTGTAAGTAGGTTGCTTTAGAAAAAAGGAAAGAGGGAGAATATTGGTGTAAGTGTGTGGTAGGCTCAAACTTAAAGAGGAAATTGTTGAGTCAAGTAAGATTTGGAAAAAGTCTTACATTAAATAAAATTGAACTAGAGGAAAGATATATAAGTGGAGATAGCTTAGTGGAAAGACATGGTCCTAATGGCATCTTGTAAGTGGGCTGACTCACATTAAGGGAGAAGATTGTTAGGTTAAGTGAGAGAGGTAGAAGGTTATACATTGGATAAAATTAGACTAGATGAAGGGTATGTAAGTGGAAAGGATTCATAAATCTAATATTTTAAAATTTTTTATCAAAAGCTTGTGTCAAACCCACTTCTATTTATGCCCACTAAGAGCAGAAAGTGTAGTCATATGGAAATTGGGAGATTAGGAGGTACACACTTAAGGTCCATTTGGTTAGATGATGAAAAAAGAGAAGGAATGTTAAAAGTAAGTAGGTGAGATAAAAAAAATTTAGGTGTCCCTACTTTTAAAAAAATGATTTAATAATAATTTGATGAATAAAAGAATATAATAAATCTTACACAAGCTGTGTAAATGTATTACGTTTATATTACTGCTAACCAAATAAGCTCTTAGAGTAGAAGGCTCAATGTAAGGTGTGGGTCCATCAGGCTCCTGTAAGTGGGTTGTTGTCGAAAACGGAAAAAGAGAAGCATATCTGTGTGAGTGTGTGATGAACTTATACGTGAGGGAAAGATTATTGGATTAAGTAAGAGTGGGAAGAAATCCTATATTAGATAAAATTGGACTAGATAAAAGAAATATATGTGGAGAGGGCTCAGTGGTAAGGCATCAGACTTATGGGCTCCTATAAATGAGCCACCGTTGGAAAGGGGAAAAGGAAACATATTCATATGAGCGTGTAATGAATTCACACTTGAGGGTGAGATTGTTAGATCAAGAAGAAATGAGAAGAAGTTTTGCATTAGATAAACTTAGACTAAAAAAAAGATATATAAGTAGAAAAGTCTCATAAACTTAATATCTTAAAGTTTTAAATCAAAAGGTAGTGCCAAGCTTATTTATATAGTATCTCTTGAAGTCCAACAAAAAAGACCCAATAAATCTCCTTAATAATGTCTAAAGTTCCCTCAGCCCCTAACACAAACTAATAAAGAAGAATCTTTCTAAATCACTCCGGGTAAGTGGGGCTTTCAAGCATCCGAAATATGTATCAGGCGTGAGAAGTTATCATTTTGGACAGTACTCATACCATCCAAAATTTATGATAATCTCTCATCACATCATTCTTACCTTTGTTACTTCCATAAATTCCAATTGTATTCTTTCTGAAAGCTTTTATTTTTCATAGTATCTTGAACAATGGCATCCAAGTAACAAAGAATGAGAGACGGTACCAAACGTCTCCTTAAAGAGTCATCTAGGAACAGTACCCAAAAAAAGTTAGTATGGAGAGCAAAATTTCAGAGGATAAATTAGAATATGTGCTGGAGACTTCCAAAGACAATAATATTATATTCATATATAATATCTATGAATTTTTTTTATTTTAAGGGAGACAACTACTAAATTCATATATATATATATATATATATATACTCACGTGCACATTAATTTACTAAGAATCAAAATAGATGTTTAATGGGGTAGGGAAGCAGCTGCACCTATTTCCTCCTAAGTTAGTCCGTCCCTGGAGTCATCCTTGGACATGGTTTTTAAATTTTTTTTTTTTTGGTTTTCTGGGGAAAGTACTCATGCTTTATATATTAAGAAAAAGTTGCCTGTAAAGAAAATGATAAATAGATATGTTCCTCTTGAACCAATTCTGCGCTTAACAGGATTTCACAAACTCTGAAGTGTTTCACAAGATCAAATATGTATGATGCATGAAGAAATAGTAGTGTTTATTAACACGTGATTATTTTTTATTTTAGAAAGTATAGACACTGATTCAAACAAATAACAAACTACTCTTTTGACCGTGTTTTTTCTCTTGATAGTATGTGCTCAAATTGTCATTTTCACAAACGATATCGATGAAGAAATAGTTCTGCACCAATAGCCCATAATTTACAGAGGAAAAAATTGTTATACTGGATAGGAAAAAATAAATATGCTTTCTTCTATTGAATAGAACATATTTATTTTTTAATTTCTCCTCATCTTCAATAACCATTTAATTCTAAAATTTCAAAGGAAGCTCAAAAATAGTTTTATTTGTATCCCTGACACACAAATTTATAGAGCAATATGCTGAAATTTGGAGGGGGAAGCGAGTGTATACCTGCATCCATTATGAAGAATTCACCAGAGACTTGAAATTCTTGGAGCTCCACAGAGAGAGCAAAAACGCTGGTCTAAAGGGTTTTTGGGTGATGGGAAGTGAAGGGAGTGGAAATTGGTATAGATATTTCTAGTTGTGAAGGGCACTTGCATTCAGCTGGGGACAAACGCGAGAAGTTGGTATTTTCGCCATTTAATTGTTAAGGTTAGGAACAATACAAGAAGTTGCGTTTTCTTACTGATCGACCAACTCATCTTTTCAATTTTTTAATTTTTTTTCTTTCTGGGTATTCATGCATAACTTTCAATAATTACTTGAAAGAAAAGATAAGATATTTCTCAAGCATCTTGTTCAATTTGGTCCTTAAAAATTACCTCTTTTCAATCTATTTTTTTTTATAGATAAAACTATTGAATTTAGTTCTTCAAAGATTTATACCATTCAAAGGGGCATTAATTCATGACTTGAATTTGTTTAAGTGGTATTTTTTTTCTCAAAACAATATTGTTTAAGTAATTTTTTTTTTCAAAATAGCATTTTTCAATAGTCACGTGCTTTTGTAAATTTTGCCTAAATAACACCATTTAAAGAGAAAATGTCACTTGGACAAGCTTAAGTTGTGAATTAATTAACAGTTATATGGACTCTCATTTATCAAACAAATATTGCAAATACTGTTTTGATTGAGGAAAATTTTTTTAAAGACTAAATTGAGAAATTTTTTTTTATGACGGATAAAATTGAAAAGAAAAATTTGAAAGACTAAATCATTAATTTACTCTAATATTAAAATAATCACTCAATTTTTACTTTTTTTTTTTGGAAAATCAATCATCACACTTATGACTAGTCATTTTCTTAAGAAATATGTAGTGATGTAATTGACTGTTATCTTTTCAATAATTAATTATCAATTTTTAGTGACAATTTGTAATTTTTTAAAGCTCTCACGCCAAGCGATCAAGAAATTCCTGATGTTGGTTGTCAAACCAAGACACTAATTAATTCTAAAGACATGAATATAGATTAAAGGTCACTATAATTAAAGTCAATGAGTTAGAAGCTAGGGAATTAGCAACTAGCTAGGAAGAACAACTCTCTCCGAGTGAGAGAAAAAATCAAAACTCTAATTCATTCCTTAGCCTCTGCTGTTGAACCAGAGGAATTTAAAAGTTTGCATTACAAAGCAAAAACCAAGCAAGAGCTATATCCCATTCTCTTGCCAAACAAGTCACTAACAAAATGTAAAATATCTAATGCTCATATGATATATACAATTATTAGGTATAGAAATAGAAAGTAAATAATGATATAAATAAAATAAAATAATTATATTTATTATAATATAAAAATATCATTCTATTTGTATAATTAATTAGATAACAATAATATAAGAATAAAAAATAACCCTTGTCTCTTTATTTAAAAATAATATTAGATATAAATTTTAAATAAATTAAATATAATAATTGTTTTTAATTCACGAAATAAATATTTTTCAATCTTATAAAATATATACAAATAAATATGCAATAAATTCTTTTCCTTTTTTTTTTCTTTCAACCTCAAGGAGCATAAGATAACCATTTAGCTGGCAATTTATTAGCAGTGACCATGTAGGGGTTCCTTTTTCCTCTTGTTTTTTTTTTTGGACTTGGGCCACTGCAAAAAACCCAGTCCAACTGTTGGTATAGCCCCTCATCCGTACGTAACGGGACCCACACCTTCTTCAAATAATAATTGCAAGCACATCATAATTAAAATGTACTACCATTACAAAAAAGTTTTGATTCGGTTGTATTAGAATTTTCTTCAATGTTACACGGTCCAAATTCAAATCTTATAGACAAAGCCAAAATTACACCCCCGCCCCCAACAAAAAAAAAGGTCCAATGATTCTAGTCTTTTTATTAAAATGATGTTTCATATACATATTTCACTTAAATACATTTCTGCTTTCTCCAATTTTGTAAAATATTTAATTTAATTCCTCTATTTTAAAATTAAATAATATTGAATGCCTTTATTTTCGACAGATCCTGTTCGTTGATTTTGAAGAAGGACAAGAGCAGCGTTCGTAGATATGGATTTGAGAGGTACCATTCGCTGATTCACATGATGTTAGGATAATTTCAACTAGACTTAGGCGCAATTTTTTAATGTTATATTTTTCTTATTTTAATAATTGAATTTAACATTATGGCTAACTGTTAACGTTGCCTTTATATAGAAAAAAGTTATTTTCTTTAAAATATAAAGGTTTCACGTATAAAGTTACATAAGTCAGAATATTTTAATTCCTCCAACGAAAACTATAAGAGAATGAGACAAAAATATCTCTCTCGTTTCTCCCTAGTCTAAGCAAAGAGAAAAAGACATATTAAGTAATTAACTCTTTCTAAACCAATTCTGGACAGAAACGTTTCTACGTAGAATCTTAGGAAGCCCTGCTTGGAGTAATTTTAGAACCCAATGTGATCAAATATTATTTATCATTGGTTTCTTGTTTGGTTAATTTATCTTAGGTTTTATAGTATATAATAAAACTCTTATTTTCATTTAAGGTGAGCAAACCATTTACTAATTAAGTTTCTATCTACATACTTCCATTAAAGAAAAACTCTTATTTTCATTTTACTTGCTTTTTCTTTCGGCTTCAAAACTTAATTTATGTACTAAAAGTTTTCGAAATGTGACTTGTATATGGTTCTTTGTCAAAAACTAATCTTAAAAAGTTAAACTATTTTTTTGTTAATTCAGAAACAAAATTTTAATATATTAGTCTCAAAAGCATAGGGATAAAGTTTAAACACTGTAGGCTAACTTATTTTTCATTTGTTAAAATAAAGTCGCCTCCATAATATCCTGCATATATACATAAGTATAAAATTTGTTGTTCTTATTGTTGTATCAATTTTGTAAATTAAGATATGACGAACGTAAAATGAAAAGGAAATTAACATAGATTTGCAATTTTTGGTATACCATTGAATAGAACGAATCAATTTTTTTCCTAAGTCTATAGATATCATTAATCCAAAGTATGATTAAATAATTAAGAAACGGATATATATATATATATGAGATTACTTACAAACCATCTGAACTTCATAATTAATAGTAAAATTAGTGTGATCCCTTTTCCGTATTTGATATTATAAATTTTCACATACTATTAATTTCTTAAAACTATTTTTATATGGTACACTTTATAAACTCTTGGAACCCCATTATTCAAAATTATAGCTAACTTTATTAAGATTTATAGATTTTATATAAAATCTTGTGGAACCTAATATTCACTCGAGTAATTAAGTTCTCTTTCTTCGTTAGCTGAAAGAGAGATTTCTTGTCTTAACCTCAAGAATCGATCCTAGTTAACAAGATTATGCTGTGGGAGTTTACAAGGGTTAACAATTTGTAACTTTATATATTCGGACATGCAAATTTTCATAGAATATATCCTCAGCTACGTAGAAAACTATAGTCCTTAATTAATTCTGTCGAGCATCTGTAATGCAATTTGGAGGAAGGCTTAAAAACACAAAGCGTAATGATGGCCCCACCCAAGGAGAATTTCTCGTTTATGGATATAGATGAAACAAGAGTGAAGGAAATGAGCTTATTAAAGAATTGTAAAATTGGATAAACCTAGGCTAGAAAATCAAGTTACGCCTATGGAATAAGATCAATATTCGTTTGGTTTAGAATGAATGAATAATAATATTGAAACTTGTGATGATAAAACAAAGAACATAAATGAAACAAAGTTGTTGTATGATATGTGTTAGATAAACCTTAATTAGGATTTGTTATGGTTTGAACCCTCCCATTGAATATCTCTGATCCATGATCCAGGATAATGCACCTTGAATATCTCTGAAGAAGGGTTTAGGCGATTAGTTTCAACCAAAGCTCGAAACTTCCCCAACAATAATACCCAAAAAAAGAAAAAGAAAAAAAAAGATTGCACCCTTAGTATGCCAAAATCAAAGAAGGTTCATGTGGAAACCTATTCATTAGTTCTGCAAAAACAGTTAACTGAATAAAACACACAATTTCATATGGTGAATATCACCCAATTATAACCCAGCATTCATCAATTTACCATTTTTCTAATAGAAAAAAGCATTACATATTAAATCTCTTTATAAACAGATTAATTATAATATCTAATAGTGGCTATTACCTAATTTTGAATTTGAAACTACTCATTTTTTTTAGTGTTAATGTGATGATATTATATTAGAGAGAGATAAGTTAAAGGATGTGAATCTTATACATTCTCATTCTCTCTTTTTCAATGTTAAGAATATATGGAACTCATATTTTTTAATTTATCTCTATAATATGATAGTATCATGTTGTCCCCAAAAAACAAATGGATTCAAATTCATTTAGGTCTCATTTGGTAGAAGGAAGAGGACATTCATGGAATGAAAAAAAGAATGAGAGAGCAAAGAAAATACGTCTCATATGCAAGGTGACTTTTTTTTAAGAAAGTTGAAACCTTTAAATATGGAAAAATGCAAACCTTCACACTTTTGATAAAAAATAGTTTGACTTAAGGAAAAGCAAATTTTTGGACCATCTTACTTCTGTGTATTTGAATTTTTAGTGGTAGAGATAATTAAAATTAATTTTTTTAAATTAAAATATTATTATTATCAAAATAACAAATAATTATTTTTCTTATTTTTTATTATTATTGATAATTAAA
The DNA here is from genome assembly GCA_026724425.1 of Erythrophleum ivorense. NCBI lineage: Eukaryota > Viridiplantae > Streptophyta > Magnoliopsida > Fabales > Fabaceae > Erythrophleum > Erythrophleum ivorense. Next base: position 16,546,497 of record JAIUCV010000017.1, read on the forward strand.
AATAATTATTTTATTATATTTTATAATTATTAACAATAAAAAATAATTAAGGATATTTTGGTCTTTTAATCTCTCTTTTATTCCATTTCAAATATAAAAAATAAAAATATTTATATTTTTTATTCTATCGTACCAAACATAATTATAAAATATAAAAATTTTTTTCATTCTTATTCAATTTTCCTTTTCTATTCTATCAAAAACTAATCCTCTTTACTAAAGGAGGCCTTAATGGTACGTGCAATGGGAGCCCCTCAGAATAGTCAGTCAAACTGTGCCAATCTCTTATTTCTACATCATTTGCATATTCTGCAGTTTCTATTGATTCACTTTTTGTTCCCTGTTTGTTTCAATAGAATTGTGTCTTTAGCTAATAAAATCAAACTGATTTTTTCACAAGTAATCTAAATGTTTTATTTTAAATATAATCATTTGTACTTTTTTATTAAATTCTCTTTCAATTAGATTATTCCCAACCCCCTCTTTACCTTTTTATGTCTGATTTTTGTTCTAATGTAATATTTGAAATGTTTATTTTTCACAATTAAGATTAAAGAAATGTATAAATTTTAAATACATTACAAAAATTTTATTTTTTGATTAAAAAAATTAACCTTCTAATTCAGTCTAAACTAAATAAGGTTAGATTTGATTGGTTCCATTGATCACTTTTATTGGATTAATTGATTAAATTGTAGTGCCGACTGACTTAATTAATTTGGTTAAAAAATGTGTTCAAATCGATCCGAACTGAACCAACAGACTCTCCAATATTATAGATTATTCAACTATATATGTCCAAAACCCATGGCCCCATAATAATAAAAAGGGACCTTCATATCGCTGCAATATAAATGCACATTCATCTCCTAAAACTCCAAGCTGATACAGAAAAAAGTGGCCTCTCACTCCAACATATAAGCAAACAATCCTTATCTTCTCTAATCTTGTACTTATAACCGTAGCTCTGCAACAACCTATTCGCCTGCAACATCCCAAAGTAGCTCAAGGGTACTCTACTAAACCCAGCCATTTCAAGCCTTGGAATCCACTTCTCTAGCTTCTCATACCTTTCCTTCCTCTCAAACCCCTCACATGCAATAATCCTCTTGATCTGCTCCCCAAATAGCTCACTCTCAAGCTTCTGTCTCTCCAAAGAAGTCCTTGAAACAGTAGAGTCCAAGCAATCAAACAGCGGACTATAGAAGTACAATGCCTTCTCAATCCTCTCCATTAGATTAGACCCACTGAGGTTTGATTCTTGCTCAGTAATCACCATCAATTTGGGTTGGAGTTTCCTTAGGGAGTTCAAAAAAATCCCCATTTTAGGAGAAGCACTTAGAGAAAGAGGTGATAGTGCTGAGTCAGGACTTGAGATATAAGCATTGATCATGTCCTTCTCAAGCCACTCTGCAAAAGTCCTCTGGCTCATGTGCTCCTGAACAACTCGCTGCAGATTCATCGGTGTAGCCGGCGAGTACCTTACAGCCACTTCATCATCACTTGCAAGAAGAGAATGAAGCTGAAGCACAGAACTTATGGCAAGAGCTTCTCCTGACTTGACAGGCAAGCTTTCTACATCAAGATCTTCCAACTTGCTCACAATTGGATAAAACTGTAAAGGGAAGTCCAATTTTCCTGCTTCACTTGTCAAATGAAACCCCATTTGGTCTAAGACCTCTTTCTTCTCATGAATCCCGGTGATTTTCAAATGAGGAGGACCTTCTGGACGTTTCTTTAGAGTCATTAAAAGGTCAATCCATTGAGCAGGCTCAGAAGAACGGAGATCTATGATGTGAACTAGTTTTTCACCTTCCATGGCTTCAACTATGGCTTGGTTTGTGGTCAAGTAGGCTACTTTCAAGAAGGGACAGAGCTCAAAGAAGTACTTATGGACCAAGATTTGTTCTGATGGTGGGGAGGTTTTTGAGGAATTGAGGGCTTTATAGACACCTGGTAAGTTTTTGACTATTCTGTAACCAAGGGCTCCACTGAAATAAGTGAGCATTCTCTGAACTGCATCACCATCAGGAGAGGCTAGGTGGGAGATGTACTCTAGGCCAATGTCTGCATTTTTTATGCTTCCAGATGCTACACATTTTGCACAGTCAAGAAGTTGGGTGATTGGGTTTGAGCATCCATTGTCCCATCTCAGCTCTCTGAGCCACTGGTATGGTGAACCTATAGTTAGTACAGAAGAAACAGAGTTAGTATAAGAACTCCAGGGGGAGAGATGAAACAGAAAATGAACTTTCCATTCAGATCCATTTCACAATGTCTAATAACAAACAGAAGGTCAAAACTTACGTAAAGTTCTTTAAGTATTTATTATTAAGTCCTTTAATAAAAATATAACATATGAAAGAATTCTTTTAGAAGATCTGTTATATCTATATTGCAGAATTTGATAACAAATACTTCAATTTTGTCCAACAAATACTTCAATTTTGTCCAACAAATACTTCAATTTTGTCCATATAAAAATATTACTTCTCACAAATCAGGTAATAAGATCTAAAGGTAACTATACTATTGTTTCTTCATCAGTCTCACATAATTTATTGTGTAAAAGAACATTTGGTTTTGAGCAAGGGAGATCAAAGAATTGAACCAAATAAATCAAATCAATTCCCCAGCTTACAATGAACTGATAGTTTATGCAGCACCAACCTCAGCTTTTAGGTTAAGCTCTGCTTGATGTCTTGAGTTTCATCCCCACCCTTCGTTCTTTCCCTACTCCCTTCCCCAAGTCATGAACTTGTTATGTACCAAAAATAAAAACAGTCCGAGTTATTTTTTTTCGTTTGGTTTGATTTAAAATAGTATTGATAAATATATATATATATATCATAGTTCACACCAAACCACCCAAACTTTTTATATGATTAAAACTTCATTTTGCTCCATTAAGCTACTCTAGTATCGATTAACTTCTTCAAAATTATTTTATTTCATCTTAGTACTTGAAAGGTTAATTTTCTTTAATTGTATAGTATATTTGATCCTTATAATTAAAGATTGTTTAATTTTGTTTATTTTGCTGATTTGTAGTCTTTCTGATTGATGGAATATTAGAAAATCAGAATATCTGGCAATTATAGGGGATGACTTATCATTATTCATTATAATAGAATAATAAAAAATACATATATTTCACTTTCTATCTAAAATTACAATATTCAAATTTATTAGAATGATAACGATAACTTAATAGAATTCATAATTCCAATTGCCGATGAAATTTTCATTTTAGTATCTTTGAAGAGAATAAAATTGAAACAATTTTACTTGTCAGTTCCAAAATTATATAAAAAAAAATTTTGCAGAAATTATTAGAGTCATCTCTGAAGAATCAAAATAGAATTTACTCTCTTTCTCCCCGTGTTTGTGGGTCTCATATATATATATATAGAGAGAGAGAGAGAGAGAGAGATGAAAAGGGATTATTAACATCGGTGTCAATTAAAATCGATATTAAACCACTGAATAAAGAAAAAAAATAGTACAAGCAACAAATTTCATGAAGTAGAGAGAGAAAATATGTAATAGTGAGAGAATATTACCAGAGTCCATCAGTTGCTCCTCCTGAACAAGTGATCAAGTACACCACCAACTTCGGAAATTTGATCAGAAATTTCCCAGAACCTCTCAGAGAAACCAAACCAAGAGGTCCTAAAGGCCCCTGAAAGTAAGTGCAAATTAAGCTGTACAGTATTTGCGGTGTGGGGTTTTATAGAGCAAGACTGAGTCTGCTTAAAAAATTGAAGCCCTTGTGTCTTGGAAGGCTTCCCAAGATGCAGACAATAGAAGAGGTTGATTTTGTCACCACTAGTTTCTTGTGATTTTGTCTTTTAGTTTCGGAAGCAAAAAGAGGAATATGGGAGTTTCTGACATATATTTAGTGTCCTTTCTTCCTATAATTGTCAGTATATGGAGAAGATGAGGTCTGTGCTGGCCAAATGAGTATCATAGTCAAATACAACAGCAATCCAACAATGTGTAATGGAGGTATTCGTTTCAAGAAAGTTTTAGGTAAATTTAATTTATAAATGAGTATGTAAATTACATTAATCATAAATAGATAATTAAACACAGTACGTCAATCACAAATTTTAATATGATTTGCCTCTAATATGTTTATATCTCGTAAAAATACTTAAAAATCATATATTAATAGATAACAAGTATAAAGAGTTAATACAAATATATTAAAACAAGTGTATTAGCAGATTCTACCTTCTAAAATATTTTGGGTAATTTTATTAATTTATTGTTCAGTTAGTTGATACATCGAATATATCTATCTAAAAATTTTTTTTTGATTCGTTTCGTCTATTTATCTTTTACGTATGAGCCTTATATTCGTAAGAATTTTCGCGGTTATTCCTTGCTTTGTGGAAGATGATTATCATAGCCAAGAAAGTCCTAGGAAATGCCTCCAAAACTAGTATTTAATTTATCTAGGCAAGGCCCTCCACTTGGTGACCTCTCCTTAAAAAAAGGAGAAAGAGACAAGGTAATTGTTGAGGTTGACAAAGCCAAGAGTGGACAGAACTTTTGTTTGTAGACTTTTACATGTGAAGTGTAAGTTGCAATATCTCCGGCTCTGTATGCAAGAAATAATATTCTTCTTAGCAGTATCCTAGGAGACACAAACATAGGAGTTATAAATATTAAACATGACCAAGCTGGCTTGGAGTCATTAGTAATTGGTGGTTGGATTATGTCCTATGTTTTAATTCAACATGACTCTCTCACCTTTTATTTTAAGGATTTTGTTAGCCATATAAAAGGAGGACGGTACAAAAATCTCATACCGAAACTTCATTACAATTCAAGCGTCTCTATGCGCCAAAAATTTTGGATTGAATTGATTGGTTGGACTGAAAAATCAATAAATTTGGCTATGATTTTATTTCGTTTAACTCTCTAAACTAGTTTGTTCAAAAATTGTTCAAAAATCCGTAAAATCAGTGAAAAATTGGTTTTTGATATTTTTGTATAAATTAAAAATTTAGCATTCTATGATAAAGATTTATAATATTTAATAAATGATATCCAATTTATTTTGCATAAATTTGTTGTTATGTGCAAAATAATGCAACTACTTTGCATACTTTTAAATATTTATATTTATTTTAAATATTATTTTACAATATATATAATTGTAAAATACTATACATATATATTTTTTCAATTTTAGTTTGACTGCAATTAAACTGTTCAATCATGAATTACTTTTTATTCCCGTTCAACAACTTATTCAGTTTTTAAAGTATTACTTATAAAAAAGAAATACACCAAGAAACATTTATCATTACAAGTGAGAGGTAAATCTTAACTATTGGATCTTTCATATTTTCTGAGAATAAAAAAAATAAATCATGTCAGAATCTACAACAAACTTTCTTTGAACATTTGACGGGAAAACAAAATGCCACTCTTGTGATGGTCAAATGGTCATAGCCTCAGCCTTTAAAATTGAAGTTAGTATAGGGGTTCATGCTCTACCATTCTCACGTCTTTTTAATGGTGTTTAATGAGTTTTCCACGCCAGCTTCCCAGTCCCTTCCCCTATTCCCTAATAGGCCTTAGAACCTTGTGACTAAAAAATAAAATTGCTCAACAAATTAATATGAAGGGAAAGGCTAAAGAGACCTAAGAACTCGAACCCTCAGCCTTTAGGTGCACATTGATATTCCACTGGATCCCTTTGCAATATTGCAGGGAACTACCGGGAGCGAGAAAATGTGACTCTCTATAATAATATATTATATATTTAAAAGAGATTGTGATATAAGAGAGTAAAAGTATATATGAGATTTACTTTCTATTTTTTCATCTACTTTTTATTTTTTCTCTATTTCTCTCTAAATACATATCACATGTTTACTTGTTAAATAGAAATAATTCACATCTGAAGGAGAGTCAAAGAGATTCTCTTCTTCTTCTTCTTCTTCTTCTTCTTCTTCTCTCTCTTTCTCTCTGTCTCTCTTATTCTTTTCATCTCTCTCAAAAACTTACAAGGTGCAGTTAGCTCAGAAAATCTAGAGTGGCAATGAGATATATGCATCTCATTATATATTTTAAACCTTTTCATATTTTTAAAAAATAACCCATAGTCTTTTTTCTTGGGTCAAAATGAATAGGGATATTGGCATTTTTCTCTTAAAAAATTAAAAATAATTTTTCTCACTATTCATTAACATAATATAATTTTAAAAAATACTCATAATTATCATCTTTCAAGATTTAGGTCTATTTGTCTGATTCCTATTAACACCATTACAAACGGTGAAAGTGTATTATGTGATTATTGAAAGAGTTTCTTTTATATATATATACACCCACAATATTTATAAGATTATTTTATCTATTTAAACAAATTATATTATATATAATTATTATTTGAAAAAAACACAGACACATACACGTATCTCAACATGCATTTAAGGATAGACTAAGTGCTGACTCTTCCTAATACGAATATGTATGGTTGGCCTTAAGACTTATATCTCATTTTCTTATCTGTTTCACTCTCTTCCCACTTGAATCATAAAGGATAAGAAATAGTTACTAGTAATAGAGTGAGAAATTGCTTCATATATTTTTGTTACATTGCTGATAAGCGACGATGCACTTGTAGGAAAAAAATGTTATTGAAGAAGAGAAACAAAAAAAGAGACGACAGAAGAGAAAATTTGAATCCTATTGTTCTGAAATTTCACCATTCACCATTCGATAAGCTATTATAACTGAGGAGATTTTTCATAGTCCTTACCTTATTAGTATTCATAATTGCATCTTTTTTCTCTTCTAAGCCCCACATGGAATGCTTATTAATCAAGCGCAATGGATTTTATATATCAAAATTAAAATACCACACAGATGAGGAAAACTGAAATTCAATAGAAGATCATAATTTTCAACTTCAAATTTGCCTAATGCTCTGTGCTTGACTCTCTTTGCATGTTTGTACCTCTTTTGTAGTAAAAAAAAATTAATTATGATTTGTGATTAGATTACATATTTTTATTTAAAAAAATTAATTTAATAATAATAAGTACTTAATATGAGTACCAAAAATAATCTCTCAACAAAAGGTTGTGAATAATTTATAGAATAAATTACATGACGCTATTTTAAATTTTGTTGAAATTACTTGAACTTTTTTATATTTTCAAAATATATAATTTAGTCTAATTTTATATTTTTTGACTAATACAACCTCAACTAATTTAAATATAAAAATATGTATTATATCCAAATATGAACAAATAAAAATAAAAAAGAATAATTTTTTTATTACATTTAATCAAAATAAAAATATGTATTTAAGTTAATGAAAATGATTTTGATTAACAAAAATTTTAAATTAAATTAAAATGTAATATAAATTTTTATTTAAGAAATTAGTGTATATTTAAAAAAATCATATGATTTCAATAAAACTTAAAAAATTTGTATAATTTACTCTCAAAAGTTTATTAGATAAAGGATGGTTTGAACCAGCCAAGTTGTATGAGACTTAATCAAACAAATTTGCCATTTGCTGTGGGAAATATTTACTATACCTTTGTACTATTAGAGAATTCAATATTGTTGATTCATATTTTGACACGAAGTTAATTTCACATTTAAAAATAAGATTCAATTCAATCATAATTTAAAATTATATTATATTATAAAATATAAATGATAATAATACTAAATATTCAATGCGACATGATTGCCAAAACTGTAGTCTTTGCTTTGAAAGAAGCCATTATTGTCTTAACCGTAGGTATCGGTCCAAACAAGGCAAACGTGGATTTTTTCACTGGCTCATATTTTGTAGCTTTCTGTTCGGACTTGGAATTTCTCCTAACCAAACAAAACGAAACCATGAAGGACCCACGCTATAGTTTTTGAGGACAAAATGGCATGTGGCCAGAGAGCACGGTTCCTTTTTTTTAAGCTAATGGTGAATGAAATGAGAATTTTGGACATGATTAACTCTACTCCATTCAATCTATAAGAAATTAATAAATCGAATCAATGGTTTATGAGCAACTAAACCATAAAACATACTAAAAGAAGATCTACTGAAAAAATATAGATTAAATGTATCAAAAAAAATTTTATTTGCAATTGGGTAAACCTAAGCATTTGAGTATATTAGCATTTAAGAATGGTCAAAGATTTAGTTTGATTCTATTTTAAACTAAAATTAAACTAAGTTGAACGAGTTGACTTTCTAAAGAAAGAAACCTATTTCACTTTTGTATATAGTCCGTTTGGTTTGGCTGTAATTTAAATTTAGTTCATTTGTTTTATGCTAATAATAATTTTTTTATTTATATTTATATTTTCAAAATCTCTAAATTTACATATTTTTTTTTCTACTTTTGTAAGCATTCAAGTCAACTAGCGATGACAATTTTTTATTTTCAGAAATTCTCATGACAAATACCTAATGTGGGGTTAAAGATAGAGACCAAACTTCCAACCCTTGTCATTCCCCATTTTCATTCCTAAGGTGGAATCAATGAGATGTTTACAATAAAGAGAATTCACTATGGGGAACTCTAATTTTCAAGATTATAAGCCTAAATCAAAAAACGAATATCAAGGTGGGATGCTTTAGTAGTTGATGCTGTCCCTTTGATTAGTCCGAAAAGGAAGAAACAAAGAAATTGAAAAACCTCATCCAAAAGATTTGGAATCTTTGACCATCTCGAGGGTCTTTTAAAAGAGGTTGCTCATCTAATGGCTTCGTTTTTTTTTTTTTTCAAAGTAAATTATTTAAACTTCTTTTAAATTTTGATGAAATTATATGAATTCTTTTATTTTTAAAATATATACGAATTTCTTCTAAAATAAAAAAAATTACATTACATTTTAGTCTAATTTTAAATTTTTTTATTTCAATATCTTCTATTAATATAAATATATATTTTTTATATGAAGGATATTTTAGTTAAAAAATTAAAAATTAAACTATAATCTGTATTTTAAAAATAAAAAAATGTCTAATTTCAATAAAATTTAAAAGAAGTTTATATAATTTGCTTTTTATTTGTTTTACAACTTTCACATCCAGAATGTAATTACAATTAAATTCAGATTGACATATTTTGAAAAAAAAAATAAGAACAAATAATTCTAGATACTACTATCCGTACAATTATAAGAATCGTAGAAGTTTCTATTTGTACAAAATACATTACTCCAATCAACCTTTTGGTGCGTACGCCGGTCTCACACAGGTTCTTATTTGCATTTTTTTGGTATATGTTGCATTCTTTTCATATATGAATAAGAATCAATCAAAAGGGAAAATTTAGGCTAGTATGATTTTATTTTTTTTATATTCTAAAAAACCTGTTTAAATAAAAACTATTTTCTCAAGGTGTTGTACGCGCTTTCGTCAAAATTACAATAATGTCATTAATAAAAATTGTTCTCTCAAGGAGTTCTATGTATTTTTTTCATAGTTTTGAAAAATGTGAGAATAAAACATCTAAAGATATTCTTTATTTTTAACTTTCTAGAACACTATCCTGTTTTTTAAGATTTTAAAACAATCGATAAAAATAATACTATCAAACATCATTTTTTTAACAAAGAAAAATTATTTTTCAGAACAAGATTCAAACAGACCTTTTGTCTTTGTTTCTATGTTTTAAAAATTAACAAGAGTAATTCATTTCATTTATTCCCCTCTAAAATGCCAAAAATTTTCCCCTTTGATTGCAATAACTACTTAATCTTCAGAAAAATTTGCAATTAATGTCTTGTATATTTATATCACAAAATTTAGATATTCAAAAAGAGAATGATATTAAAAATCTTAATTATGGAATTTATAGCACTACATTAAAAATTTTAATTATGGAATTATAGCCCTACACTTATTTTTATTGGTTTTGTATGGTTTTTTTTTTTGTTTTATGTATATAAAACATATTTTATGTTGGAGTTACAAACAGATTTATTTTTTTGCATCTGAATTGATACCGAAATACAAATTTTGTGACGCCCATTTCATTTTTATTCTATTCTAAAGGGAAAAAAAAGACTATATTGTACTTTTGAGCTTCTATATCGAGGAAAGATAAGTCTATTCCATTCTGTTCCTTCCGTTTTCATTTCAATTTATTTCGTTCTAAACATATTCTAAAAAGAAAAACAGAACTCACTGGCTTTTTTTTAAAGTAAATTATACAAATTTCTCTTGAATTTTATTAAAATTACATAAATCTTATTTTATTTTTAAAATATACATAAATCTCTCTTAAAATAAAGGCTTATCTTTTATTTTATTTTATTTTAAATTTTTTACTAAAATACCTTTTATTAACCTAAATAAAGATTCTTTAAATCAAAAAAATAAATGAAATATATTTTGGCTAGAAAACTTAAAATTGGATTCAAATATAAAATAACTTTTTATTTTAATAGATGTTTGTATATATTTTGTAAATAAAAAATATTTATATGATTTCAATACAATTCAAGAAACATAAGTATAATTTACTTTTTGTTTTTTATGATAGATTCGCTGGTCTCATTGATGGATTGGGCATTTGGTATCCAACACAACTTTCCTCTATTCAAAATAAAGCCCAATCTGAGAGTTAGGCTACTAGGTGCTGAAAAAGCCCAAAAGACGCCATAAACCATCACATTCCCTTTTCTCACTACCATCACAGTTATTGGGTCTGCACTTCTGGGTTTGGATGGCAAGTTAACATTCTCTTCGTAATAAACTAAACTGTGATAGCTTATTACATTTTCTTTTTGGGCTATTACTTTCAAGAGTTTTTTTGAACTTTGCCTACATCTAAACTTCTTCCTTAACGACAATTATAAATGCGCACTCTTTCCATCAACTTGATCCACCACAGTGCTCTTCCAAAGAGCCGAAGTCTGGGAATAGATGTTATATTCTCTTGCCCACTAAATTAACTCCTTAGTGTTATATGCATTTTTATTGGTCCAATGATATACATTCAACTTTGATTATGTGCTGCCATCAAGGGTGGCTCAATTAGCAAGATTGACGCATATCAACACAAAGGGTTTAGAGTTTGATTCTCACTAGTAATCTCTCCTTAGTAAGCATCCATCTATTGTGAATCGTCTGGCCTTAAAGCTAAAACAACCTCTCCACCTCCTAAATTTGTTTTATTAACCAAATAATACCTCGATTGTGTGCTATAAGGATTGACAATGGCGGCACCAGCACATTTGCCACTCTTCTTCCACAGTCTCTTGTATCTTTATTTTCAGATCTATTAATCTTTTAAGCAAAGGATGAATGACACTAACGGTCTTTATAATTTTAACTTACTGCTACTCACACCTCATCTGGCCACAAATGCAGACGACCAGCACAGGGACATTGGATCTACATTCAAAATATGTTCAAGGGATTTAAAACAAAAAGATTCTTAGGTAGACTCAACTTACAAAATTATATAAACCAAGCCAATTATAAAAAGTACGTAAAAATATTGAGCAAATTGTTTAGACTCACCTTCGCCATGCTAATATGCTTATTCATAATTGACTTAATCTATATATCTTTTATAGATTAGGTTTACCTAAGAATCTCTCCTTACAACACTTTAAAGTCAAAGGAGTTTTTAACATTAGCCTAAGAAATATTAAAGATGTCCTAAAAGAACTAACCAAACTTCACCTCGCTCAACCGAAGATGACAAGAATCATAGGCTAGAGGTTTTTAAACCAACACGCATAAATATATTTCAATAATATAGAATTTACAATTAACAAAAGAGCATTGCTATTCATGCCAAAAGCTTATGAACAGATCATAGCTGCGACCCAATTTTTAGCCTGCATGTGTAACCAGGTACCAATCCTCATCAAGTTTTCCAGTTAAAATCTCGTGTGCCAAATCAATCGGTAAAGGAAATGGAAGGAAAATCAGGACATTTCCTTGACAACATATACAGATTGCTGCTTAACAACAAATCCGTCAATCTTCTAATACATATACACCATAATGAAAAGTTACAACAGTAAAGGATGTTGGCATTACCTTTATATCGATTCAAGATCCAGAAACCTCAACTGAATGGGCGGAAAATGCAACAGTCAGCTTCCCCAAACTAACTGGAAAATGTTCCTACTGGCAACTGCATTGATCACATTGTCACTCTGTCTTCTGAGCATCTCCTCTTGTGCACAAGCATCACCGTCCTAATAGAACCAAATACTTGGAATGAGTAAAAATTCGGACAGTGGGAGGGGCAAGCAACAAGTCAGCTATGACTAGGAATCCCTAACAAAGTTCACTAATTGAAGCATAAACAACATGCTATGAACTATGAAGCACCAATGCTTCAAAAACAAAACCATATCATATTCGATATATGTCCGAACACTAATAACAGACAGAACACCACACTTCAATTTATATTGAAACACAATATTTTGTCATGCTGTAATGTTTGTATCATGTCATCTCATTTCCATATTTATGCTTCTTGCACAACAATGTAAAATTTCATCAAACACAGACTAAATGACTAGTTAAAAATCTAGCCCCGACGGAGGACCAATCAGCCCCAACCTGCGTCTCAAATCTAGTTCAATATCCTAATATTCTCAGGAAGCATATCATTCCAAACACATTAACCAACTGATTTGATATGGGGTTATTAAAGAAAAAAATAAAGACTCACAAGAAGAGAGTAGGCATTGGCAAGAGAGAGAAGTGTAGGGTACAAATCCAGCACAGCCAAGGCAACCTCCTCTGTAACCTGAGGGACCTGCACTTTTAAGAGTCTAAATCAGAGGCATTTAACTGATTTATAAGTTGAAAGAGCTTGGTATCATATTTGTTCATCTAATTTGTCAATAGTCATTTGAATAAAAGTGCTTAAACTATTAAACAAAGGCCAATAAATAGTTTTATTATAATCTCTAATATGTGCCCTCATATGAAAAATCCTCTGGGCTTGAAGTGCGGATATTAACCTACCTTGTGCTGAAATTTCATTGAATTATGAAGAATAGGAGGCAGCAAGAATCAAACTACAAACCACTTAGTCATAAAGAATGATACCATGTCAACAACCAGTGTCTTACAATGTCTTATGATGTCAAGTGAAGGTCCACTAGTAGTTTTATTATGATCTCTAACACAAGTTTACAAGAGAATGCAGTTCCTCAGACAAAAACTTTGAGAAGACTGAACCATGCAATTAAAATAAAGGTAGAAAGATCAAATAGCATCCAGCCAATAAACCTCGAACAATATTTCTAGTATTATCGGCTCATTGCTAATAAGTATATTAATAAATTAAGAATCCTGGAGAGCAAACAAAAGCCAAAACTGATAGGCAGTCCATGTTTTCTGAAAATTTCCTGGATACAACAGGTAAAAGCTATACCGTTCACAGTGGAGCTGCAAAGTGTAGTGAAGAAGGATATGTATAGTTAACACAGCTGAACCAAACAAACGACCACTAGAAAAACACCATTCCCTTTTAATTTTGCAACAGTGTGTACCTGCATAAGCTGGATGGCAAATACATCACTGACTGTCACTTTGTCAAGGTCTTGGCACCTTCTGATAAATTCATCAAAAGGAGGACATGTCCCAGGGCATTTAACATGGTCATCCAGAACTATTGTCTGGTAATATTGAGAAATTGCTTGGGTAAGATAACCATACTTCTTCAGCGTATCAGCCAAGCCACTTGTTCTCTGCACATCAAAGCCTTCCAAAATCTCCGTGGTAAAACAGCTGCATGCAATGGTATTCAAAAAGTTTTTGAAAGGGTATAATTTTGACAGTGGACCAGAAAGTTTAGTAGAACATGTAACTACAAACGATAACAACTCAACAAATGCACATCATTAATCATTATTAAACCAGATTAGTAACCACTATTCTCACAGGCACACACAAAAGCCTCATGCAACACAGATTCAATGAGCCAAATTGAAGTGAATATAAAACATTTATAAACTAATGTTCCAACTAAAGATAAGAAGTCTTTTTACCAAATAAATGGACAAGTTGTTACAACTTACAAGAAATTTCTTTAACAAACTGTTGTTCATTCACTTACACCAATCAAAAGCATGTCTAGAACCATTTTTTACAATTACCATTGATGAAATTGCAAGAAACGTGTAGCATCTGAAATAGCCAGCAACAAAGAATCAAGAGACAGGAACAGTGTTAATTTAACTACTAGGACGGTTGTTAAAACCTGACTGCAACTGCTACACAATTTCATATAGTGAACAACACTCAATCATAACCCAGCACAATTCTACAACAATTTCATTTATTGTGGATGTGATAAAAGCAGTTCTGATAATGATAATGGATACGGGCCTGACTCTGAATTCATCCCCCCGTACTGAACTACACAACATGAATTAACTAATAATTCAACAAAAAGAAATGATGCTTACGCAGTTTTTATGCTTTCGGCAGCTTCAGAAGAATTTGGATCACCTTCCACAAGATATATCAGCTTCTTAAGTCCACACCTCTTCCAATAAGCAATTCGATGGGGAAAGACATCATTATGCTATGCTTATAATTTATATTAAGATCATGAAGATATAGAACTTCTTAAAAGATTATAATTTGCATATCTACCTTTTGATCTGTGACAACTATCCAGCTAGTTATAAATATGATTTGAGCAAGCAATAAACGTGCAACCATAAAGTTCATGTGCGTTGAGTAATATCAATCAAATTCTTCAACATAATGCTAAGAATAACTAGGGTATCCAGATGAAGATACTATTCATTTGATGATGAACTCTTTCCTCCCAAATATGCATCACCTTGTTTTATGTAAAAAGAAAACAGCAGATCCATTATACAACTTATCCTGAACCAAAAATTTGACAAGCATGTATATGTTAATAATATATTAATATTTACTTTAAACATTAAGCAGGTATGGCTCCAAATACAAGGGGTTAGGAGATAGCAGAACCTAAATTACAATTTCTAGAGTGAATTAAGGTTGGAAAATATTACAGACAGAAGTATTACTGTTTGTAAGTTAATCGAAGAGCAATTAGTAGGCTGTAGTCACTAGGATGGGATTTTAGAATCAATTTAGTGGCAGTATGGGTGCTGTGAACAATACTTGCCAGAATAGGGTTTTGGTTTTAATGCGTTTTAGCACAAACTGAAGGAGGAAAGAACATTGAAGATTTGATGGGGTGAATTACTAATGCTGTTGGCCAAGAAAATCAAGCCTGGGTAACATAGGGCATTAAAAACAGAATAAAGAAGAAGATACAAATAAACATAGGGTTGATTGCATTACACAACCAGGTAGAGAGCGATTGGTGCATAAAACTAAACATTCAGTGTAATAGACAAACAGAAAACATTACAACTGTTTAAGTAGACCTCCTATAACTTGTCCAACAAGGATAAGTACTAAAGTCTTAATCCTATGAGGATTTAGGCTTTGTAACTTAAAAAAACAAAGAGCCTAAACATCAAAGCAAGATTCTAAAACACCTAAATAACATAAATTCAAGCCCCATAAAAATCCCATGTCTGGTCAAACAATAGAAAAACAAAATACCGCAAAAATTAAAAATATAAACTTATACCAAAACACCATGTTCTTAATTAAGGTCTCAAAAGGGTCCTTATTATTACAAATGTGACAAACCAATGCTAGAGGACTGGAATTGGTGTTTGGACTTAAAAATCATTGAAGGCTGCTGCCAACATCCTTCATCATCAAGAAATATAACCAGTAAACACATACACTTCCCCTCCATATGTGCAAACAACTTTTCAAAAAACAAAAGGAAAGAAGCAGTTCTAATCTCTAAGAAGGATTAAGTACCAAAAGTCTTAATTTCTGATCCCTATAGCGGTTATCCCTAATTGAACAACGCAAATCATCAACATTCTTCCTCTCAACAATAAAATCCAGCACATATTCACTGTCAAGAGTTTTATGGTGAGCTATCCAAATCCCATCTCCAACAGGCAATCGCCGAACCTGGAAATAAACCAATATGTCAATCACTGCTACCAAATTCAGGACAGAGAAAATGTTATATTTTAATTTTAGTTCCATCCAAGTAAGACTAACATCATCTCTAATGTGTTTTACAATCCTGTTAACAAGCTCAAATTTGAAGGTTCCATTAAAAAATGCAAAACAGAGGTAATGGGTTCAGAAAGAGTGGTTCAGATACAATTTCCTGGTTATTGGCCAACATCAGGCTTCCAAAATACATGTTAATTAACAGGTACAAGAAAAAAAATAATACATATAGTACTATTTTTATAAAAAATCGATGGGAACTGCTTACAAATAGCAGAATCATCAAAACTCACGTCTATTTGTATTTTGAATTGATTGCAGATATTCTCAATAATTCTCCTGGATCGTGATCTGAAGATAACAAAATAATAAAGTTTATCAGATTTATTAGACAAGAAGCAAAATATTAATTCACAGTTAAAAGATGATTTTATGTAAATATCACAAATTTTGAAAGAAGGACAAAATTATATAATACGCCTATCCTAACACCCAAAGGGAAAAGGAAGAAAAAGGAAAAAAACACACCTCATTCTCAAGTAATTTGAACTAATGCATCAAGGAAAGAAAATAGCAGATTTAGAATCACATTACTCACCCCTGAGTGGCAAATTGCTCCCGATCATCCAGTATTAAAATCACTTCATATGCATCTTCAAATCTCTCCCCCAAGCTCAATGGCGGTACACTTAAAATGCTAACCTTTGATTTAGACCCTTCTCCGATTGATTGTGGCATGGGATGGTCCTAAGATTTTCAGCAGGGCAAGCAATAACTTCAAAAATAATTCCAGAAATTATAAACTTCAAGTGAAAACCATGCATATCTACTTTTTCATTTATATATATAAGAAGAGACATCCTACAAATTTTGCATATAATCACAAGATTGATAAGAAAATTCACCCAAAAAAGAATGCAGTTATTAATAATAACTTTTATTGCAATGTGGAACTTGAGAGACATTTCTACTGAGAAGTTTAAACATGAATGGCAGTTTTTAGTGTTTACCCTTTCCAAAAACTCCAAAACAACATTCAAAGCTGTTTCTAATTAATAAGCTAAAACAGAATACCACTCGTTAGATCCCCTAAATCCCATCAAATTAAGGATCCCTACTGAATATTTGAAAGAAAGGAACTAGATCCATTTCATCAACCAGATCAAACCGTACAGATGATGAGCAAGCCCTCAAGGAAAAAGGAGTGGTAGCAGGAGAACCGAAGTTTGGCATATTCCCACAAGATGCACTGACAGATCTGCTCACATTTCCAGTGAGATCTATTGAACCTGGACATTATAAAGTGATTTACGGGGATAAAATGTTAATTAATCTCATTCACAAACAGGGTGAAAAAGGGGAAAAAATATCACTTGTGACAGCATTAGTACTTGTAATGCAGAAATTATTTCTCATGGTTTGAGATGCTGGCTGCAAACCATAGACTTGCTCCTCTCGAAGATGACATAAAACGGCTGGCCACAGTGATGAAACATCCTTATTTGGGTGGCTTCTAGAAACATCAGTGAACGCACTAACAACTTGTTCCTTGGAGTAACCCATGCATGTAAACTACAAAAGAAGATCAGTAGAAACAAATAAATTATCAGACCAAAAAAAAAAAAAGTTTGTCTGCAAGTAAAGTGACATGACAAGAAAATAAATTACATCAAATAATATTCAAATGACATATAAAATTCATAGATTAGCTTTTGGAAGAAAAAGTAGGTAATTGGGCCTGGGGTAAGAACTAAGAAAATGTACTCTATTTCTTTTACCAAATGTTTAGACATAGAAATGCAAAGAAGTCAATCAACTTAAGCATGAATGAACTAAAAAGCATTATTAATAGAAGATGAAGCCACATTTTGGTGTGGGACTTTAGGCAAAATTCATCTAATAATTCAGAATGTTCATATTCATTCCCTCTCCATAACTCTTCTGGCCTTTTATACCAGATTAGAGTTGAGAGAAGGTTAGCTAAGTCAGTTACAACTCCCTTAATACTTGTTACAACTTACAACTACTAACTACTTGTGACGGTCTCCTAAAGACTTCTAACTCCAGCAAATTACCCCCTGATTTATACTGATGACTCATTTGCTACTAATGACGCATAACATGTTTATTGTAAAACACATATGCCACTTTCTAAGGTTGTTTACACTAACCAACTTTTAAGAAACCATGAGCTAAAAGATAATGACAATAGTTGTTTTCGAGACATTTGATGACATTATTAGTTCAAGAAACAGCATCCAAGGATACAAAGGAACAAAAGATTACATGACACTCAATGCCATATAAATCAGTGTCAGGAACTATTTCAGCAATTGCCAATGGAGAAGGGAGGCAAAAATGAGCAGATGCTGTTAATGTTAAATTTAGCAACTAAAGAAGTAACAAGAATTTGAAATGAGAAGTAAAAATAAAGATAAAACTCCTATTGATCAATGATGCTGATATAAAGAATAATCATAATTGATAGTTAAAATAAAATACCCTCTCTACATAATCAAGAGGAACGTTCATTAGCCTCTTTTGTTGGGTCAAGGGCGATATCACTTCTGTATCCAAGTCATGATCACTGTGTTCCATATCTAAAGTGTTCTGCTGGTCCATATCAGAAAGACATCCTATAGTAACCGAGTTCTCTTGGGAATCTTCCATTCCAGATCTTCTAATACATTCACGCGCTGCTTCCTTACCTTCTTCAGTCAGCATGTACCTATTAAAAACAATCATCCATATAGAAATGAAGAATTCTATCTTTAAAAAAATCCAGTACAAGTACTCAGCACCAGAAACCTAGAGACCATACCAAGTAACAGTTCAAAACTACCATAGCTATATATACAGTGAAAATGGTATGACAGAATTTAAATTTTGCTTAGTCAGAACCAGTTGAAAAGTTGCTGATCTTACAAATAAACACATTTTTGGTGCAGATATCAATAGCTTTACTAGGCAGATTCATCCATTGAAGTGCACGCCCAATCTAAATCACCAGCCACAATGTTTCACAAGCAATGCATCACAAAAATAATGCCAAAAAAGAAAATTCTTAGGTCACTATAGGTGAGGCTCACTTCTTACAGCATATGATAAACTAGCAAAGATTTTGCTATGATAGACGTGCCTGATTGTAAATAATAATAATAATAAGGATGATTGATTCAAGAAGTAATTATCAATTAAATTCACACAAGGGGTATTCTCTTCACTACTACATTTCAACCAAAAAAAAAATTATAGAGAACCTTAGGAGAAATATCTAGGTACAAAACCAATATAAAAGCACACTGAAAGAAGACATGCCAAAGGGAAACCATACTTTGCTGGACAACTTGATTTTACAACTAAACTCTTTGTTATCAGCGTCTTCATGCAGTTCCATCCACTATACCAATCCCTTGAAGAACTTCCAAACTGTCCAGGTTTTCCTCTTCCTTTTTCTGGCCTGACCATTTAGGATCAGCTTGGTCAGAAGTATACTTTTTAGCATCTAGGCCAACAAAACACAAATAGATGTAGAGAAATTATATGAACATACGCAATTGGCACTCGAGATAACCCACTAGCTTCAGCAGCATCAATAAGTTCCTGTTTACGCATAAATTCATTCCCATTCGAAGTTCCCCTAGTATGAATATATGCTTAACTTAGAAATCCAAGAAAATTTACCATGGTAAGTTGTGTAACCTATCCTAAGAAGCACAAACAGATAAGATATATAACCTGGAAATGAACACTGCAAAGTGCAAAATATATGTCAAAATACAATTTAAGTGTCAGATGGTATCTCATACGAGCACCATACATGTGTCAGGCACGAATTCAGTTCTAAATATGAAATGTCCATACTTCATAAAACCTAACAAATATAACTTATGCACAGGTATGCAGGTATATGCTGATATGTCCAATATACCTGTAAAGAGTTATCAATAATGCATATGCCACAGAATTTTTTTGAGGCATATATCGTTTGCTTCCATTTGTTTTCTTTCCTATAAAAGAAAGGAAGAATTAGGCAGAACTACGAATGATTTCTTAATATAGATTGATGGACAAATAGAGTAAGGCCAATCAGACAAGACAAAAATTACACAGCATCAGACATACCCTTTTTGGTCAAGTCTTCAGCTTCAGAACCTCCTGAACCGGTCCCAAAAAATCCCTGCATTAGCCTCAAAATCCATTTTCCGACGCCCCTTCATTACAATTCCAAAACGACAAAAGAATCCCATTAAAAGTGTAAACAATCGAATTTAACTAACATAAAAGACGATCCTCATTCCTTTGCCAACCCATCAGAGAGAAATCAAAGGATCAATCAGCAAAGACCCAACAGCCATTTTTACTATGAAGTTTCCACTTTCAAGATCCAGAAATGTCACTCATTAGCAACATTGAACAAAAAAGGAGAAAAAAATATAAAAGCTAGATAACTTTCAATCACGAAATTAACAAAATGCGGATAAATGCACACTTACTTGACCTCCGAAAGGTCTTTGATGGTTTGAATGGGAGTTTTGGAGTTACAGACATTGTAGTAAGCTTTAGATAGAGTCTTTTCAATGTTTTCTGAAATCCCTTTGGGTTGCTCTGCCATTTCTTTCCATTTATTGAACAAGTAAGTAGCAAGCTCTCGGTTCTCCGAGCACCGAACCTGAGCCTGGTTCTCCATTTGGTGCCTGCAAGTTCCCTCTGATGAAATCAAGTTGAAATTGGAATCTTTTAGGCAGATTAGTTGGTTTTGTTAGGGTTTTGCCGCTCTGGTAGCGACCATCCTGAAGTGATTGCAGAAGCAACCATATCGCGCCAGGATCGTTTGAACCAAGACTTGAATGGGATTTTTGAAACCGTGGCTTCGTGACTCGGAGGCTCGCTGAGTCAAACTCGGCCGGGCACGCATTGCCCCTTCTGGTAAAGGATGTGGGCCGGATGGAGAGGACGAGGGCCTAATGTTGTTAGAACTTAGAAAAGTCCTGGCCCGAATTTGGCCCAATCAAATTTCACTTACATTTGTTTGAAAGAAAAAAAGAAAGGCAAATCCCACCCACCATATTTAAAAATTTTACTGCATTCACCCCTATTATTATTTAAAGCACACTAATTATTTTAAATTTTGATCAAAATATTTATTATAATTATTTTGAAATAAATTATACAATTTTTTTTTAAATTTGACTAAATTACATAAATTCCTTGTTTTAAAGATATAATTGGATTTCTTGATATTTGATATAAATTGAAAAAACCCCTCCTATTATGTACTTTTTGATAATCAAGTTAATTTTCTCAAAAAATATATTTTATCTAAAGCATGAAATCACTAGTCTCTTTCATTTTTCTAAAGCATTATTGCTTTTTAACTGTCGTTGTTTGTTACGTATGTTTATATAATGAATGGTACTTATTTGTTAAAATGTTTAGCCAAAGTGGTGCACACTTGTGAGGTTCCTAGCACATTTGAAGTTTGAAGAATTGGATTCTAGACCCTTCATGGTTAGGCTGAGAGAACCAAAAAATTGTGTGTCAAAAGATAAAGCAAGTTTAACCAAAGAGATCCACAAAAGGGATTAAATAGATTTACTAAACCCTTCATTGCACTATAACCAAAAGATTCCTTACTGGAAGCATAAACTTGCAAACCTAAAAATTGTATTGTGAAATAGAACATACTATTAAAATGAGCACTAGCCAAGTCCCTATCCAAAGTTGAGACAAAAAGTAAAGATGAAACTAAAAAAAATAATCAAATTGGTCTAGAGGAATAGGGTAAGATTACTAGGCCACAAAACTATTTGATAGCAACTTGACTTGTAAACTCACACCCAAGATGTCCATGTCTAAATTGGGATATCACACTCTAAAACTAAGAGTGTAACTGATACAGAAGATAAACAATTTTCTTTTCCATAAATCTAATTAAAATCTTGATCTTAACTAAAGTTTATTAGAAATCCTTATAATTCAATGCCAGACAATAAAGCCAATCAAAACAATTATAAGTAGTATTTGAAATGAACATAATTAATTTCATGTGACTTTTGTAGAAACTTCAACAAAGTCTTCTCTGAAACTTGAACCTTTGGAAATTTCTACAAATCAACCAACACAATGGTTACATCAAAGAGAGTTTCACTCTCACAACAATTCACTATACATCAAAAATTAGAGGTGAGGAATCCTATCTGTGGGTTAACGGAGCCATATGCTTCATGCAAAATAAAATCAATTTTTGTATTAATAAACAAAATATGCCCTCATAAACTGATGTAGGGCTCACAAAAAATAATGAGTACAAATGAGCATATACCGCTAAAAAGGGTTTAGGTTCAGTTCTAGTATCTAAAAAGAAATTTAAAAATAAAAGGAATGACTTTAATGCTCAATGAACAAATGATGCTAACTATACATGATAAGGATGGTTTGACGTTAAATTTCCATTCATAATAGTAAATCAACAAGTAGAACATTTAAACAATGCTTGATGAATATTACTAATAGTCATTCATAAATACAACAAGAGCCTCTAATCAGAATCAAAGAATTAGACGCATAACACATAGCTCACTAGAGTAAATACCACAAACATGAGCAACCTGCTCATGGAAATCAAAGCAAATCTACATGTAATGTCCAACCACACCTTTGCTAGCTAGGGTACGAATGATAGTGCATCATGACTAATCACTACTATGGTTAGTTGTAGAGTCCCGAAATAGATAGCTCCAAAGAAGAATCATTCCATAATTCATTAAAATATCCAGATATATAGAAAATCAAGCATTGATTTATGTTCCCAAACACAAAAATACTTAAGGAAGCATTCAAATATAATGAAGATGTAATTAGTTAAATAAAAAGGAATTGAATGAGAAATGGACAAATATAATTATAGGAATGGAGTTTGCAACATACATATATAATTGGCATTAGGTGCTCACCTCTCAAGATGACATAGAGAATCCTTATTGAATCCTCTGTTAGTTCCTTAGCAGCATTTATTTCTGCCAAAATACCTTATAATATCGGTTTGTGAAATCTTATATTTGGATGGTCTCAAGTTATCTCATAACTAAATTTATCCTATTTCCCCAAACATCTAGTCTAGACAAGTCCCTTTTAACACATTAATTAATTATGTCTTTTTAACAACACCAACATAAACACGTTTTTTCAAGTCACAATTTTTATTACTTAAATATCCTATCTATTTTTTCTTACCATTACAATTCCAAACCTATTTCATTTATGAACCTTCCTTCCCTATTTTCTATACTTTGCTCAACTATCATTTGTGGAACTTTTTATTTAAGGGGAAATTAAAATTTTCTCAAATGTTAATGAACTCCTTGAAAATTCCCAACTTGAAGCTCTTTAGTTCTCATCATTTACAATAGAAATTTCCTAATATTTTTGTGGTCTAAAATAGAGACAAAAAAAAGGCAAAACATGATATATATATATATATACTTAATTTGTCTTAAGAATATTCCAATTATAAATTCAATGGAATTCCACCATATTAACTACTAAACCTATAGTCCAAAATCTCAATAATTATTGCCTATAAGATTATGGAATTACTTAAAGCAACAAATGGAAGGAAGAGCTTAGATACTACTTAAATCCATAATAACAACAGTATCAAGGTTCCCAACATTGAAGTGTTGAAATGAAAAGTGTAATCCTGTAAAATTTTACACTAACCTCCTTCCCCTCCATGGATTCCTCACCCAATCGAGCCACCTTACTCTATTTGGATGAGAATCAAGAGAGGAAAGGAAAAGCCTATAGAATGAAATTTTAGAGCCACTTTAAAGAATGGACCTTGCACTAGAAAAATGAACGAGATAACTTAAAGAAAGATAAGAATATTTTCCAACAAAAAGGAAGTCGAGAGCATAGACATTGGGAGATGAATCTACACAAAAAATTTACTACCAAAATGGAACAACAAAGCTCGGTTGTAGCAACAAAAAATGTGTGAAGAATTAAAGCAAATAAAGGTGCTATGAGAATGGGGCTAATAGTAGACATTTTTTGCCCTATTTCTGCTATCTAAAAACTCAGCTCTAGTAGATAAGGCATGCTACAAGAAATTTGGAGAGGGAAAGACTAAAAAACTTAGCTTTTTAACTATACCAATAAGGGTATTTTCGATATAATGGAAAATGACCTAGAAAAAGGGGGGGAAAAAAGCAATTACCTAGCTGAGACTTGAACTTGAGACCTTGAAGATGAGAATGTCCTTAGCTGCCAACAAACTTAAGCCTTATTCTTTGATGCTTCTACTAATTAATTTTCATATATTTATTTGGGTTTTTACATGGGACTCAAAGATTGCTCAATTAGAAGTGAAATAGAAAAATATGGTGAAGTTGCTTGAGAGGGAGTCAAGATGCCATTTTCAACTTGAATGGACAAATTAATTAGTTCTTTTTCAATTGTATGAGGTAGATGCAAACCAATCTTATTACCATTGTGTTACACATCTAGCCAAAAAAGATTAGCATAAGGGAGATGGGAGAATGTGTGGTATGAAGGAACTCCTTCCTGAGAATGAAAAATAAAGCTAGAACAGGCATTTATAAATTATTCTAATACTTGCATGTTATCTATATGTGGGCCAAAGTTCTAATTCCAATTCAAATCCAAGCAACTTGTCCAGCCTAGAAAATTGGTCAACCTAAGCTGTTGATTGTTGACTTCCACTAGATTTGTCACTCAACCATTAGTCACAGCCAATTCTTAACTAAGCTATTATTTCTCATTTCACAACTTGGCTTGTTCAGCCAGCTTAGCTTGTTATTCCATTAGGTCCATGTGGTTATCGTCTTTAAAGTGGTGGATCAAAGAGTTTAAAGAAAATAAGTCATCTAAAGCACTTATTAATCTAGTTGAATTAGGAGCCAAAGGGCCCACCTCCTCCCAAGAAGCAAGGTCTTAGTCATGCACAAAGTATAAGCTTCCATTAGCAACTTCTGTCCAATATACTTTAGTAGAGCACTTGACACTATACTCTTTCCTAAAAGCATCTTTGCCTATATACGGGAATTTAAAATCAATAACAAGATATATATCATATTTGGATTAAATTCTTTATTTTAGCTTCTTGAAGCCCGCAGACATTTGATTTGGGTTTCATTTGTAATCTCTTGCAACATGCCCAACTCTACAACACTATTTGCACATACAAAAAATTCTTTTATATCTGCATTCAACTCATACAGCTTCCTTATTGTCTAGGAGGACCTTGACTTCCATGAGCAAATGGAGTTCAGGGTCTGTTGAAACTCTAACACAAAGAAAATTGGGGGTTTTTTTTAAGAAATAAGAAGCTCTATCAATTATTTGAGCATCATATACCATGTTTCCTAAATCTAAGACTACATCAACATTGTGGTATTCTAAAAGTAAGCCCTAAAGCTGCACCCAAATGGAAACTCTATCAATCTTTATTTTGCTAAGGATGAAGTTCAGTTTGTAATAATTTGTCACTAAAAGAAAGTTTTGAATAGACTATAGGCCATGGTCCAGGATGAAATTATGATTATCTAGGTTCTTGAACTCAATCATATTTGAAGTTATGAGCTTTATCCCAAACTCTGAAGTTAACTTGAAGTTTCCAAGATGCATGCTAGGCTAAATCAAGGCGATGAATTGAAATTTCTATAGAGTCAACAATGGCACCACCAAACATGTTTTCTAGAAATTTTGAGCAAAATAGAGAATATTTAGGATGAATTTGCAAAAAATTTCCCTCATAGATTAGAACTAAAAGCTACTAAGTTTTGAAGAATAAAAAAGATGTCAAAATTATTACCAGCTAAGTTGCTCTTCGACCAACGGATAAGATGATCTAAAACTCTTTGCTTCTCCATGTAAGCCAAAAAAAAACACACCAAAACTCTTTAAGTAGAGAAAACATCAATGCAGGGTAACACACAAGAAGATAGTAGATGAAAAGGTGACTCTAAGTATGAGATAGAAAAAAGAGTTTACAAGCTTTTAGGCAAAGAGAGCTCATAAAAAGCTTAAAGAAAATGCCTGCACCATGCTACTTCTAAAGCCCCAAAACACGTATGCAAAGACAGAAACCAAAAACTAATAAACAAAGGAAGCTTACAGAGAGAACAGATAAGGCATGTAGGAAGCATTTAAGACAAGATTAAAGTGGGGGAGAAAGGGTGGGAGGAGTATAACGAGAAGAAGAAATGACTATAAAGCTTGGAAACTCAAAAGTCTCATTGAGGAGAGAGAGAAAGGAAATTCTCCCATGAGAGAGGCCACTTACTCTTTGTTTAGACATTTTCTTTAGTTAGATACAAATTGAATGTTCTTACTTAACTATTCCTGCTCTAACTTAATAACATCCAAAGATTTTTTCCCCCTTAAATTTTAACCATCTGTCCATATCAATTAAGGTATTATTCATAATAATCTCAATAGTAATAATTACTCGTATTTGAGTTTTGATCATTTTTTTGTTCGTTGGAAATGTAGACATACAATCAATTTTCATTCCTTCACTCCACTATTTATATTGAAATTAAAACTTAAGAACTCAAAAGCCTAACATTTTTCCAAGACATAATTATCAATGGATTTTGATCTACTAATGTTTGATTCCAAACTTGTTCTTTTTTTTCAATTTTCAATTTTCAAAGGCTTGTATTTTTCTGTATAATAACAAAAATACTTAAAAAGAGGACAAGACACATATAGGTTTTCTTATGAGTAAGTGGGAATCCAAATTTCATAAGAATGTTAAGAAGTACCTTAAATTTTAAACAAAATCATGATAACTCTTTAAGGTTCTTCAAATGTCCAACTCATTATTTCTTTTTATAAGCAAAGTCTACTTGTCATTCCTAACCATAAAAAAATTATAATTTTTATATGATGTAACTCCGTGAATTATTTAAGACATACACTAACAAGTAATTTTGAGACTTGAGGGCTAATGTTCAAGCTTTTGGGAGAACAATCTCGTATATAGTGGATGAGAGTAGTTTGAAGAAAAAGCACAGATATAGTCCAGTGGCAATAAATCTATAAGTAATGCAAAGGAAAATGGAGCTCTGATTTACAGTTCCAATGATTAGTAAGGTTATGGGATAAATTTGATAAAGTATCATTAAAGTAAAAGATTGCACACCTAGAGTGTGAATTGATCCACTATTTATGGGCAAAGTAGCAATTACTTAGGCAATTATGTGGTAATGGCCAAATGATTACATGTTGTTATGTATATGTCCAAGAAGTGCAACATCATGCAAAGGATGATGGCTATTCTATGAGAAATCACATAACACCACTTAAGGATGAGATGTTTGAAACATGTCATAGGCCTTAATATGCTGGGCCTAGAAATTGAGTCAACTAAACATGCTATGCTAAAAACTTGGTTTATCGCCAAGTTACGAATTATTACATGTCTAAGAAGTGCAGCATCATGCAAGGGATGGTGGCTAGCCATGAGCAATCATGTAACGCCACTTGATGATGAGGTGCTTAAAGCTTGTTATGGGTCTTAATGTGTTGGGCGTAGAAATTGAGTTAATTAAACACGTTGAGCCTAAAACTGGGTTTACCACTAAGTAAAACTTTTCAATCCTTAGTAAAACTTTGATATCTTCAAGAAAATGAGATTGCCCTAAGAAACATTGAGTAAGACTAAAATGTTATTTTGGCAATATGACTAATGTAGATTAAAGACTACATATTGCAACTAATGAGCTTGATTCTAGACTCATTTACAAAGCTAAAATTAAGATCCTACTTTTAATCTCAGTAGAAGCTAAGTTTGAATTCTGATTGGAGCCAAATTAACACAAAATAATTAAAAAAAAAGGTTTAGGTTGTCTACTCATCCTCAAGCTCACAAGGAACCTCTAAAGAGAAACAAAAAAGAGACAAAAACGAATAATATTCATATTCAATATCTAGCTAGGTTCATGAGGAGAAAGACATAGATTCAAATTCTTTTCATTTTAACTTCAAATTCTGACATACATACATGCCCCATTATGCGTATTGCAAAATGCATCCCTCAAATTCCTCGAACATCTCATAAGATATATATATATATATATATATTCAAACCCATATCTAATATGCACCCTTAAACCCTTAAAGAATGACATTATAGTAAGAAAAATGGCAAAAAAATTGTTCAACTCATTGATCATAGGATTTACATTGTTGTTGTTGTCACTTTTGGGAACCAACATGTTGTTGGACAGTGCCAAGGTGACATAAAAGGATTTGATAACTCAATGTGTTGTGTATGTCCAAAAGTTGACGTCAAAGACAAACCCATCATTAGTGTGATTTAAGGTGGTCCAAATCATTGACATTTTGTGTGTGTGCAAGCATTTTACAAAGGAGATGCAAAATGTGCCTTTGTTGCTCTGTTTTGGTGGAAGCCAATCCCCCAAGAACTTAGTGTAGAAGCATATATAATTAAGTTGTCTCTCTTATTCAATTTGTGAATTTCACTTTGGTAGATATCTAGTCTTATAAAAATTAGTAGATCCATCAAATTAATCAGTGATGGATATATCATAAGTCGATCTCAATTTACAAGTATATTACTTAGTATTCTTAGATATCTATTTATTATTAATTTGATAGTTTAGACAAAAGTCATCTTAAGAATTTTTTCTTCAATTGTCTAAAAACATACTTAATTTATAAAAGATAGTTTAATCATACTAATTATAATGAGATGTATAAATATGTCAAAAATAAATTATACATACTGAAAAATATGCTCAACATATTTATGTCTCTTTATAATTCATCTAATATACTTTTCTTTAATAAATCGAGTATAGCTAAGAATCCCCCATTGTCTTTGATATTGTGAGTCTAGATCCATCACTCTCCTTTTTTGCTTGTTTATAGTTGTTACTATGCCACAATCATCATGGATGTCAAGTGCCTATATCAATGATTTAGTAAAAATGATCTTTGATGCTACTTTTTAGTTTTTTTATGAACATGTGAAGAATGAAATTTTATTTGAATACTTTATGAGAAATAGAAAATTATAGAAATTTTCAAGAATTTAATTTTTTATTCTTGCATGTCCATAAGTTTCATGTATTATATTGTTATAATTATGTTGCAGAGTGTTAAGAGTTCACTCACATTTGATTTATTGAAGGAATGGGAGAGGGTGAGAAAGAGTTTCATAAAATTATTATGTTTTTATTATCATTACTCAACAATATTTGTTATTTTTTATTAATTTTTTTTAAAATATGAACACAAGTGTCATTTTTCATTCATTTTATCTTTTTTTTTTTCTTTTTTACTTGTTTGTAGTTGTTATTGTGCCACAATCATCATGGATGTCAAGCGCCTATATCTATAATTTAGTAAAGATGATCTTTGATGCTACTTTTTAGTTTTTTAGGAATATGTGAAGAATGAAATTTTGTTTGAATACATTATAAGAAATAGAGAATGATAGAATTTTTCAAGAATTTAGTTTTTTATTCTTTTAATGTTTATGACTTTCATGTATTATATTGTTATGATTTTGTTACGAAATGTTAAAAGTTTACTCATATTTGGTTTATCAAAGGAATGTGAGAGAGTGAGGAAGAGTTTCATAAAATATTTATTATGTTTATTATTACTTAACAATATTCATTATTTTTTATTAATTTTTTTAAAATATAAACATATTTTTATCCATTTTATCTATTTTTTTCATTTCTTTTTATTCTATTCCTTCTCACTCTCACCTATCAAATCTTTCTTACATATTAAAACCTATGGCCTTTTACTATTCATTTGTCACTGTTCACAACATCGTGTCACTGATACTATTCATTTACTGTTTTGCACTGTTTATATACTGTATTATACTATTTATACATGCTTTTCTTTTTTCTTTTTTTAATTTTTTGAATTCTTTTTTCTTGTGAGACCCACTTTTTTTTAACAACCCCTGGATTGCAAGGGTTATTACTAGTGTGGTTTAGAACCTATGTGACGCAAAATTATACTTACAAGATCTTTATTGATTAAATTTATTAGAGGAAAATTATATTTACATGTGTACAAAATTATATATATTTATTTATATTTATGTGTAAATAAGCATGGGATAAGTCTAAACTCTATCTACGGGTTGGATCTATTACTTCACCTTTAATAATGAGTTAAGTTGAACTTAGACCCCAATAAGTTCAACATTAAAGAATAAATAAAAAATTATTGAACTTTCACCCAAACCTAATTCAATTTCTAAACTGATAAATTAATAATTTAGTTTTTAAAAAATTACTCTTTTTAATTTCATCATTTTTAAGGATAAAAACTTTTAATTTAATCCTTAAATATATTCTTCTAATCAAAATGATTCTTTTAGAAATTATATGTGGCTCTCTAATATATACTTTCTCATACAAATCAATGTCAATTTGAGGGTTAGAAACATCTAGACAAATATATGCAATCAGTTAAAAGGTCACTGAGAGATTCTCTTTAGTAAGAGGCTTTATTTTTTGAAAATTAAATAAAAAATAATTTTTCATGAACTAATTAAATCATTATTTTATTCAACAGATAAGGTGGGCTTTTGGAAGATGAAATGAAAGAGGCCCGTGATGAGGTATCCCGAGTAGAGAAATTCAAAAAATCCTCTAAAAAGAAAATTATTAATAAATTTGTGTTCTTAGCTTCGTTGCCAACAATTAAGGCCCTATTTCATTACACTTATAGAAATGGATTCTTTTTTCATTAATTTTGTACAATATTTATTATATGTTTATAATAATTATTAAAAATATTTATCTTCTTTTTTTACTTTTTAAAATAAAAAAAATAAAAAATTTATTTTTTATTTTTAAAATTATTTTTTCATTCCATTCTATTTTATTTTGTGTACTAAATGAAATATATTCATATTGGGTCATTCTTTTTCAAAATAGATGAAGCATCCCAAGTAGAGAAATTCACAAAATCTTCTGGAAAGAGAGTCATTCAAAAACTTTTGCTCCTTTGTTGTCAGTAGACTTGGTTATAGGTCAAGTTCATTAAAAAAAAAACCTGAGCTAAAAAATAATTTATAGAAATATTGGGCCTGGGCCTAGCCTTAAAAAAGCAAGCAGAGTTGGCCCGGTCCATTTTCCCTTTTAATTTGTTTTTAACCTTTTGCATTGAAAAGGAGTACTGCTAGATAAAAACCATGCTGATTTTGATCATAGGAGTAGCAAATGATCATACAGATTGTACCCCTGCAATAAAACCTTGTGCTTTTCCTTGCAATAAATAGCAGACAAGGTAAAAATGTTTTGGTGCATAACAATTTTATATTTTTATATATTAAAATAATATAATAAAAAATATTGCTTTGACTGAGTTTTAAAAAAGTTCAAATATGACCTATTTTATATTTGTGCTTCTTTTGAATTGACTCTTTTTTTGGATTTTTTTTTTCTTAGTGCATATACTTTTTTTTTAGTTTTTTGAGTTGGATAGACTTTTTAAATGGTGATCAAATCTAATTGCCAACACTTATATTCATATTGGGTCATGCTTTTTCAAAATAGATAAGGTATTCCAATTAGAGGAATTCAAAAAATCCTCTGAAAAAGAGAGTTATTAAAATATTTCTGTTCTAAGCTTTATTGCCAACACTTATATCACATTAGGTCATTCATTCTCAAAATAGATAAATTCTGTCATATAAGGAAAATCCAAAATTTTTAAGAGCATTAACATGAGTGACGACACAAGCCGCATTAAATTATTTGAAAATTGCATGTCATTTCTTACATTATTTTTCTTTCATTCGTCCATTAATCGGACATAATTAATATGGGCAGAAAATAAAAACAATTTTGCATTTATTCTCTTCCTATCAATAAATCCCTCATCAAACACATCAATTAGATGGTTCCATGTGTTTTCCAATACACGAATTTTTTAAGAACTCAGATAATACATCCTTCTATATATCAGATAAATTGTCCAAATCATCCGAAGTATAATTTGATCATTTCTAATTAGTTAATATGTCTGTACTATGAAAAGAATACTTAAAAAAAAAAGACTCTTAATTTATCTTTCTTATCCAACCTCATGATATGGTAATTACCGTTCCGTAAGGGCTAAGAAACACGTTTAATTTTCCTGATTTTGTCAACATTTCATTAAAAGCTTATCCAAACTTAATATATATTATAAATACACCAAATCTCATACCATAAATGCACTCTTACATAAAACCCCCTCCTCCTTCCTCCATTACAACAGACATTTAAACCCTATTTCTATTTAAACACCCATTAAGACCACAGATCAACAGAGATTACTGGAAGGGACAAAAAGGAGAGAGAAGATCGCTGGATCGATCAAAGATGAGAATTAAATTGTACGAGAAATATTGGTTATGTGTTGTGGGAATGATAGCAATTATTGGAGGTGTAGCAGAAGGTGAAGATTGCCAAACTGATCTGCTAGGGCTGGAAATAGAGTGTCTGTATTACATGCACAAGGGCGTCCCTCCATTACAGGACCCTAATGATCGTTGCTGCAAAGCCATTCAGGTTGCCAATATACCATGCGTCTGCACTAAACTCTCGCAGCACATCAGTACGTACAAGTTAAAGCTATTGTTTTCTTAGTTTATTTTCTTTCTTTTTCTTTCTCTTTTGTTTGGTGCCGTGTTTCTTGAAAATTGGTTGCTGTATCTTTTCGTATTTAAGCTCTTCAACCAAAAAGAGAAATGTTTGGTAACTTTTTGTTGTCAAAATGGTTATTGGTTTGTTGTTTGTTTGTGTGAAAGTGATATTATTCATTTCAATCTATGTAAAATCTTTATATATATACACATATATATAGTAAAAGCAATAGTGATTTTTACATTGAAATTAATTTTAAACTGAGTGAGAAAAGCAAAAGAATTTTGCTTTTCTGAAGTGTAAGATTATGCATTTTAGATAATAAGTGCAATTTTTTTTCTAAGAATTGATATTTTGGCAGTGAAAATTAAATACACTTTATTTCAATTTGATCCTTAAAAGTTTGAATATCTTATTTTAATCCTCTAAAGAATACTTTGCTTTTAATATCCTTAATACATTGGTAATGAATATCGTAGATATGACTGACATGCCTAAAGTGGAGCCAATATGACTATTAAATGTCTAATTGTCATTGAAATATATAATTACAAAATACCAAAATAGTATATGATATTGTGGCTATTTCGAATGGTTTGCTTTAATTTGTCTTGATATGTTTTTAGTGATAGATATTTAAAAACCACATCAACTTTGTGTTAAGCCATGCCACTTATCTCTAAATATATTAAATTAAGACAAATATATCTTTTTAATGACTAAAATATTTATTCGCTCTATTCTTTTATTATTATATACAAATAAGAATGACTCAAATTTCATAAATGTCGTACTCTAAGAAGAAATATCATACCCTGTTATATAGACTAAATCTCTTAAATATTAGTTACTTTTAATATAAAAATCAATAAGGAAATTTTTTACACATTCCTTAATTATTAATGATATATAAAAGTCTAAAATGTAACATACGTATGCTTATAATTTTTCTATGCAATATTAATTTAAAGTATATTTTATACACTTATATAAGTGTTGTATGTATGATTGTAACTTTTATTTTTTAAAGTGTTTTATACAAACATATTTTTATTGACTACCTAAATGTCAACACTACATATATGCATGTGAAATTGAGGGTCACTGTATAAATATACTTGCAATTACGTTGATGCCCATTATTAATTATTTATGCATTATTTTCAAATTGAATTAAATGCATATATACTCTAATAGGTATTTGGATTTTGTGATATTATAAACAGCCATCCCACCTGGTTATACCATAGAAGATATGCTTGACTGGCAGAAAGTCTTGCACTGTTTGAAGTTCTGTGGCAAACCTCTTTCTCCCGGATTCAAGTGTGGACGTAAGACACTAATTAGACTCCCTCAATTTCAATTTTTGTTTAACTATTATATTTTAGTCCCTCCACTTATTTATTTATTTATTTTAATTTAGTCATTCAAGTTCTTTTATTTATTTTGGTCTCTTAGCTTTCAAGTTGTGCCATATTAATCTTTTTTCATTATATCCATCAATAACCATTTTGAAACACTAAAAAAAATTAAGATATATTTTGAAACACTAAATGAAATTAAGGAACCAATTATTTGATAAATTACAGCAAAAATTATTTTGATTTTGACTTCTAATAAAAATATGTTGTTCAATGTACAATTCAATCAACAACACTAATTTGGCCCCCCAAAAAAAATCAACAACACTGATTTTAAAATTAATTAAAAAGTTTAAGGAATTGAAAAATTAGTTTTATATCCGTTTATTATTTAATTATGAAATTTTAAAAATATTTTTAAGAAAAATAATTTGACATATGTGTGTATGAATAAATTAGTGGCTGAAATTCAAACATTATATTTTTATATATATTAATAATGAATTTTAATTGCAAATTCACAATGGATTTTTGGAATGCTTTGCAGATTTCACCGTTCCACCAGGACCACCACCCAAGTGAGGATTTGGAAGATGGCTATGATTTATGGTTTCTGTTTAGGGAGAATATATATATATATATATATATATATGTATGGGATATGCTAGAAGCAGCTTCTTGTTAAATCACAAAAAATGACATACTTTATGAAATGGATCCTCTGCAATGATTTTGGTTGTTGTGTGTAGTTTTCGTTGGTTGCTTTTTCATGTTTTGTTTTGACGCTCCTAAATGATATCAAGACATAAATATTATCATTACTGGATTGTAACTCGTACGATGCGCTTATTTTTTTATTGATATTTTATTGATATAATATGTAAAAATATTGAATAAATTATATATATTATTCAAGATAAAACAGACATTATAAAGAGAATATATTACAAAATTTTTTAAATTTAAAAGTTAGTTATTTTTTCTTAATTTAAATAGCATATATATAGTTCAAACTTATAAAAATTCAAAACTCACTTTCTTAGAAAATATAATTCAAAATTTAATAATCAAAATCTAGATAAAATCAAATATTTTTCTTATAATTCAAAATTTAGAAGCTACTCAATTTTGTCTAAGGAAGATTAAAATAGAATTTAAAAACTACAAAATATTCAAAAGTTGTTGTTCACATTTTCCAAATATTATTCAAATTCGTAAAAAAGTAAATATATAATGCTATATATACACAAAAATATAAGTCTATATACACAAAAAGTACATAATTTTAAGCCACTCCCCACCTGGCACAATGTCAACCCCATCAAGATCCAGTATATACAAATCAGCCAGCAATCGATAACCTTGAACCTCAGTGGCCACATTAGTGCATGAGTTCACCTCTCTCAAATAAACCCATCAGTTTACGTATTCAAGTGAAGTCCCTCACTCTGCCACGTGCTGTGGAGGAAGCCCTGCATGAGCTGGGGCAAAAAATAAAAGAATTTTTTATTTTCTATTTTAAAAAATTTGCACTTTTATAATATATTATTTAAATAAAATATTTCCTTTTAGACTTTTAAAATAAACTAAATGAGATTAATATACTAACAGCACTTTAACTTTCTCCTTCCTTTATCTAAAAACAAACTTGAATTTAAATGAGTAACATATAAAAAAGTACTCTTCATATTAATATTTTTAATTTGACTACCTAAGACATAATTATATATCTATTTAGTACTCATATAATACATAATAATGATATACTAAAAAATACATTGTTACTAATAAAATCATAATAACTTCATGAATAGCTTAGAATAGCATCTTGAGAGAAAAAAGTTTATCTAATAAAATATAAAAATTTATAACTGTCAATTTACAAATCTCTCTCTCTCTCTATAAAGCACAACAAAAGACTATTTTATCCAGCCATTTCAAAAAATTTTGTACTATTTTTAAAAACAATTGTTAGTCCTATTAAAAATAATATATTAATGTTTGAACTTAGTTATATTCTATTCAATTATTATAAAACTATTAATTACAAAAATATGTCAAAGACATACATTGATTAAATATATATTAAAAAATAAAAGAAATATTTGGTAGGGGCTACATGGAGAGAGAGAATAATTACTGTGTAAAGTCTAATAAATTAAGAACAATTTGAAGAAAAGAGGGGAAAGTGAGGGGAAAACAGAAAAATAAAAAAAAAGGTAGAAAGAAAATTAGAAAAAAAAATGAAGGAAAAATAAAAAAAATGTATAAATTTATTTGATTCAACTTAAAATGTTAAATAATAAAAAATGTGTTAAATAAATTTTTTGAATCTAATAAATTTAAAATTTAATATTAAAACTTAATATTATATACAAATAAATTTTATAAAATTGAGGGAGCACCTATCTTGTGACTCCGCCACTGGTTTCATCCTGATTCGCATGCAAGACAATGTGTCTTTACTTGTCTACATCACGAGTATCAGCGGCATCAGAAACATGTACGTTCTTCCCATACGACTGGTCCCGAGGCTCAACTATCATCCTTGCCCTTCTCATATATAACAAGCATCTTGTATCGTTTCTGCTGCTTTTCTCGTGATATTAATAATGGAAGAGAGCATTGTGTGTGTGTGTGTATAAGAAAAAGATATTCAGTTAAATTTGCAAGTTACATGTGGTCTCATAGGCACTATGTAAAATAAGAGTGTGATGGTACCAAACAATTATGTAACAACAGCAGAAATATTACTATATAATAAAAGATTCTTCAGAAACTGCCATGGTTTGTTTTGATGGCGAGGGAGAGGATCTTTTGTACGATCCCTTTTATCTAAATTCAAACTACATCTTTTGTGATCATTAACTGACTCAGAGAATTGTCTATATAGTAACATAAAAACAAAATTACCCCTAACACATGATGTGTTAGTTACCTTGTCCCACAAGATGCACATGAGATAAAGTGGTCCGTTTCTAAAAGAGCCAATCTATGTAGCCCTAAATGTGGAGGGGACCCCCCAAAACTGCCATTAGATCTATATTATATGGACTTGTGTGATGATGGTATATGCGTATTATGGCAGCTTTAGATTAGCAGAGTAGTGTTACTAAAAGAGCAAGGTGGAAAGAGTAACTTCATGAGACATGGTTAGAGTTTTCTGGGCGAAGATTATTGTGATTTCAAACATGGCAGGAAGCTTCAGTGGGCTAATCTCTAAATAAAAACATTAAATTGTTATGGAGATCTGAGCTAATAGGAATTGGAGGCCATTAATGAAATATAATTGGAGTTTGGCATGGCAGGACTCTGGAGTAATGTATAAATCAACTAAACATCAAGGATGATGATCAAGAATTTCAAAAAATCATTAAGTTTATACAAGTTAACTATGTTAGCAAAATTTAACTGAATTTACAATGGTGTTTCCTACTATTTATAGAAATTTTCATTATCCCAAAAATAATAAATCACTTGTGGCTAATTTATTTTATTATTCTTTATAATTTTATTTATTTTTATAATTTAAGAAATTTATAGTTTTGAAAATTTTTAATTTACTTTTTATTGTTAAACTTTTGACCATATTTTATTAAATTTTAATAACGTAACTATAATTTATTATCTTAACATTTTGCAATTTCTCCATCCATTCAATGGCATGATATTAAGTTGAAATTGAAGTCCCCCACTCTGCCACGTGCCGAGGAAGAAGCCTTACATGAGTTCCACCTGTTTCGTACTCTACTTAGTCAACATCACGGTTGTCCGTTTTGCAAATTTTGTTAGGTGTACTTACAAAAATTAGGAAGAATTACGTTTAAAGGCTTTAAATATATTTATTTTAAAAAATTTATTATTATTATTTTAAAATTAATTATTATTAATTTTAACAAAAAAATAATTGAACTTATTAATAATAAATTTTTAAAACTTTTTTTATTTATAATTCTTTTTTTATAATTCTTTTAAAAATTAATAGATATAATTGAATTTATATAAATAAAATTTATATATAAAATAAATTTTAATTATAAAATAAATTTTAATTATTAAATATATAAATAACATAATTTTTATATAAGAATTATTGCCAGCAGAAAGTATCAGCGGCATCAGACACATGTACGTTCATCCCGTACGACTGGTCCCGAGGCTCAACTCTCATCTTTGTCCCTTCACATATATATATATATATATATATATATATATATATATATATATAGATACACACACACACACACATAACAAGCAGTTTGCAACGTTTCAGCTGCTTTTCTCGTGATACTATTAACGGAAGAGGGAGCATCGAGAAATAGAAACAATTATGTGTGTGTATATATATATAAGAAAGAAGATATTCAAATAAATTAATGATAATAAAAAAATTATAACTACATTAAGTTTTAACATAAAATTATAATTTTATTCTCCTTTCATTTTTAGAAAAATTGTATGTTTTGTAAAAATTTAAAACAAAATGTAAATTTAATAAAAATGTTTTACATATATATATATATAATCAAATGTCAGAAAAATTAAATGATAATCTCCAAATAAGAGGGATATAAAATGTACAAAATTATTTTAATTGTGATCTTAACTTAGATAAAAATTACAATTCCCAAATAAAAGTAGATGTGCAATAAGGTGCATTTTAATTTTATTTGTTAATTAACTTTTATCAGATATTATATTTTTCATAACTTAATTAAAAAATTTAATAATAGTGATATAAATGACTGCATATAAATTTTTTTAGATAACTTTTACAAAATTTTAGTATAATCATGATAGAAAAATAAAATAAAATGAGTGTTTTATAAATATTATCATTATTCATTGGTGTTTAGTTGCTTACAAAAATTATAATGAACTATCGGATGATCATTTATTTATAATAATTTTCCCAAAAAATAAAAATATTTTGCATATATATGTTAATTTTTAGGATTAAGTTTTTGAAAAAAGAATTAAAAAGATGAAAATTACTCAACTTTTCAAATATCTAATATATTTTTAAAAATTATTTTATTAGAAATAGTGTTTAATTGTCAATACATTTTACAGTAAGATATCAACTAAATGGATTGCGGGTTGAAAACTTTTTTCTTGAGTTAGGATAACTGGACAAGATACGAATTTTATTTCTCCTTTTCTTAGTTTAATTTATTTTGTTGATACGATGAAAATCTCATTCTCTTTGTGGCACTGTATAATTCTTTTGTTTAGTATTATTATTATTATTATTATTATGGGGCCTTGGACCCCTTCTTTTTATCAAAAAAAGAAAGACGAATTTACTTTTAAAAAATGTAAGCAACACATCAATTTTCTAGTAGATTGCTATATATCACATGAAATGAAATGTAAAGCCTCCATCTTTGATTTGACGTTCTCACCTAAACAATTCAAAACCAATGATCAAGATCATGCCATGTGTCACAATATTAGATGAACTCATTTTCTCATAGAAGTCGATAATCCCACTATAAATTAGGCACCACGCTGTAATCATGTTGTTGTCGCCCTCAGTCCCTCAGCTTACTCGTTCTTTACTTCACAATCTAGAATGGAGTTTCCTCATCTTGCGGTTTTAGCTCTGTTCTTTGTAAGCTTTTATTATTATTATTATTATTATGCGTTTCAAATACTTTTTGTCTAAACTTTTTCTACCATTTTATGGGCTTTAGAAGGCAACTTTGCACCTTTTAACAAACGCTAATAATGCTTCAACGAACATACGAGTCTAGTTTTCATTATAGATAATTATATCACAAAATTCTTAATTATACCATAAAATGAGGATTTCGTTAGTCATGCATGATTTGGCTACATTTGCAGCTTGCTCTAGTGGGGAGCGATGCGACGTCGTCATCTTCGGCTGAAGATTACTGGCATTCTATTTGGCCAAACACTCCTATGCCTAAGAATTTGCAGTTTCTTCTGGAATCTGGTCAGTAGTTGAAATTATCTAATCCTTATTCTAATTCCTTATTATTATGGTATTCAAACCCGTTCTTATGAATGCTATTCTTAACACTATTTATATAAAAGGTTAATTAGTGAGCTCTTGATTGAGTGGTTTGACTAAAATACCCTCGCTATTTTTTCCAAATGAGAAACAAAAATGAGAGATATTTTCTCACAGAAAAAGAGATATTAATTTAAGTCATTTTTTGAATCTTATATTTATTGTGGCATTGTAAAAAGCATTTAATTATCTCTGTATTGACGATATGTTTACGGAAAATAACTTAAATACCTTTTAAAATTATTTTATCTTTTTAATAAAAGATTAAAAATATTTTAAATTATGTATATGTTGTGAGGATAGACATCATTTGGAAGATAGAAGCTTCAATAATCTCAAAATTTATATAATTTTATAACAAATACCATTTGGGAATGGGTCAAAGGTAGGAACAATGGAGAAATGGAGGATACACGATATCCCTACACCAGCTTCTTCGAAGATGACCTTTATCCAGGCAAACAAATGAACAAAAAGTTCAACAAGCATTACTCTGCTCAACCTTGGGGTGTCTCTGTATGGAAAAGGTTTGTGGGAGATGGCCCAGAGAAGTTAACTATAGAGGAGATTTGTGATCAGAAAAGGTTTGTGGGAGAAGACGATAGGGTTTGCACAGAATCCGTGGAATCATTAGTTGATTTTGCAGTTTCAAAGCTGGGAAAGGACATTCAAGCACTCACAACCTCCTTTGTCCCTCACCAAACTCAATACATGATATTGGAGGGAGTGCAGAAAGTTTCCAGTGAAGGGGTGATGTGTCATAAACTGAATTTCCAGAAGCATGTGTTCTATTGTCATCAAGTGAATGCAACGATTACTTACACAGTTCCCTTGGAAGCTGCTGATGGCACAAGAATAACTGCAGTGGCTCTTTGCCACCATGACACAAGAGGTTTGAATCCCCACAAGTTATTCCATGAACTCGAAGTTATGCCAGGAACTGTGCCTGTTTGCCATTTCCAGGGCACTGGGGCCCTTGTTTGGGTACCCAGAAACAGTAAGGCTTCCTACTAAGCTAGCTACCAAGCTAGTTTCTTGGGTTAGGACTTATAAATAAAAGCATCACCCTCTAATGCTATGTAGTATATTCCAGTGATGTGTGCTTAATGAATCTACTATCTATATTATGTTGTGTGTCGGAAGCAATATATTATCTTATTTCTTGGTTTCATGGAGTCTTCTTTCATGGCGTGTAGGGCTCTTAAAAAGTAGCCTTTAACATTAGAAACAAGTTTAGAGAATCCTAAGTTTATGCGTGTAGCCTATTTTCATGTGAATTACCAAAGAACATGTAGTAATACATTACTTGCACATCGCTCTATCCTCTCCCATGCGTAAGTGGCTGAAAGCTTTCATGTTATGAATATATTTGTAAACGATTGAGTTGCTCTTTAAATTTAAGATTAAATTAAGTGCTTATACCATTCGACGAAAATAATAAACCTACCAAGTGTACCTTACCCTCTAAATTCAAACTAGGTGGAAATGAACTTCAACATTGAGTAAGCCACCAAATAAACAAAACAACTGCAGATGGAAAAAAAAACAGCACCCGCACATTTTGCTGACAAACCAGCAATAACAAGCAAAACACCATATCCTTAAACCTCTAGTCCAAAGGAGCACTTGAAGGCTAAAGCTATATCACATAATTAACGACCAAAAGCATAAAGTTTCCAAAAGCATATAGAGAGGACCAAGGCCACATTTTGAGATTCTGTTCATGATGGGATAAATATGAATAAATTGAATATCTTAATATTTGAATCAAGATATTGAATAATTAATTATTGAAATAATTTATTATTATCTCCAAAAATTTGAGATAATTAATTATTTGATAATTAATATTTGAATTTCAAAATGGAGTTACATATTATTAGTTTGATAAGAGTTCTATTATATTAATTAAAGCTCTACTTAAGAGACTAGGATGAAACTTTAATAATTTTTTGAGAAAAAAATTATTCACATAGAATTGAGAGAAAGGGTTTTGGGTGTTTTGTTATGAAAATAACATGTAAAGTCCCAAGTATGATTTTATGTTATTAATTGTAAAGACAATTAGGTAAGTATTCTTTCTATTACAATTATTATTCTTGCACTTTAGGGAATTTTTATTCTATATAATTTTTTATCCCACATTATTGGTATTAGAGCATTTCACGTACATTTAATGGTTTTTATCAATCATTTATAAGATGTAATTTTTTGATGAAATCTTAAATATCATTGCCTAAATAACTATTTAAGTCTATAAAGTACTATGAAGCCCGCAAACTTTGCACTCCTCGCAATTTTAGACAAAATTCAATAGTTGTTCTCTCTAAATATCAAGTTTAAACTTGTGGCTGTTACTAGAATAAGTCTACTAAACAAACTTTATATCTTTCAATAAAACTATCCACCTTTTTCTTAATTTTTGGAACTTACTTGTTCCCAACTTTTGGCTTAGCAGAAGTTCAGCCAAGTTTTAAACATGGTTAGTTCTCATAAACTTTATCTCATTTTCCATTACTTTCAACTATTTTTTTCTTTAGTAGAGTATGAGAGAGTCTGTTGTACATTGAATTTAGCTCTTTATCATCTTGTGGACTAATTATTAATGTTGCTCCTTTAACTTTGAAATAATCGGGGAACATATCTTCAATTACTCCTACGTGGTTGTATCCTTTAAAGGAATTATCCTCCCATTCAAATCACGAGGCAAAGGTACAACTACCATTTGTTCCCCACTTGTTTGATTTTGATTCCCTACCTTGTTGATTTATTAACTTATAAAATGACACAATCTTATTTATAGCCCTTTTGCTAGGAAAATCTATTTCCAAAAATGTGGCATCACGTGATTCAAATTATATTACACTTTCATTTTCATTTTCTCTAATGAAAACATAACCTTTTAAGTATTCAGAATATCTAATAAAAATACATTTTTTTACCCCTTGGCCCAATTTCCCATACTTATGGGATGGTTCATGTACATAAGTTGCCAACCACCAAGGTTGCAGCACACTTAAATCAAATTTTCTACCTATCCATAATTCATAAAGTGTAGAGGCAATAGACTTGAAGGGTATCATCATAGTGCTATTAGTATGTAAATTATACACAAAAAATCAATCAAGAAATTAGGAGTGCTTTAGAGTGTACTTGATGAGTCTCCCATAGCCATTATTGAAGTCAAATAGTCAAAATTAGGCAGTGAACCACAACTAACTTTGCCCCTTAGGTTTCACAGAATTCAAAAAGAGAAAGAGAAAGAGAGTGAGAATTTATAATTTTTGGTCATGGGAGTTTATCTTAATACAACTGCTTAATCATCTCTCTAGAGGAGATCGTGCATAAACGTCATGTAAACCAGGTCAAAACCAGGTCAAAATATCTCCCTAAAAATTCTAAAATAAAAATTAATATCTTATTAATAAAAATAAACTCTCATTATCTCCTCATGGCCAGTCTCGTAATAAGAAACTACTGGCCATTAAGGGGCTGCTAGTTGGGGTCTTTACCTAATTGGGCTAGTGTGTAATCTAACCTATCATGAATTATACACGATTAACACGAGCCCAATCTGTTCTAAGGGCTTAATATTTCATAAAACTAAATGTCTAAATTATAATTGTTCTATTTAATTAATTAATGCTAATCTAGTTATTAATTTTATAAAAATTATTCCAACAATCTCCTACTTAAATAGCACTAATTAATTACCTAGAACACATGACACAAGATCAAGCAGTTAGTATATATCAAGCTACAATAGAATTCAGAAAATGAAACTATACCAAATCACTAAATCCGTTAGGGAAACAAGTGATAATAAACAAAATTACCTCATAATCTAAATAGAACAGAATACAAAATTGGTCTTTTAACCACATCTTAGAAAAGAAATAATACAAATCATTAAATCCATTAAGGAAACAAATGACATTAAGCACACTGACAATGTTTCAATATCTAAACTGCACAAAATTTCATAGATGATATAAAATCAAGAAGAAATATAAAATCAGAAATATCTCAAACTTTCACTAAACTAAGGCTTCATCCAAAGACTTAACAACACTCATATGAGTTACATGATTTTGAAATATTCTTAGGGGTAAGCCTTTAGTCAACGGATTTGCAAACATATGTTCACTGAAAATGTGAACCACACAAGTTTAAAATTCTACAATCATCTCTCTAACGTTCTAGAGTTTTACATCAAAATGTTTTGTACGACTAGAATTCTTATGATTCTAAGAGAAATGCACAATGGATGAATTATCACATAATATCGTAAGAGGTCATGATACAAAATCTACTAAATGCATGTTAGATATTAGATTCCTCAACCATACAACATGACAGGTAGTTTCATAACAAGTAATATATTTTGCATGCATAGTTGAGGTAGTTTTGAGTAATTGCTTGACACTCTTCCATAAAATAGCTCTTCCATTCATCATAAAAATATATCTAGAGGTTGATTTTCGATCAGCTATACAAGCAACATAATATAAATCTCAATAAGTGACAACCTCAAGAAAATTAGACCTTCTATAGGTTAACATGTAATTTTTAGTACTTTGAAGGTATCTCATAACCTTCTTAGTAGCTTTCCAATGATCCTTACCAGGATCGCTCAAATATCTATCAAGCACACTAATAGCGAAAGCTATATCAAGATAAGTGCATGCTTGTATATACATGAGACTACTGATAGTGGAAGCATAAGGAATTTTATCCATTTTAGCCTGAGGGCACTATAATTGTGACATTATCTCACCTTTTTTAATAGAA
Source organism: Erythrophleum ivorense (assembly GCA_026724425.1). NCBI lineage: Eukaryota > Viridiplantae > Streptophyta > Magnoliopsida > Fabales > Fabaceae > Erythrophleum > Erythrophleum ivorense. The sequence goes on from JAIUCV010000017.1 coordinate 16,591,407, forward strand.
AGAGAATTAGAATCACAAGCATTCATTTTAAATTTCTTGAGCACTCTGTCAATATAAGTTGCCTAAGATAAACCTAGCATACCACAAGCTCTATCGCGATGCATTTGAATCCCAAGAACAAATGAATCTTCACTAAGGTCTTTCACGTTAAAATGAGATGATAGCATACATTTTGTGACATTTAAAAACTGCATTAAGTTACTCGCCAGTATGATATTGTAACACCCCAAAAATTAATTAAGGTGTTAATCATGGATTAAGTTAATTAGGAATAATTAATATGGAATAATCGGATAAGTTAAGTAAATGGAGATTTTAGATAGATGAATTATTAATATGGGTTTGAGATTTAATTGGGAGAGAAATTCATCTAGGCCCAAATTAATGTAAGAGGTCATGATAAGAGGCTAATGGAGGCTCAATAAGTTAGGTGCATACCTAACTTGATCCAATGTGATAGAGGCCTAAGACCCACCTTGTATAAGCTCTTATAATTGACCCAATAATCCTTGTGCAGACCCAAAACCTTTGGGCTCTTAAAACTTGGTCTGGCCCAATTAGATTTCAGCAACCCAACACCTCAAAATTGGCCCAACCAAAGCTAAAATCTGAAACCCAAATAGAGTTGGACCTTGGAGCAACCAATGACCCATATTTGACCCAACTTAAACCTTAATGCTTCAGCCACCTCTCCATTTGCTGAAACGCAAACACCCATCTCAAAATTCGGAGATTCAAAGGAGGCTCTAGGGTTCTTGGCATAAATCCACTATTTCTCACCTCTAAACTCAAAATCAGCCAAGGTAATAGTTATATAACTTAATCCTCTCATCTTTCTTTTTATTTTAGCCCGATTAGTTTTTCTTTTGGAGTATTTTCACCATACGCAAAATCTGAAATGTAGGTGTTTGGAAATTTTCTTAATGAAATTCGTAGGTTGAGGTTAGGGCTGTCATTAGATAGGTATGAACTCTTCTTTTTGAGGTAATTCTATTGATTTGAGACCCTAATGACTTGATTATAATGTGGGTATTAATTTTGTACGAATTTGATTAGGAATTTGAATGAAATATTGACCTTTTCTGGTAAAGGACACTCCAATCCAAATTTGGGATTTGTAGTGGTTGGGTAAGTGATTCTTAGGTAGTCATTAGCATTTTAAATTCTTTAGGTACTGATTACAACTGTTAATGATGAATTAGAGTAGTAATTCTATGATGCTATGGTTATAGGGAGATTTCTGCACCATTGGTGACAGTTGCAATTGTCTACAAGTGAGGTAACCAGATTTATATTAATTTCATGTATATATCTAATTTAATTTCATATGTTCCTGTACATAAATGATTTGAAATGTTGAATGAATTGGTTGGCTATCTGTTGAATTATGATTGGACCTTGTGAGTCCATGGTGGAGCTGTGGTGCGACTGCCACCCGTGTATGTGCTTCAATCGGGCACTGGATTATGATCAAATCCCAAATGCACTGAGCCTTGGTTGTACTCAATGGGGAGTAGGTGCCATGGACAGGTCTCTCCTGGTGTTAATGGCCTTTGACATGTGAAAATATGATTGCTAGTATGGGATGGTAATCATGATAGCCTACTTGTTTCATTTACTGATATGACTAGTATTTTGTTGATGCTTATGTGAAATTATGCATGTATGCTAATTAAACTGGAATATATGATGGAATTGCCTTGGTTACTAAGATTTATGTCTCACCCCATTTCATGGGATCAACATTTCAGATGAAGGTTCTTCGGGTAAGGATAAAGGGAAGTAAGTGGATAAAAATCCATAAGTTCTGGCATATGGGGAGAATTCTACACTTAGGCTGACATATTTAGTGTAGATACTAAATTTTGTATTCCTTATGGTACAGCATCATCATGTATTCATGTTGCCAAGTATAGGCGTTCATATTTTGCTTAGTTGAAATGTAACCATTAAGGATTTAGGTCTCATTACAATTGGATATTGATGTATGAACTTGTAGCATCTTATATATAGCTTTGTTGAAATTGTGATATGGTTTACCATATGGGAATTATAGTCATGTGATGCATTGGATGTGGATATAAACTATTGTGAATGAAATCTCTATGGAATGTACATGAGATGTTAACTATCGCTAATGCATGTGTTCTTGCTGTCATTAATATATGAATTTGTTGATATGAGATAGTTGGGCAATTAGGATATAGTACCTACGTTTTAAATTGGAAATGGAGAGTTAGATGAGTAAAAAGGGTAGGAAACTACCATTAAAGTTATATAAAATGAGAGAAAGTGGTCCTAGAGTGTTCCTAAGATGAGAGCTAGAGTGTATGGGACAAAATTTGGGTGATGTAGTCACAGGAGGGAGTCACGCCGCGGCTAAGAAGGCTTCGCCACTGCCAAATAAGTGACAGAATCGAAGGGTGCCGCGGCATAACGTATCTCACTGCAACGCAACAGAAGAAAATTGGTCTGAAGAGTGACAATGGCAAGGAGTGTCGTGGCTTGAGAAATCTCGCCGTGGCGCAAAGCGAAAAAAATCGCCCAAAAGGGTAACAGAACTGAAACTCGCCACGGCTCAGTATGTCCTGCTGCGACGCGAGTCGTGGAAATTAATAAAGGGTTGCACAGTAGCAAAACTCACTGCAGCGCAAACGTTTTGCGCCTAAGTGAGAATCGTGGGGTTGAGAACAGTAGCTCCATGAGGCATTTCTACCATGGCACCACGTAGGTCGGCCACAGTGAGGGTTGTGAAATTTGTCCAGTAATTCCAGAGAGCAACTTGGCCACGGCGCGAGTCCTCAAATTCATACCTTTATCTAGAAACCCTGTTTTCTTCAATGGTAATGTTAAGAAATGATATCAGAATACTTATGGGAGGTTATTGAGTGTTGAAACTGATGGATGGATGAATCATAAACTCCTCATGATAGTATGATGTCTTTTATACATTTTTGTTTTATTTGTGGTTGTATAGTGATGACCCTAACATCAACGTTCAAATTTCTCCATATTTTCATAATGTAATAAATTGTAATGACTCCAAACCTTGATAATCAATTATTAATTGTATATTTAACCATAATTATAATGATTAGAAGATAGGGCCGTCATAGATATCATCTATATAGAGCACTAGAATCACAAAATTACTTCCATTGAATTTTGATATATGCAATGGTCAAAAGGATTCTTAGTGAACCCTTGAGAATTTACAACCTCATCAAATTTCAAGTACCATTGCCTAGAGACTTGTTGTAACCTATAAATAGACTTTCATAGTTTACACACTAATTACTCCTTATCAAGTTCCATAAAACCATCCAGCTGAGTTATATATACCTCTTCTTATAAGTATCCATTCAAAAATGCAAAACATCCATTAGGTGGAGCTCAAGATTATAATGTGCCACTAAAGCCATAACCACTCTAAATGCATCTTTAGTAGATATTGGAGAGGAAGTCTTTATATCATTTTTGTATAGCTCGTAACAATAAGTTTAGCTTATACCTTTCAATTTCACCATTCGCCTGTCTCTTAGTCTTGAAAACCCATTTGCAACTAACAAGTTCATACCCAGAAGGCAACTCAGTAAGCTCCCACACATGGTTGTGATGCATGGAGGCAATTTCATCTTTCATAGCCTCTAACTATTCAAATGACCATAGACTTAACATCACTTACTGGAAGGATATGAAATTCGTGCCATCAACATTATCAGATTCAAATTCTTGCAAATAAACCATATATATATATATATATATATCACTTTCATTAAGAATTATATATATATATATATAGAGTAAGAGTAGTAGTGATTTTTACATTGAAATTAATTTTAAAATGATCAAGAAGTGTAAGATTATGCATTTTAGATAATAAGTGTAATCTTTTTTCTAAGAATTGATATTTTGGCAGTGAAAATAAAATACACTTTATTTCAATTTGATCCTTAAAAATTTGAATATCTTATTTTAATCCTCCAAAGAATGCTTTGCTCTTAATGTCATCCTTAATAGCTTGGTAATGAATATCGTAGATATGACTAGCATGCCTAAAGTGAAGTTAATATGATAATTAAATGTCTAATTGTCATTGAAATATGTCATTACAAAATATGAAAATAGTATGTGATATTGTGGCTATTTCGAGTGGTTTGCTTTAATTTATCATGACATGTTTTTAGTGATGGATATTTAAAAACCATATGAACTTTGTGTTAAGCCTTGCCACTTATCTCTAAATATATCAAATTAAGACAAAAATATCTTTTTTAATGACCAACATATTTATTCGCTTTATTCTTTTATTATATACAAGTAAGAATGTCTCAAATCACATAAATCTCGCACTCTAAGAAGAAATATCATACCCTATTATATCAACTAAATCTCTTAAGTATTAGTTACTTTTAATATGAAAATCACAAAGGAATTTTTTTACACATTCCTTAATTATTAATGATATATAAAAGTCTAAAATGTAATATATGTACGCTTATAATTTTTCTATGCAATATTAATTTAATGTATATTTTTATACACTTTTATATGTGTTTTATGTATGATTGTAACTTTTATTTTTTAAAGAGTCTTATACAAATATATTTTCATTGACTACCTAAATGTTAATATATGCATGTGAAATTAAGGGTCACTGTATAAATATCCGTGCAACTACGTTGATGCCCATTATTAATTATTTATCCATTATTTTCAAATTGAATTAAATGCATAAATATTCTAATGGGTATTTGGATTTTATGACATTATGAACAACTATCCCACCTGGTTATACCATAGAAGATATGCTTGATTGGCAGAGAGCATCTAGAAATTGAAATAATTATGTGTGTGTGTGTGTGTGTGTATAAGAAATAAGATATTCATTTAAATTTGCAATTTACATGTGGCCTTATAGGCACTAAGTAAAATAAGAATATGATGGTAACAAACAATTACGTAACAACAGTAGAAATGTTATTATATAATAAAATATTTTTCAGAAACCGCCATGGTTTGTTTTGATGATGAGGTAGAGGATCTTGTGTATGATCTATTCCATCTAAATTCAGATTACATCTTTTGTGATCATTAACTGACTCTGAATTGTCTATATAGTAACATAAAAACAAAGTTACCCCTAACACATGATGCGTTAGTTACCTCATGCCCAAAGATACTCAAGAGATAAAGTAATCCGCTTGTAAAAGAGCCAATCTATGTAACCCTAAATATGTAGGGGAACACCAAAACTGTCATTAGATCTATATTATACAAACTAGTGTTGTCACACTCGAAAATGTAACTGCGTGGTGCCAAACCGAAACTAAAATTAAATGTAGTAGAGTCGCCACCAAAATTTTAAATTTTTTAAAAGGTAAAACTTTGGAAAAACCTTTTTTATAAGAAAAACAAAAATAGTCTGCGAATCAGATACGAGTTCAGAAGTCGATTGTGAGTAGGGATAGTGTTAGACATCTCATAACACCCGTTGCTGAGAATGGTTACCCTAAGTCAGTCGTGTAGAATCAATATGGCCTTTAATTGATTTTGGTTCTCTCTAATAAATCACATGCAAAATAAGAAATAGAAATAAAGGAAATGAAATTGAAAATAAAAAAAGGAAGAAAGAAATTAAAGAAATAACATTAGAACAACAAAATAAAAGAAAAGAAATTAAGGAAATAAAAATTAAAAAGGAAATTTTATTTACAATGGCAGACTTGGCCTAGGATGAGAGCCTAGGACCTACGTACCCTTCAGAGAGATCAAAGTTCACGTAGTTTGATACAAAAGCTATATTGGTTTGTTTTTTTTTTTTGTTTTTTTTTGTTTTCCTTTTTGTTTTCTTTTTTGGATTAAATGACTAAACTTTGATTATTATTACTTTTGGGTGAAAAGATAAAGAAAATAAAAATTACTTTCCCCTTTAATAAATAAAAACGAATTTAGAAATTGGTTGATGTATTTTGATTTGTTAAAGGTAAGTTTAATTTTACTTTTCTTGCATTTTCAAATTTTTTTCTTATTATTATTATTATTATTATTTTGTTTTTTTTTTTCATTTTTTTCTTGATTTTTATTTGTTCAAATGATTTTTTTTTATTTTTTATTTTTTGTTTTGATCCTTTTATTTCTTATATCTTCTTTTTCTTCTTTTTTTGTATTTTGATTTTTTTTTAAAATAAAACTCCTATATTTTAACTAGCTTTTGGTGAAAAGGGAAAGAGAGTAAAAATAGCTTTTAACATTTTTGAACAAAGCAGGTATTTATTTTGTAAAGGGTAAAGTCCATTTTACCTTCCTTTTTTTTCTTTTTTGATGATATTTATTATTACATTTTTTTTAATGATTGATTCCCATTTTTTGGTTTTTTTCAATTCCCTTTTAAAAAAATAATCTTTTTGGTATTTTTATAAAGCACATTTTAGTTTCTAATTTTGTCGAATGAAAATTAGAGGAAAATTCTAAAGTTTACAAAAAAGGAATGTAATTAAAAATATATCTATTTATTATTATTATTTAATAAGAAGTTATGAAAACTTAATTACTTAAAATTATCTTTTAAATTTGAAAAGTTTATTTATTTTATTTTTCATTATTATTATTATTTTTTATCCCCTTTTTATTATTTTTTTCTTTTCTAAAAACTTTCTTTAAAGAAGATCCATTTGATGACAGCCCAAAGCTTATTGAAACGTAAATTTAATATCAAATGAATATCAATGAGGCTTATTGCCCCACATGGTCCTTAAGTCGACTCTTATGGGCCTGAGAGGACAAAGAATCCCACACGAGCATTCTAAAAGTGAAATAATATATAAAAAAATGAAAGTAATTACAAGGATACCAATTATTCTATACGTATTTACATCTCAATTTCTGCTCGGGGATAAAAGAAGACAATAAAACCATGTGATGCCCCTTCCGGTCATCTTTCACGAACAACTTCCCTCTCATTTGCTTTCATCAAGTAATGGACCTCCAGATTATAGGCCTCATATGCAACCAAAAAAAAAGAAGCAAAGGTGTCACAACAACTTACTTTTCATGAGCCAAAAACAACGAAGGTCTCAATATCAAACAAAAACAATCAAGGTCTCATACAAGTCAGGTTACATTCAAAAATTCCACTTAAACCAAGCTTTAAATACAATCAATCCCAAAAAAAAAAGTATGGACACTATAACCTCACAAATAAACAAGTAAAGGTTCCTAACATAATCACATTTCCAGCAACAGTATAGGCAGAACAATGTCCCCAATATTACTTAAAGTATCATCCAAATCCATTCCAACTAATCCCACACGTGCTGAACAGAAAATTCATCATCATCAGAAAACTTAAAATCCAATCTGGTAAGATCATTCAGTCACTTATTATGCGAAATCACACATTCCAGATTGTTATATAAGGCAACAAGAACTTAAGCAAGTGAGATATGCGAACTGAAATTTCCAATAAAACAATTACACCCTGACAAGTCAAGCAAGTAGGAATTTCCCTTTAATCAAAGTTGAATCTAGGCCACAAATTACCATAGAGAATTTCAATAATTTTAAACATCCAAAATTAACACTTGCCATATTTTCAACCACAAGTGCTACATAGGAGAGCTTATATCACTAACGTTATGTTGAGGGTAAACTAAAAATTAGAAAATGGGGAAAAGGGTGATGACTTTAGAATAGATTTCAAGCTAAAGATCATAACTCAACCCATGTTCAAATGCTATTAGGACAACCCAAAGACACTTGACAAAATTTAATTCAAGTTGCGAGGTAGTAATCGAGCTATGATCACATTAACATCACAGAGGGTGTAAGCATGTTTTGAACAGGATTCAAATCACCATTTATACTCAAAACCTAAGCTAAATCATACTAAACGTCAATAGGGGCAGTGGCAGGACCTTTCAAATTTTATGCTCAAGTTAAGAGAGGAAGTACGAATTGGAGTAAGTTAATGATCAGTAAAATGTTAGCAAGAGTTTGCCTAGATTTTGGATCAACTTTAAGCCAAATCATACCTAACATCTATATCAATGCAAAACTTTGAGCAGAGCCTAAGCACACTGAAATCAGATCCTAAATGCAGGGTGTTGACATTAAATCAAATGCAACATCGCATCATAAAGCAATAAGGAGAATTGGGATACAAACAAGGATTTAATGGTACAGAAAGGTCATCTGATGAAGAATTGCATAGAATCTTTACATGCCCAAAAGCCAATAAGATCAAAATATGCAGCAAAGGCAGTCCAAAACACGGTAACTAGCTATCCCATACAAAAGAAAATTGGATTCTGGGATTAACACAACATGTTTACCTAATACCCAATGAACATAATGAATTCAAAATGAAACTACCAGTAGCCAACAAACAAAGCCTTGAACAGAATCAACAAAATCCCTTTAGTAGATTTTCAGGTACATCTCACTTGTAGTCAGTGGCTAAAATCTTCCATTCATTATTCTCCAGTAGCTTCACCGTGCCTCCCTCACAATCTCGGTCTCTATTTTTTTCACTGATTCCCTCAAACCCAAAATCAAATCCTCTCTCGTTCTCTGCCTTTCTTCTCCAAATCAGAAGACCTCCTTCCCTTCTCTCCTTTCTCAGTTCTTTCAGCTTTTCTATTTCACTCCATCCTCGGTCGCAACCCCTCGCTTCTTTCCTTCCCTTCGATTTCCTCTAACCTGAAAATAAAATCCCCAAAAGCCCAATTTGCTTCTTTTCTCTAGGTAATCTATTCGAAAATCCCCTAAGGCGAATGCCCCTTTGTCCCTGTTTCTCTCCCTCGATTTTTTAGTCTCTCATTCCACTCTCTGCCTCTCCCTTTTTTTCGATCTCTCACTTCTTTTTTTTCTAGCCTCTGTCTCTCGCTTCCCCCTTTCGAATCTCTCCCCTGTCTCCTTTTCTAATATGAAAATCTCCCTTTTCTGCTTCCTTCTCCTTCCTCTACTGCTGTCTCCATTCCTCCCTTCCGTTTTCGTGTTAGTGGTTCTTGATCTCTGATGGTGAAAGGGATGGAAGGGAAAGGTCAAATCCTCGAGCCCCTCACTGCAAATCTGCTCCACTAAACCCCTGAGACGTTAGACGCTGCCTTCAATTTTCATGCTCTGTTCTTTGCCTCCTTCAGTTTGCCTTCGTTTTGTTTTGTGTGTCTTTTTAGAGTCGCGTGTGAATCGTGTCAGAGGAGGAGACGGGTAGGATTTGTATTTGCTAATGGATCCAGGTTGGGCTTCAGAAGAGGATGGGGCTGGGGTTTAGCAAGATGGACCTGAGAGCTTTGGGCTTCAGATTGGCCCCTTCTTTTTTGTTTTTATTTATTTATTTAAATTCCTTTTTTTTTACTCTTTTCTTTTTCTTTTTGCCTCTTTTGTTACTTTTTATTTTATTTTAGTGTATTTTGCCCCTTTTTTGTTTTTATTTTTATTTATTTTTTCATTCTCTTTTTTTGTTTTTACTTTATATGGTTAAGATCTTTCTTCTTCTTTTCTTTTTTTAGGTTAGGTTACTTAAGCTCTAAAAAATTTGTATTTTATTGTTATTATTCCTTTAAAGTGATTTTTTTGTTTTCATTATTATTATTATTTTTGGACTAAATATCGCGACAAAATACAGTGTTCACAAGTGTGATGATGGTATATGCATATTATGATAGCTTTAAATTAGTAGTGTTACTAAAAGAGCAAGGTGGAAAGAGTAACTTCATCCAACATGGTTAGAGTTCTTTGGGTGAAGATTATTGTGATTTCAAACATGGCAGGAGGCTTTAGTAGGCTAACCTCATCTTCTTTTCTTTTCTTTTCTTTTCTTTTTTTAAATAATAAATTGTTATAAAATCTGAGCTAATAGGAATTAGAGGCCATTAATGAAATATAACTGGAGTTTGGCATGGCATGGCAAGACACTGGAGAAATGCATAAATTAACTAAACATCAAGTATAATGAAGAAGAATTACCAAAAATCATTAAGTTAATACAATTTAACCATGTTAACAAAATTTAACAGAATTTATAATGGTGTTCCTTGTATTTCCTTGTATTTATAGAAATTTTAATTATCCCACAAATAAAGAATCACTTGTGGTTAAATTATTTTATTGTTCTTTATCATTTCATTTATTTTTAATTTAATTTTTATAATTTAAAAATTTATAGTTTTCAAAAATTTTAATTTACTTCTTATTTTTAAACTTTTGACAATATTTTATTTTATGTTTTTTGGGGAAAAAGAAGGGCTAGGGGGTAGAAACAATAACAAGAAACTAAACCTCATGGAAAGGAGATCCCACATAATCTGCTCTAAAGATGAGATTATATTAAAAAAAAAAAAAAGCAATTCCAAATATATAGTCCTAGAGGACAATTGTGATTAGCCAACTTTTGACAATATTTTATTAAATTTTGATAACATAGCCATAATTTATTATTTTAACATTTTGAATATGTATAATTTAGATCCACAAAAATAAAAATAGATAATGCACATATATAATATGTTATATAATGCACATTAAGCTAATACATAGATAACCATGTTGCAAGTAACTTACTAGGACTTTTGAAATTATTACAACCCTATTTTAAATTTGTTACTACTTTATTTTTTAAAAATTTACGAAATATTCTATTTTGAATATTAATTACAACATAATTTTTTTAAAATTTATCAAAGACTTTTAGGATTATTACAACCTCATTTTGTATTTGTTAAATATTAATTACATCTCAAACTTTCCTAAATTACCTAAAACTTTTAAGATTTTTATAACTTGGTTTTAAATTTATTACTACCTTGCTTCTCTGCTCCTGCTCCTGCTCCTGCTCCTCCTCCTTCATTATCTCTTAGACATAGAGATACAAAAATAGAGCGAGTAAAATAAAGTGTGTTAGAGGCAAAGACACAGAGAGAAAGAGAATAAACATAATGGAGGTGTTTGCTTCTATGAATTTTTCTTTTCATTTAAGTTAATTCATCATGTTTAATTCACTAATTTCATACTAAAAAGTCACAATGCAAATGCATTTTTAAGTTGGCTTCTCGTTGAATTTCGGTGTAACTTTGAACAAAAATGTAAAAGAAATGAAAAATTTGCAGAGCTTGAAGAATTCATCAATGGTAGAAAGCTTAGTTTTTACTGTTTAATGCCATTTTCATGGCTTTTCATCTTCCGATCTAGATATTTCATTCTCTAGAGTAGGCAATGATAGGAGTAAGAAATGGTGAGAAAGACACAATTTTGGAAGGAGATTGGAGGGAGAAATAGTATGAGAAAATCTGGTGAAAGAATGGACTAAGAATATTTTGGTCTCATCACTTCCAAAATAAAATCCTTTGATTTTTTTAAGTAATTTAAATTTTTAAAGTTATTCATTATAAATTTTGAGAACTTATAGTCCTAAGATGTCATTTTCCCTTAATTTTATAATAGAGTATTGTATATATTATGAAATGAAATGTAAAGCCTCCACCTTCAATTTGTTCTCACTTAAACAAATTTAAAACTAGTGATCAAGATCATGCCATGTGTAACAATATTAAATAAACAAATTTTCGTATAGAAGTCGATAATCCCACTATAAATTAGGCACCACGCTGTAATCATTTAGGGTTTGTTTGGTTGCAAGAATTGGATGGAATGGAAAGAAATAGAAAGGAATATAAATTAATGGAAAAGAATGCTATGATGCATAAATGTGTTTGGTATGTTAAGGAAAGGAATAGAAATGTTGTCGTATTTTTTGTTTGGTTAGACATAAAGTAAGATAGGAATGGAAAGGCGTGCTATGAAAAAGACCAAAATAGCCTTATGGATAAATAATAATAAATGTAATTTCTAAATATTTCCCCTAAAACTATCAGGCTCCATATGTCTCTGTGTGATGACCTCTAGGGCTCGAAGAGCAAAAAATCATCTCGTATCAATGTTGAGGTAGCCATTTTGCAAGTTCGATCTTAGGATGTTTAACAGGTCTAGTAGGGGTGTTTGATTCCTAGTGATAATTGACTTTCAATTTGGCGAAGAAAGGTAAGGTACCCAATCCTTGTTTTCTTCTCATTGATTGTCTCTTCCTCTCCTTTGCTTGCTGTTCAGATAATGGTTCTTAATGTTCTCTTCTCAATGATTACCTAGGTTATGCCAGTGGAAGAACATAACTGTCACCAGTTATGTTCTCTGCCTATCTCTTTTTTTTTATTTGATTAGTTTGAATTGCCTTCTTAAATGAAAAAGGTTCTTTTTCTGATTAGGTTAAGAAGAGCATTCAAAATTTTCTATTCTATATTCCAAGGTGTGAAAGGCAAAGGAGATAAGGTAAAAAAAGGAGCTACTATTGAATTAGGACATGACATATCACTTGTTCTTTTCTTTGTGATTGTCTTTCCATTTGCTTCATTTGTTGGCCAGAAATTTCAATAGCAAAAGTCTAAAAATTTCATCGCAATCTAAAAATTTTGATAGCAAAAGTCCATGTATAATGCTAGAAAAATTGAGACCTAAGGTTGATTGGTTTGAAACTTTCAAGTTTCCTTACTTATGCCTTGGATGATCTATTTGGAATAGAATTTTATTGTATCTAGTGAATTAGATTTAAGGGTTTTGAGTATTTTTTTTAGAATCATGTAGCTAAGAGGTTTTTTTTTTTTTTGGTTAAGGGCTAGTTAAAAGGTTGCTCAATTGAAACAAAATTATCCCCTCATCTCTGCTGCTAATGTATTTGATTATGGGTATTATGGTTTGACATGTTTATGAATTTGTTAGTAGTTGACATGATTTAATCATTTTCTAATGTTCCTCTATTTTATAATCTATATGTGAACTAATAATATGTTCATTTTGCAATTATCAGGTACATGTATACTACTTTGCTACATAGCTTTAACAATCAAGGAAGTAACGAGGGATATACACAATATTATACCTTATATATTATTATGGCCTCTTCTAGCATATTGGTTAAAGCAATGGTGGATTTTTGTGCTATGAAATACCAAATGCCATAGTGGTCGAATAGTAGCTATAAAAATTTTGAAGTCCATAAATAACCCAAACAAATTGTATGCCATATGTGTATAGGACAAATTCAACTATTACAAATTCTTAACTCCTCGCATAGGTCACCATGAGAGCAACATTTATAGCACCCAATTAAATGCTGATGATAAATCTGCTTTATCAAGACTTATCATTGAAGTTATTGAAGTGTAGCATCTAGTACATAAGTTATTGAAAACTGTGTCTATGATGTCTATGTTGATGTTGCTTGTTTGTCTTATTAAATTAACTTAACTAACATGTTCAATGTTAACCTCTTGGTAAAATTACAAAGGGTATGTGACTTGTAATGGTTATTGTAATTTACAAATGGCACAATTTGTAACTTGGGATGATGTTTTGGTAGGCAAAAGTCTTTGGTGCTTTGCCTTGCTTTATGTATAAATGACTTAGAAATGAAATGTAGATTTGGCTGACTGATTTATATGTGACTTAGAAATGTAAAGTAGAATCCTCCATGGAATTATACACAACTTAGAAGTTATTATTACCAATTTTCAAATTGATACCTCTAATATTTTTACAGTCTAATTTCCCTTTTGTTAACATTTTTTTTAAGATGGTCCTTTATATTTTGAGGCTTCAATGCTTTTAGCACTGCTTTTAAAAAAAAGTTATACAATAATTTAGCATTTCATAATCTACAAAGAAGTTTAAAATTGATAATACAAAATTGGACATACAAGTATATCTTGATTAATTTACCATTTCAAAGCTATCTTTATTAAAATTAATAATTCAAAATTGCAACAGGACAAACAAGTTGAAAAGATGAGAAGTATAACAAGTTGAAAAAAGAGTCTACTGGTTTATGGGAATTACAAGTTGATATACCAATAATCAAAGAGGCTCTAACATTATATGTTAATCTATGTTCATAACCTAAACATGAAAGAACGTTTTGAGGCAACTACAAGGTAAGCCTTCATATCACTTTATACAAACCTTGTTAGGCTTATTTGGAGAATAATATTTGTGGTTGGTTTCACTGGCTATATGGCATCAAAGTGTTTAGTTTTATAGGCTATCTAGGCCTCTTACATTTATAGGGCTTTCTTTATTCATCTGTAGAATAGAATCATGCCCATTGGATTTCATTGAGGCTATTATGGGTACAGTGACAAAGTTTTTTTTCTTATTCATATAATTTGTTCCTCTATAGTTTATTATAAACCCATTAAAGTATGTGTAAGCAAGTTAAGACTATATGGCTCGTTAAAATACTATGTTATTGCATCAAGAATGTATTTTACTGTTGTCATTAGATACATACTCATCACTTTATCTAGATGTAAGGGACAACATAAGGATGAGTTATTAGTATTATTCTCATATAAAAAATCTAATAATTATACTGATGTTAAGTGTTAATGCTTGGTAAAATACACTTTAGCGACTATGGCCATTGTGTCACTTAGAATTCTACTCATGAGCAAAAGTTGTGACAAGTATTGTTGCTTTTATAATCTACTAGACCATGTTTCCTTTTTGATTGCAATTGTCTAAATTAATGGTTACAACAATCCTTGCCACTTTATAATTTTCTCAGCACAACTTCCCTAGCCTTGGTTTATATTGTTAGCCTTATTTTATTGTAAGTTTATGATGATATAATGTATACAATGAATTTTTAATTGCAAGAAGTTATGTTGGAGGATCCTTTGATGTTGAATCCCTTGTGGAGAATTTAGTTGGGCAACTTGTTGGTAACTAAGCAACTTTGGTGCATATTTATGATATCACAAACTCTACTAACTCCCTAATCATGTATGGTAACCAATATGAAGAAGGCGATTAAGTCTCTTGTATATAAAAACAAGCTTGATTTTAGAGATCCTTATAGGAAACATCAGATGATATGTAAGCAAGTGTACTTGGCTTCAAATCATTTTTTAACTTCATGCAACACTAAATGAGTATATTTAATGTTTTGTCAACAAATGCTTATCATTATACTATTGAATAGTTATCATCAAAAGGCACCAACATCATGGACAACGCTCACCACGACATTTTTATTGTTTGTGATTGGTTTATTAGTGGGATACATATTATATAGTGACGCAATTCATATTGTCAAAGTTAAGGATGATTTCAATGAAATGTAGGAACTAAAAGTTTGAGCAAAAGTTGCTAATGTTGCCAAATTGCAGGTATTGCTTCTAGCATTTCATTAGCATGGTTCATAATGATTTCCCAGGGTTACTTCTTGATTTCAATATCTAACCTTTTCATTTTTTATTTTTTCAATTTTTAGCAAATGTGTTTTATGAAATTAGAATACAACGAATGGCATCCTAGGTGACTTCAAGAGTTCTCTTATCTTTTTTTCTTTTGATTATAACATAGCCTAAACTTTTATTATTTGGACTTTCTCATTAGTAGTGTGATTATTATACTTCATAGTGTTGTGTAGGAATGCTTGGTCTACTTTTAGATATAGAATTAAGTTTAACTTAACAAGATTATGCTTAGACTACTCAAGCTTGTGGAAAGGCACTAATAGCATTAATAAATGAAGTGCTTGACAAAGCTAAAATTGAAGCTAGCAAGTTAGAGCTAAAAGAAATTTTATTTAACCTGTGATCCATACTTGATGATGTCTTTTATTTATTTTTAAGAAGTCTAGACATAAAGGTTTAAAGGTATGTCATAATGTTGTTAACCTAGTGTGGTGGCTTGAAGATTGTATTTCATCATCCAAGTTGCATAAATAATAATAATAATAATTATTATTATTATTCTTCTTCTTCTTCTTCTTCTTCTTCTTCTTCTTATAAACTTACATAGTTCTTTCCTCTTCATTTCATTTTTCTGGGCTTGATGTCACTGGATGCTATTGTTCCTGATACATTACCAATTTTCAATTCTCTAACCTGAACTTATATTGTTAATTAGGGAAATAAAGTTGGCAGTCTTTGTTTCTGATATAGTTACAAATATTGTTATAGGGGATCCTGGGAGATTCAAACAAATAATAATAAATCTTGTTAGCGACTCTGTTAAAGCAAATGTTTTCAAAGTTTTTTTGTATGATGCTATTTGCATTTGCATTTATATAATATATGTTCTTATTTGAAGGTATATGGGGGAAATATCATTGAAAATGTATAAAACCTTAACTTATACTTTTAGTGAAGTACTCCCCCCGCCCCTTCTCAATAGTCCTGCAGCAGAAAGTAGCTATGCTTAAATTCTTTTTTCTTTTGTGACCATTAATGTGTTTTTGCAAATTACAATGTACCTCTTGATTATAAATCTAACTAACCTAAGCATTTTGCAGTTTACTGAACTTGGACACATATTTGTTAAGGTCCATCTGGCTGAAAATAAAAATGCCATAATGAATAGAAAATATGAGACTTATCTAAATGGAGAATCAGATGATGTTGTGCATATGTTTGGTGGTTATCAGTTCAAAACCCTTAGTGGATATGAAGCAACTAATGAATAGAATAGCTAGGATAAGTTTCATCATCTGATTGCTAATGAAGGATTTTGCTTTAATGCATCAAGAAAAAACTTGACCACTATTCAAGCTTATGAGCAAGTCACTTTGATGGTCTGTGTGGAGGATAATGGAATTAGGATTCCTTTTTCTGCCCAAGATAGGATTTTCATGCCTTTTGCGTAGGTTAAGATGAACACATATATTACAACTTGTAACAAAGTGCATTAAACTCCATTAACAGTTGCACATTACATCCTAATATCATATTACACCAACATACATTAACAATTTCTATGATCACTTAAATATACCAAGTATAACCTATGCATCAATATAAAACATTCTTTGCATCACCACACCTAAAAAGGACCTTGCACAGATACACGATACCCACTAAGTATAACCTGTGCATCATAAGAAAAAAATTTCATGCATATGTTATATTAGGGGTGGGCAAACTTGTCCCGGCCCGATGCATAATCGGGTTGGGATGGGTCGAAATTTTTTTTTTCTTAAAAAATTGAAACAATGTAGGGTCGGAATAATACTTCGAGTCAGGACGGATTTTGAGATAACCTCTTAGCCCTATCAGGCCCGATCCGAAGTCTATATATATATTTATTTATATATAAAAAGATATTTCCTAAATTAAAAAAGAATTCTTTTTTTTAGAGTCTTTTTATAATTTTAACCAAAATTTTTAAACATATTTTATAAATTATAAATAACTAGAGGGGTCAAAATTTATGTTAGAGCTCTCCTAAATATAATTATCACATTCATGTAAGCAAAATAAAATTAAAAAATACATATTTTTTCAAGTTTTAACTACTATATTTATATATTTTTTTCCTATTTTCTCTATTGAATTCATGTTTTTTTATGTCTATTGTATAAATTTTAAAAAAATATATTAAAAAATAGTTATATGCCCAAAATAATTGAACAAATATAAAAATATAAATTTTTAAAGTTAAAAATTTTTTTCTTAAAAAATTAAAAAAAAAAATAGCCCGTGGCTCAATTGGCCAGACCTAACCTGAATCTAGCCCGATTATAATCAAGCCGGACCTGGGACGATTTTTTGTCCTAAAGTTAAAATCAGACCGGGACTCTGGTTGAAGCGAATTCCGGTCCGTCTCGGCCCATGCCCACCCCTATGTTATATACTATCAAATGTGCATTTCTTATACATCATACTAAAAAGATATTGCACAGAACAGATCTAAAAAAGGTGACCACCTATTGCACTGGTCTTCTATGCTTACTTGTCTATTTTATAAGGCGTCTGACCCACAAAGCCTTTACACCATTTGGTATGCATGGGAAACTTACCATTAGCATGTTGGATGCCATAATTTTAATATAAGCATAGATGATCTCATTCTAGGTCAATCCATCAACCTTAAGCAACTCCATATACATTTCCTCAACTTTGGTGTCCATGGTAGCCTCACGAGTTAGCCTGTCAAAAGTTGCTTACACCTTCAGATACTGACACAAGTGTCTTATCCATAGTAGTTATCGCTTCTCTTATCACTTCTACTAAGGCCTCCTTATCATGACTATTCCTTCACCTTTTTTCTCAAAGTGGAGGATGCCTCTTGAACATTATTAATGGGTCCTTTTGAAAAGGCCACTTCAGTTTCAATGTCAAGGGCTAGTACAGTGCATTTAACATCATTTAGGCCAACTTTACCAATCTCATATTCTATCTCGTAAACAATGTCTTCAGCATCCTATGACTACACCCGTTGCACATTCCTTCCCCAATACAAAGGTTAGCTGTTCAAAAAGGGGAAAGGACTTGTTCTAGAATGTTGTGACCTTCTTCTATGCCTATGCATAATCATTGATGTGTGTTGAAGCCAACAAAAATAATTTACTACTCTTAAAAATATTTTTATCATTGATAGAGTGAGTAAAGTTGTATTTCACATGGACTAGCCAAATTATTTAACTCAAAATTAAAATATAGAAGAAAGAAAATAAGGGAGATTTTTCTTTTTTAATAATAAATAAATTCAAAAAATATTTCTAGAAGAAAGAATTTAATGTAAACAACTCTCAACCAAAGTTTATTTCAGATCTAACTGAACCAATTCAATCATCGAATACTTTAAAAGAAATATAAATATTTTTTTTTTCTAAAATAGATTGGTTTTGAACATCAATTAGCTCTGATGTTCTACTCTTCCTTAAGGGTGTTTAAAAGAAACAAATTTTTCAATTAAACTTTTTTAATTAATTAATCCCAAATGAGCTCTCAGAATTTAAATCATGAAAAGCGTTAAGAACAAGAAAAATCACCATTCACCATTCAACAATACATATGCTTACATATTTAAAATGGAAGAAATAATTTCATCAATATATAAAGATAATTTTAGTTTATCAAAGGTATTGAATTGCTACTCTACTAAATTTAATGAACAAGTACGGATTCACAAATTCATATAATAATAATTATTTAGCTAAAATAAAGTACCAATTTAAATTAACTGAATAATAATATCATAAAAATAAAAAATATTTTAATACTCAAAAAGAGAAAAACAAATAAATTAAGACTCTCACAAATTATTCATTGTACCAAACCTTCAATAACCTTGACTAGGAACTAAAAAATTAGCCACTCATGGCTTTAAAGAACTCAAGAAAAAATTCTGCAAAAATTTATAAAGAGGTAGAAAGAAAAAGAAAATGAGGATAATATATGGGAAGAGAGGAACAAGAATAGACCTTGAATCTTTGCGCTTTTTGTGTGTTTTCAATATCTACTTTTATAAGTCTTCTTTGCTACTACGGCTCCTTATCTTTCTTTTTGCACAAGATTTAAAAAGGGAATATGGATAAGCGCATAAATATTAAAAAGAGAATATGTATAAGTGCACAACTATTAAAAAAAGAATATGGATAAGCTATGTAACAAAATTCTCTTTATTTTCTCTAACTAAGTATGGAAAGAGATATATATAGAATTCGCTTATTTTGCCATATAATATCTAAAATTTATATTACTTAAAATCTCAAAATTATATCTATTTAAATGTATAAAATATACTCATCAATCATATAGTTAGAAACATAATAAAAATATAATGAAATAAGGACAATGAAGAATATGCATTTCACTATTCCTTATGAAATGTCAATATCCGCACCTAAATGAATGAACAAGAATAAGTGAGACAAGTTTTACCTTCATGTGCTCATCCTAAACTTGGTCGTCAACAGTGACACAATTCCTATCTAGGTCCCAACCAAATCCTGAAGTGTTAATACCATAGACCATGTTATGAACTATTTTCCAAGAACCCTATAGGGTCTTTAGTTGTGATTATATATGAGAAGTACCCTTTATGCCGCACCCAGGAGCTTTGAGTTCCATCATATCTTTAAGTGCCCATAGGAAGCCCAATATGAATCTACTATAAACCATGAATTTTTGTTCCACTCGCAATGTCACAAGGCATTTCACCAATAAATTGTCCTCGACTAAGGTCCACACATGCTTAAAACCTTTAGTACTCACTTTTGGATCCTGCTCTATGCTATAAAGGACAAGCAAAAATCATAGGTGAAAAGTTATTAACAGTGTACACTATAAATGAACAAGAGTAATACATAGCTTGAAAAGTATTAACCATATACTTTACTAAAGGCATTAAATATGTCATTCAATTAAGAACAAATAGTAAATGTCAAATTACAAATACATGTCTGATCCCATGAAAATACATAGATCTTAAATATTACATAAACATCAAAGATCACATTACATCCCCAAGATTTCATTTGTTTCCTCTATAAGCCCTAAAGGCATTAAACATGTGATTTGCTAAAGTCTCTTGCTAGTTGCTCTAAATATCAAAAGTTTCCATTGTTAAAAATGGGTTAGCCTCCATATTAAGATCTATGGCTTCCACTTCATCAAACTTTTCTTCCAAAGGATCTACAATGTTTTCTTGCCTTATGAGATTATATAATAAGCAACAAGCGATTATGACATGATTATGTGTTTTAATAAGGTAGAATGCCAAACTCCTAAAGATGGCCTATCGCTTTTTTAAGATCCCAAAGCACCTTTCAATAACATTCCTAATAGCTGAGTGTCTCATATTAAAGCACTCATATGGGGTTTATGGCATGCGACCATCTCTTCACTCATTCAAATGGTACTTTTGTTCTCTATAAAGTGTAAGGAAGCCATCACAATTAGTGTACCCAGCATTAATTAAATAGTAACAACTTAAACATGATGTCCTTCTTTTTGTATTCATATATACATAAAAAGGTAAGTATACTAACCCTAGGGTACTTTTAAACCATGTCTTTAACTAATTGCATCATGTAGAACCTTTCCATCAATAGCTAACCCTTTCCACCTAGGAAAAACATAAATAAACTATTCGTCTTAGGAGCACACCCTTAAAACATTTGTGGTAATCTCCCCTTTTGTGTTAAGATACCTACTTTTGTCCTTAGACCACATGTATATCCTAATATGTATTCTATCAAGTGCACCAAGACAATTCTATATGAAAGTTGTAAGTCAACAGGGAGTATAACATGTAAAGGAAAAAAAAATCATCATAGTGTAAACATATGAATATTTTATCTTGAACTATTTCTACCCTCATATGTTGAATCTTTAAGAATAGGCTCAGGTGTTTTATCTAGCTTTATATGTAGGATTTAGCACTAAATGAAAATATCTATGTTTGGTTTCCCCAGATCTTCTAAAAACTAGCTGGATAACTCTATTTTTTATGTGGTTAGTAAGAATGTGCAAAAACATTGCCACTTACTCATCAACTAGTATATATTTTGATGGTTTTAAGCCCCCAATCTCCTTAAGCATGTGACGCAAATAATCAAAAGTGAACCTATACATTCTAATTTGGTTATAGCATGTATTGTCACTACTGTAAACTAACGCCCTAAGTTGTGCTCACTTGGCATGGAACTTTAGGGTATATGAGCTATTCCTAATGCACCTTCTACTTGATAAATCAACACTAAATAGCATTGTAACAAACATTCTAAGCATTGCTTGAACAACACTTAACCACCAAACTAGGAGATGCATAATAACCTCTCTTCTTTGTTGGTCCATCACTGTGATGCAGCACAAAACGTTTAAATACAAATGATTATTAAGTCTATAATAAAGGATTAAGAAATTTAGCCGTAGATAAAGCCATATAGATATAGCAAATTTAGATACCACTAAATATATATATTTTTAGCTTCAGTAAGGACCTTTAGATTACCCTTTACACCTTTAATTATAGCATACACCATAGAGAGAATCTACATTTTGTAACCTAAATTCAAGAAAGAGAAAATCATTGTCACACTCAAAAATGCGACTGCGTGCACCTTTTTAAAAGAGAATTTCAAAAAGAAATTTTCATTTGGTTTTCAAAGAAAACAAGAACCGAAATCGAAATTAAAGTAGAAGAATAGGTTCAGGAGTCGCCACCAAAATTTTAATTTTTAAAAGGCAAAACTTTGAAAAAACCATTTTATTTGAAAAATGGTCTATGAACCAGAAAATAAATTCAGAAGTCTATTGTAAGTGGGGAAGATGTTAGGCACCCTACTACATTCGTTACTAAGAACGGTTATCCTAGGTCAATTGTGCAAAATTAGAATGGCCTTGATTCTATTTTAATTTTTCCTAACAAATCACATGCAAAATAAGAAATAAAGAAATTAAAGGAAATGAAATTAAAAGTGAAAAAGGAAAGAAAATTAAGAGTAAAATAAACAAAAAAAATTCAAAGAGTAAAATAAGAAGGAAATGGATATAATTATGGATACAATTAAAAGTAAAATAAGATGAAAAGAAATTAAAAGAATAAAATTTAAAAAAAAAATTATTTACAGAGGCGAACTGGACCTAGGATGAGAATCTAGAGCCTACGTACCCTCGGGATGAATCAAAGTCCACGTAATTCAAAGTTAAAAATTGTGTTCTTGTTAGTGTTTTGTTTTTGTTTTTTATTTTTGTTTTGTTTTGTTTGGCTTTGTTTTTTTTATGTGTTTTATATTGTTTTGTTTTGTTTTGTTTTTTAGTTGTTTTTTTTATTTGTTTTTGTTTTTTTACTTTTGGTTTTTATTCTTTGTTTTGTTTGTGTTTTTTGTTGTTGTGTTTTTCTTTTTGTTTTTTTTTTAATTGATTTTGTTTTGTTTTATTTTTTTAATTGATTTTGTTTTGTTTTATTTTTTTCTTTAGTTTTTACTTTTAGTTTTTATTCTTTGTTCTTGTTTTTTTTTGTTTTTCATTTTTTTGTTTATTTTTATTTATCTTTATTTCCCTTCTTTTTTATTAATTTTTTTGTTTTGTTCTTCTTTTTATTTTTGTTCTTATTCTTTGTTTTTGTTTTTTTGTTAGTTTTTATTTTGTGTTGTGTTTTGTCTTTTTTTTGTTTATTTTTTTTATCTTTGTTTTGTTTGTATTTGTATTTGTTTTTTTTGTTCTTTTCTTTTTGTTTTGTTTTTTGTTTTTTTGTTTTTTTATTTTTGTTTATCTTTGTTTTTGCTTTGTTCAATTTTTGTTGATTTTCTTTTTCATTTTTTTATTTTTTTAACTTTTTTTGTCAAATTTTCTTGATTTGTTTATTTTTATTTTAAGATTAAATTTCGATATGACATTTGTATTTAAGTACAAAAATTTTCTTTCTAATTTTTTTAGAGATATTTTCTTTTGTCTTTTTCTTTTGATTTTTTTTTCTTTCCTTAAATGTTTTTGTGTTTTATTTTTTTTCTTTTTTTGTTGTTTTTTTTCTTTTCTTGATTAAATCCCTTTTCCTTTGCTTATTTTATTTTATTTATTATTATTTTTTTTAAAAAAAAGACCAACTCTAAAAGAAAATTTTACTTTGGATTTTAAAATAACATTTTTTTTAATTTTGGTAAAAGAATCTTTAAGAAAAGATAAATCTTTAAGACTCAAAATGATTTTTACTAAAAATTTAATCCTCTTTTATTTTTTGCTCTCTCTATTTTTTTTTTTAAGAATTTTCTTTAAAGGTTCCTTTGGATAGGGCCATTGAAGCCTAAAAGTTTAAAACGAAAATTCAATACCCAAAAGGCACTAAGGAGGCTTTATTGCCACAGATAACCTTTTGACTTATTCCTATGTATCTGAGAAGACACGAGGTCCCACATGACTATTCTAAAAATAAATAAATAAAATGAAATGAAGCCAAAATATGTACAAGTATAAGATAATTTGTGATAGTGTGTGTTCTATGTACAACCAAACAAAAAGCATATTATTTCAAACAATAATTAGAAAAATGAAAAGGATGGGAATTTGAAAGACATCACTTGTTTGCCCCTCTCTCCAGTTAGATCAGCGTTGTCTCACATTTTTATGCTTGCCATGCCATATCCTCTTGCTGTCCCATTGAAGCTTTCTCTTTAATCTTCTTGTCGAATCTCTACGCTTCCGATGAGCCTCCTCATTTCCCCCACACTCCTCAGATGGAGCTCAAATGCAACAGAAATACAAAGGGGGGTTAAATTTTAACCAACTATCTGCTTTCTAAGAATGATCAAATCAATGCGTCAATTTGCACCCACATGTTAAATATTAAAGCCAACATTCAAAAGAAATATCACCTCAAAAGGAACAACAAACATCATATTTAATTGGACATTTTGTATAAGATTCTAATAAGGAATGAGACTAAAAACAGTGGGGCAGCAGGTATCAACTTTCAGCGATATGTTAATCTCCCCATATATAAACAAAACTGAAATCGTACAAGAGCGAATACCAATTGGAAAATCGACCCTAATTAATACAAGCATGAGATATAACACAAGTAATCACATGAAGATCAAATTCAGTTCCATATACAAGCCTTGCAATCCATTATATGTACCAAGATGGAATCAATTCAGAACCTGAGCCTATGTCTAAAGCTATGTTGCGTTACAACAACAAGATTCGACTAAAAATAAAATAAATTAAAAGTAGCAAGCAAGAAACAGAGCTGGTGAAATGTAAGACCATGAACTAAACAAACTAGCCTAATTTCTCATGAACCATTCAAAGCTTAAGCAATCAATAAGCATAACAGGACATCCGAAATTCATTACTGGAAATTTAAACTGGGCAGTTTGATGCTAAAGACAGAATCTTTAACGAAACCATTAGCAGAACCACTTGGATTGGAATTTTTGGCTAACAGTGGAACATAGCAAGCAAAAAAGGTATATCAGAGACATAAAAATAAAAAAATAGGCTAAGTCTGCATCAGAAATAGAGTTTCACATTCACATTAGAAATAGGGCTTCCCAGCAATAAACATTAAAACACAAATATAAAGTAGAATATAGACTAACCAATGAATCATATTTATTTTAACTGTTTTCATATTCATTGAATATAAAACTTAAAACCAATATGCAGAAGATTATCTGGACCAGATGC
The DNA here is from genome assembly GCA_026724425.1 of Erythrophleum ivorense. Classification (NCBI taxonomy): domain Eukaryota; kingdom Viridiplantae; phylum Streptophyta; class Magnoliopsida; order Fabales; family Fabaceae; genus Erythrophleum; species Erythrophleum ivorense. Next base: position 16,616,375 of record JAIUCV010000017.1, read on the forward strand.
ATTTGATTTAGGCAAACACATAGCAGATCAAGGATAACAGCATGAGTCTTCATCTAAATCGAGCCTTTGAATCAGATCCATTCTATATTCCACAACCTAAAGGAACTCAAATTTTAGTAGCCAACTCAAACAAATCAGACCATATTTAAGACAAAAGAAGGTTCAGATTTCAGCATCCAAAAAAAATAATGGAATCAGACTATCCCTAAACCTCAGCACCCACAAACAACATACATATGTGGCCCTATAGTTTCATAATTGAAAACGGAAGAAAAATACAGAACACATACCTCCCTAGCTATTAATCCAGCATTCGAAAGGCTGAACGACCTTCTCTTCCCTTTGTCTCTGTCTCGCCTCGATTTTCTCTTTCGCATTCGGAAACTCTCAAGCCTCTCACTCTCCAACTCGAAATCCACCCAAAAACCCTATGCCTCTCTTTGTTTTTCTCTCCCTCAATCTCAGTTTTCCTCTTTGAATCTTTCCTTCCTTCTCCCAGAAATCCTTCTCTGCTTCTCTTATTCTCTAACTCGAAACCAATTCCCCCTAAGAAACCTACTCCTCTTCTCCTCAACGTCCCTGAAGCTCCAACAAAATTTCCAAAAATCCTAAGAATGCTTCCCATAGAATTTCTCACCCATCAATCTCCCCTTGGTCTCCCTCCTTTATTCTTTGACTCTCGGTCTCCTCTCCTAAAAAAAAATCCTCCCTGATTTTCAGCGTCCAAATATATAGAGAATCAGAGTGTGACTTTTACTCTCAGCCTCTACGCGTTTCCTTCTTCCATTTGTACCTAGACTGCTCCACTCATCTGTAGCACCAATGCTCGTCCTGGCGTACGATTTGTGCCTCACCTCCACTTCCGTATTACGCCTCTGCACTTTTGTCTACTTCAAGGATACACGAGAGGGAGTTGGAACAAAGAGGGGGACCAGACGTGAAACAGGTAAGGTTTGGATAAAATGGAGCCAGAACAGAAGGGGGAACCAGACGTGAAACGGGTAGGGTTTGGACAAAATGGATCTGGACGTGGGCTTGTAACTTGGATAAAAAGGGCTGAGGGTTATTGGGCTGAGAAGGGAAACGGGCCTTCGGATAAAAAGCCTTCTACTCTTTTTTTCTTTTTTTGGTCCTTTTGTTTTTTTTAAGGCTAGTTTTGGGTTGGGTTTTTTTTAGGTTCTTTTTTTTTAATTTCTTTTTTATTTTGCCTTTCATTTTTTTAAGAAAATATAAATTTATTATTATTTTTTTGTTTGGTTTTCTTTTCATTTTATTATTATTTGTAATTCTTTTTTTGATTGTTTTTTGGAAAACATTAATTTTTTATTTTTTTCTCAAAATTTTCATATTTTAATGGCTATTTGATTCTTGATATTATTATTATTTTTAAAATATATTTAGACCTTCTCAATTTCTATCAAACTTCCTTTGAATGATTCTTTCCCTTTTTTATTTTTTGTATTTTTTTGCTAATTTGATTTTGTTATTATTTTTGGAACTTGCTTGGACAAAATACGGTATTCACAATCATAATAGCCAACCAAAACACTGAAAATATATAGCTACATAATCAACTTCCTGCAAAAATTTCAAGTGCAACGGTAAGCAAAAATTTCTTTTGCTATCATATAGCAAAAGAAATCACATTGTTATAACCAACAATAGGTTCACTTCCCACAGGCTACATTCTTAGGGGAAAATAGAACCTTCAATTCTTTACTTTTTTCTAGAAACATTTCCTGCTAATTTATCACACACATGAATGATAGATTTACATATATAACAATGGTAACAGCAAATCTTCTAAACATATATTGTTATAATTTGTAAGACATGAATTTTGTCATGGAAAACTAACAAGTTGACGTCATTTTCTCATATAGAAAAACTTGTGGGCTTTTGATTCAAAAAATCAATATATTTCTCTTGTGACCAAACAATAGATGCTAAATATTCAACATTACTATAAAATAATAATGGTGCAAGGAGCCATTTTATTACAGCTCAAAGTATAAGGAAAAAATATTCAAAACTCTAGTCATGAATGAATCCAAAATACGAAAATCACTCCTCTATTGTTATGCATCCTTTTTCTTAAGAAAAATTGATAAACAAGGTTGAATCCAAAATACAAACATCACTCCTTCGTAAAACCTACATATTTGAGCAAGAGATGAACAAAAAAGACCCAAAAAGGGAAATGGAGAATCTCTACTTTGGATCTATGAAGAATAAAGCCTACCTATCTTATTGTTGATGGAGATTAAGATAACTAGCTGTTGTAATGGAGAATGTTTAAGCTGGTTGTGATGGACTCTACTGCTAGGGTTTGGTTTTTGGGTTGCTCTAAAAACTCAACAAGCCATGTGATTGATTTAAGCATTCAAGGGTATTTTGGTCTTACCATTTCTCATTTTAGTGCACAATGACATTTTCCTTCTTAAAATGGGATGATTTCGATTTCCATCACATACAGGAAAGTAAGCTTTCCATGGAAAGTCTTCTGCTACTTTTCCTCCAACCAAACGCATGGCATCCTTGGAATGTTAGCTAATTTTTCATTCTCTAGGGTGGCATTCTGGTAACTAAACATAGCATTAGTGTCACCCTCAGTCCTTCAGCTTGCTCATTCTTTACTTCACAATCTATAATGGAGTTTCCTCATCTTGTAATTTTAGCTCTACTCTCTATAAGCTTTATTATTCTAATTATTATTATTTAAGTGTTTCAAATACAATTCATGATATTAGAAGGAGTGCAATAAGTTTCCAGTGAAGGGGTGATGTGTCATATATTGAATTTCCAAAACCATGTGTTCTATTGTCATTAAGTGAATGCAACGATCACTTAAACAATTCCCTTGGAAGCTGTTGATGGTACAAGAATAAGTACAATGGCTCTTTGCCACCATGATACAAGAGGTGTGAATCCCCATAAGTTATTTCATGAACTCAAAGTTATGATAAGAACTGTGCCTGTTTGTCATTTCCTAGGCATTAGGGCCCTTATTTGGGTACCCAAAAACAATAAGGTTGTCTACTAAGCTAACTGCCTACTAGTCTTTTGGATTAGGACTTATAAATAAAAGCATCACCCTTTAATGCTATGTAATATATTCCAGGGATGTGTGCTTAATGAATCTACTGTCTATGTAATGTTGTGTGTTGGATGCAATATATTATCTTATTTCTTGGTTTCATGGAGTTTTCTTTTATGGCATGTAAGGCTCTTGAAAAGTAGCCTTCAACATTAAAATCAAGTTTAAAGAATCCTAAGTTTATCTGTGCAGCCTATTTTCATGTCAATTACCAAAGAGCCTATAATAGCACATTACTTACACATCCCTCTATCCTTTTCCATGCATAAGGGGCTAAAAGCTTTCATGTTATGAATATATTTGTAAACGATTAAGTTGCTTTTTAAATTTAAGATTAAATTAATTAAGCACATATACCATTCAACAAAAAATAATAAACCTGCCAAGTGTACCTTACCCTCTAAATTCAAACTAGGTGGAAAATGAACTTCAACATTGAGTGAGCCATCAAATAAACCAAACAACTTCATAGGAAAAAAAAATAGCACCCACACATTTTACTGACAAACCAACAATAACAAGCAAAACACCATATCCTTAAACCTCTAGTCCAAAAGAGCACTTGAAGGCTAAGTTTACAACACATAATTAATAACCAAAAGCATATAGTTTCCAAGTAAAACAAGTATCTCGCAATAATGACGACTAAGGCCACATTTTGAGATTTGTTAGATTTTTCTACTCATGATGTGATAGATTTCAATCTAACTAAATATCTTAATATTTAAATCAAGATATTAAATAATTAATTACTAAAATAATTGGTTAGTATGTCAAAAGAAGTTCGAATAATTAATTATCTGATAAGTAATACTTGAATTTTAAAATAGGGAGTGATATCTTATTAGTTTGATAAGAGTTCTATCATATTATGACTCTACGTAAGAAGTCTTTAAATAGGAGGCTAAGGTGGAAGTCTAAGGGTTTTTTTGAGAAAAACATTATTCGCACAAAGGATTGAGAGAAAGCGTTTTAGCTTACCTACTATGCAAACAACATGTAAAGTCTCAAGTATGATTTTACATAACTACAAAGGCAATTAGGTACGTATTCTTTTTGCTACAATTATTATTCCTTAAATTTAGGGAATTTTTGTTCTATATGATTTTTTACCCCACATTATTAGTATTAGAGCATTTAACATATACTCAGTGGTCTTTATCTATCATTGAGAAGTCACAAGATGTAATTTTTCAATAAAATCTTAAATACCATTATTGAAATGATTGTTTAAGTCCATAAAATACTATGAACAAGGGTTTCTTACCCCCACCTTTTTTCATTCATTATGGGTTATGCTGATTCTCATGTAGTCCCAACTTGTTGGTAGAGATCTTATAGTAACTTACACTTGTTTGTTCAAGAGATCATGACCTAGCACTTTGAGTTTCTTATCATATTCGACTTCTATTTTAAATATTACCTCATCATTTTGTTAAGGCGTGATCTACAAGTGTCGAACTTGATGGTCAACCTTCTATATTTGATAATAGAAGTGCCCCCAGACCTCTCATTTAGTGCGTATAAATAACCTAACTATCAAAATCTAATACTGCATTTGGTAGTGTCTAAATGATATACATAATGATTATAAAACTAAATGGCAATAAAATGAGAAGAAAAATATTATTTGTGAATACAATTTATTCTCATATAACTTTCACCATTTTTTAGTGTGCTTGCGCTTAAATTTCACTTAGAAAAGTTAACAAATTTCATTACGTTAGTAATTGTTGGCAGTTTTCTACTAACACAGTTGATAAATATAGCAGAAAGTGAAGAGTTAATTTCATTATTTTTTTCATTAAAAAGTGTTTAAATTATACAATCTTCATCTACATTTTAAAAATATATACTCTTATATCTTGGAATCAAAATATACACAATACTATCGTCTTTTGCAACAAAAAATAAATTCTAATAACATCTATTTTTTATTAAACTATTTTTAGTAGCTATTATTCATATAATATAATAAATATTAAATATATATTTAACTAATATAATAATAGTAAATTTTTATATTTACAATAAATTAAATTTGTAGTTTTTAACACAAAATAAATGACATATCATTGATATAAAAGTTAAAAAAATATTTTTTTAATGTTACATTTATAATTAAAAAATAAATATTATTCTTGAAAGCATTTTAGTCATATGAAGATTTATGCATATCTTTATAATAGAAAAAAAATTATATAATTTAAGTATCTCTTTAAAAAAAAGAACAAGGAAGTATAATTTACTCGAATGTGAATGCGGTAAACATTTTTTGTATCCTTCAATTTTGTTATCTGTTGAATGAAAGCAGTACTGACAAATGAAATTTAAAAAAAAAAAAAAAAGTAGTGGCACATCAAAAAAGAAAATGAAAAAGTTGAAAGCTTGGGGTAGAAAATGTAGAATGTAGACATAGGGAGAGTTGAAGTAGTTTATCTGAAGCAACAAAGTCACCGTCAACCCTGAAATTTTTTTTTTCTCCGAGTTAAAAATCGATATTTACTGTTGGCCAAAAAAATCCGTACTTACCAGATGCAAAATTGGCTTTCAAACTCCTTTTGAAATTCGAAAAATAATTTAACAAAAACAAATTTTTTTAATGCTTCTGCAAAAACAATGATGAGTGCGTAATCAGATAGTAATCTCTGTTTGCCTGATCAAAAAATGGGGAAGGGAGGAAGGATTTCTTACTGGCCTGCGACAAGTGTTTCTTGATGCAACCCATAAATCATTATCTTTTATTCTAAACCAGAATGTTCATTATCCCGAATTCTACCTCCTTTCCCTTCACCTAATTCTCTGTTTTATGACTCATTACAGATTATTAACCATAGATTCATGGCTGGATTCGTCTCTTCAAATCTTGTGGACAGATTTTCAAGTTCTGCTCAAAGCCTCTGCATCTTCACAAATTATGCTCATGTCACCGCCAGGAAGTCATCCAACACCTAATATTTGTAGGAGGTAAAGTTTTTTAGTCTCTCAGTCTAGTTATAATTTAGTTTCATGGTATGTTTTGGGGTGAACTTAGTAGTGTTGTTCTTCAAGTTTTGCATCCAAAAATCAAAAGAAGACAATTAATAAAGTTTCTCTTTACACATTGAAGCATCGACCCAAGAGTAACATCCACATTCAGGCATCAATTGAATGACACTTTTAACATGATCATATACCAACTTCGACACTCAAATTAGATGAAAATGAAATTTAACATCGAATGATCAAATAAACCCAACAACTGCATATAAAAAGGCCTTGCATGAGTTCCACTTGTTTGAAATAAACCCAGCAATTTACACATTCAAACATCAATTCAACGGCATGATATTAAGTTGAAATTGAAGTCGCTTCTTCTGCCACCTGCTGAGGAAGAAGCCTCGCATGAGTTCCACCTGTTTCGTGTGCAAGACAATGCATGTGTCTTCCTAATCAACATCATGGGTGTCCGTTTTGCTGGCAGAAAGCATCAGCAGCATCAGAGACATGTACGTTCATCCCATGCGACTGGTCCCGAGGCTCAACTATCATCTCTGTCCCTTCCCATATATATATGACAAGCATTTTGCATCCTTTCAGCTGCTTTTCTCGTGATATTAATAATGGAAGAGAGAGCATCTAGAAATTGAAACAGTTATGTATATATATAATTAATAAGATATTCAAATAAATTAGTGACAATAAAAAAAATTATAACTACATTAAGTTTTGACATAAAATTATAATTTTATTCTTCACAATTAAACACGTAAAAAATTTCATTTTTAAAAGGAACATATTTTTTGTAAAAATTTAAAACAAAAAGTAAATTAAATAATTTTTTTTGCATATATATCAACTGTCAGAAGAATTAAATGATAATTTTTAAATAAAAGAGACATCAAGTATAATTTATTTAAGCTTTAAAAGAATTAATGCAATTTACTATAATTATTTTAATCACAATCTTAACGTAGATAAAAATGGCATTCCCGACTAAAAGTAGATGTGCAATATGGTGCATTTTAACTTTATGTGCTAATTAACTTTTATCAGATATTACACTTATTATGACTTAATTGAAAATTTTGATAACAGAGAAATAAATGACTGTATATACGTTCTTTCCTTTAGATAATTTTTACAAAATTGTGGTGAAATCATACTAGAAAAATGAAATAAAATGAGTGTTTTAAAAATATTATCATTATTCATTGGTGTTTAATTGCTTATAAAAATTATAATGAATGATCTGACGATCAATTATTTATAACAATTGTTCTAAAAAAATAAAAATATTTAGTATATATATTTTAATTTTTAGGATTAAGCTTTTGAAAAAAGAATTAAAAAGATGAAAATTACTCAACTTTTCAAATATCTAATATATTTTAAAAAATTAATAACAAAAGTATTTTAATTATAAATATTATCTTAGTATTAATTTATTAGAAATAGTCTTTAATTGTCTATACATTTTATAGTAAAATATTAACTAAATGGATCAACAGTTGAAAACTTTTTTCTTGAGGTTCAATCAAAGACGAATTTTATTCCTCTGTTTTTTTTTTCTTTTAGTTTGATGTATTTTGTTGATATGATGAAAATTTCATTCTTTCATGGCATTATATAATTCTTTTGTTTATTTATTTATTTATTTTGCCTTGAGCCCCTTCTCTTTACCAAAAAAGAAAGACGAATTTACTAATAAAAAAATGTAAGCAACACATTAATTTTATAATAGAATGCTATATATTTCATGAAATAAAATGTAAAGCCTCCACCTTTGATTTGTTCTCACCTAGACAAATTTAAAACTAATCATCAAGGTCATGCCATGTGGCACAATATTAAATAAACTGATTTTCGTAGAGAAGTCATAATCCCACTATAAACTAGGCACCACGCTGCAATCATTAGTGTCTGCTCAGTCCCTTGGCTTACTCGTTTTTTGCTCCACAACCTAGAATGAAGTTTCCTCTTCTTGCGGTTTTAGCTCTGTTCTTTGTAAGCTTTATTATTATTATTTTTTAATGTGATTCAAATACTTTTTGTCTAAACTTTTTCTACCATTTATGTGCTTTAGAAGGCAACTTTGCACCTTTTAACAAACGCTAATAATGCTTCAACAAACATCCGAGTCTGGTTTTCATTATAGATTATTATATCACAAAATTTTTAATTAGACCTTAAAATGAGGATGTCGTTAGTCATGGATGGTTTGGATATATTTGCAGCTTGCTCTAGTAGGAAGCGATGCGACGTCGTCACCTTCAGCTGAAGATTACTGGCATTCAATTTGGCCACACACTCCTATGACTAAGAATTTGCAGTATCTTCTGGAATCTGGTCAGTAGTTGAAATTATCCAATCCTTATTCTAATTCCGTATTATTAAGGTATTCAAACCCGTTCTGATGAATGCTATTCTTAACACTATTTATGTAAAGGTTAGTGAGCTCTATATTGAGTGATTTGACTAAAATACCCTTGATATTTTACCAAATGAGAAACTAACATGAGAGATATTTTCTCACCCAGAAAAAAAGAAGAGAGAGATGTTAATTTAAGTCAATTTTTTAATCTTATATTTATTGTGATATTGTAAAAAGGATTTAATTATTCCTGTATTAACGATATCTTCACGAAAAATAACTTAGATACCTCTAAAGTTATTTTTTCTTTTAATAAAAGATTAAAAATATTCTATATTTTATATATGTTGTGAGGATCGACATTACTTGGAAGATAGAAGCTTCAATAGTCTCAAAATTTATAATAAAATAATTTTATAATAATGTCAAAACACGATCAAACAATTGAGAGAGTGCTTGAGATTTCCATATCTTTTCCCAACCATTTATAATGTATGGTTTCTATACCAGTACGATTTTTAATCAACAAATACCATATGGGAATGGATCAAAGGTAGGGACAATGGGGAAATTAAAGATACACGGTATCCGTATACCAGCTTCTTCGAAGATGACCTTCATCCAGGCAAACAAATGAACATAAAGTTCAACAAGTATTCTCAACCTTATGGTGTCTATTCCTGGCAAAAAAAACAACCTGATCGTGTCTTTTATGCTATGGGAAAAGGCCCAGAGAAGTTAACTATTGAAGAGCTCTGTGATCAGAAAGGGATAATTGTGGGAGAAGACGATAGGGTTGGCGCAGAATCCGTGAAATCATTAGTTGATTTTGCCATTTCAAAGCTGGGAAAGGACATTCAAGCACTCACAAGCTCCTTTGTCCCTCACCAAACTCAATATATGATATTGGAGGGAGTGCAGAAAGTTTCAAGCGAAGGAGTGATGTGTCATAAACTGAATTTCCAAAACCCTGTGTTCAATTGTCATCAAGCGAATGCAACGATCACTTACACAGTTCCCTTGGAAGCTGCCGATGGCACAAGAACCAAAGCAGTGGCTCTTTGCCACCATGATACAAGAGGTTTAAATCCCCTTATGTTATTCCATGAACTCAAAGTTATGCCAGGAACTGTGCCTGTTTGCCATTTCCTTGGCTCTGAGGCCCTTGCTGTTGGCCCAATGATCTCTCAGTCCATTTGTGTTTGATAAATTCCAAAAGCCCAAGTGAAGAAAAAGTCCACCCAAGATAATTCCTTTAAAGCTGCTTTTTCGTTTCTCCACTCAGACAATATAAAAGGTTTCTTTTATAATATCTCTACTGATCTGACAAGCTAAAAGTTAGAAGCTGCCTGAGACTATATATCTGCTCTGCTCCAAGTCAACCACTCCCTGTTTGTTCAGTCATAGTAAACATAAATCTACCTACTCCTCTGTAATGATGACTGATAGAAAGGAGCTGTGAAAACTTCTCCGAGCCATCTGACTGGAGCTTCACCAACTCTCTGCTGTAACTGCTCTCTGGTTTTTCAGTCTCAACCACACTGGACGGTACAGCACGAAGAAGATAAAGCAACGGTTAGTTTTTTCTATGAATATATATATCTGTTAAAGTTACACTTGTATACCATCACAACACATAAAAAATTCATAGCTTATTTCGAAATTTGCATATACTCTGTGTTTGGTCTATTGACAAACTATTCTACAATACTAGTGCTGATCTCTGTAAGAAGCATTGAAAAGTATTGTAAGTGTGAGAAAGAAGAGAAGGCTGTATATAAGCCATTAAAGTTTGTATAAGTTCTAGGTGAGCTTGAAACCTAGTGTATCTGCTGTAAGAGTTGATTCAGTTTAGTGGAAATCTCTTGTCAAACGTCAAGGGGACTGGACGTAGGTCTTGAGGACCGAACCAGGATAAATCAGGTGTATCTTTTCCTTACTCTTCTCTTTATCTTCCAGTCTGTGTACTAAAACCTTGTCAACAAGGTCCTCGTTTGACTCCTTGATCCTCATTTTTTAAACACATTATCGAAGATCTTGTCAACAAGGTCTTGGTATATCTACAAGGTTTTTAGCCTTACAGTTTTTAACTAAGATAAACAATTATTAATTAAAAGTACCTATTCACCCCCCCTCTAGGTGCATTCTTCACTTGCTTGGGTACCCAGAAAGGATAAGGCTGCCTGCTAAGCTAGCTACCTAGCTAGTCTCTTAGGTTATGACTTATAAATAAAAAGCATCACCTTGTAATGCTACGTAGTATAACCAGTGATGTGTGCTTGATGAAGCTACTATCTATATAATGCTGCGTGTTACGCAATATATTATCTTGGTTTCAAGGAGTCTGCTGTCATGGTTTTAGCGTTCAGATCTAGAGATAAACATAAAGTTTAAGGCCTATATTTTAAATGATAGCTTTTAATCTTGGATGAAGCTTCTAAGATTAAAACCTTTGTATCTATTTCTTTTTAATTTTATAAGAAATGTACAGATCGAACTTTGGAGGATCCAAAGTGTATGGGTGTAACTTATTTTCACTTAAATTATCAAGGACCCTATCCTCTTCTATGCGTAAGAGGCTAAAAACTTTCACGTTATGGATATATTTGTAAACGATCGAGTTGCTTTTTAACTTTAAGATTAAATTAATTAAGCATATGTACTATTCAACAAAAATCAATAAACCTACCGAGTGAACCTTACCCTCTAAATTCAAACTAAGTGGAAAATGAACTTCAACATCCAATGAGCCATCAAATAAACCAAATAACTGCATATGAAAAAAAAAAAAATAGCACCATCACACTTTGCTGACAAACCGGCAATAACAAGCAAAACATAATATCTTGGAACCTCATGTCCAAAAGAGCACTTGAAGACTAAGGCCACATCACATAATTAATAACCAAAAGCTTGGAATCATTTATATCTCTAAGAAGCTGTGGGTGAACACTGCTCATTCGACTGTTTATAGACTGTTCATAGCATAATATCACTGGCATACTATTTACATATTATTTTGTACTATTTATATATTATTTGATACTGTTCACAAGTATTTTTTTTAATTTTTCATTTTTCATTTTTGGTGGGGGCCCATATTTTTTTGAAAACCCCTGAATTTGCCGTGGTTACTGCTAGCTTCAAATTAAAACAGCATCTCGCAACAGTGAAGACTAAAGCCAAGTTTTGAGATTCAATGAGCACTTCTCTGCACCAGGTGACATACTTCACCAATTGGAACGAGATTTATCAAGTGAAAGAATAATTAATAATTGTTAGATTAATGTTTTTTATACCTTATTTAAAGCAATTAATAATGATAAAATTTAAAAATAATTTTAAATTATGTTTTTGAAAGATAAAGATAAATATTAGATGTTTTAAATATTCTGTATCAGATATTCAATATCTTAATTTGCATATATTCCACTAACCTATCAATTTTGGAAGTCAAATATTCCAGTACAGATACTATGAGTATCAGATTCGAAAAATGTTTGAATATCACAGTGAAACTAAGATATCCAAAATGTTTGAATATCTCTTCTTCTTTTTTTTTTTAAACAAGACAACAAGATGAAATTATAAATAGGAAATACTACAAAAAGACATTGTAAGAACGACATAAGCAGTAGCTTTTATCCTTCAAACATTTCTGCAGCCAACCATCTCTTTCTGGCAAATCCATCAACGAGATCCAGTAATTCCTGAAAGCTGATACTAGACGATGGAGATTATTGTCTAAATCCTGCAAAACCAGATCTAACTTACAATTTTCTGTGTGCAACTTAAGAGGAAAACTATATAAAACAATAATATTCAGCCAATGATCTGTAGGCGGAGTAATTTCTTCTTGCCGAGAAATGAAAGGTAATGTTGATCGAGCCACTTCGATAAATATACGCTGTCGATTAGAGTGGAAACTAAACGAGCCTCCCAACCCCCTCTTCGGAAATCCATTTTATTACACCAAATATGAAATAGGACCTTAGTTTCCATTTGTCTAGATCTCCTAAGGGCCATCCCCAATAAAATCTGATGTGCTCGGCATGACTCCCTACCATTTCTTCACTTACATGAAGAATTCCAATGTTGTTTCTGTTTGGGAATTAGCTTTCCTAGAAAATTGGATGACCTCTAGAGGAGAAGCTTGGTATGATTGTCAACCATTGCTGGATATCCTGAGGGTCGAAGAATTCAATTCTAATGGATAGGGGAGATGCAAACCATATAGCACGTGGGAAAGGACACTAGATAAAAACATGACTAAGCGTCTTCGCATTGTCATGGCAGAAGGAACAATTGTTCTCCATTTGCAGATGATGCTTCACTAAAATATACTAGGAGGGAATTGATTACTAATTTTCAGACAAACGTAAGCACCCCGTATGGCAATTTGACATTCCATAAAGTCTTCCCTTCATAAAATTGAGAATAAACCTGTGTTACAAGCTAGCTCTTGAGCTAATAGGTAAGGGTGAACGCCAAGCCTGGTGGCCTAAAATGTCCATTTTTGTCTTAAATTGAGTTGGATTGGGTCGGACGTTAAAACAAAAAAAGGAGGGGGGCTAGCTTCGACCCCGATTTGGCTCTAAACTAAAAATTAATAAAATATTAAAAATGTTTTTTTATAAAAATTTATATAAAAAATTTAATTTTTTGGGGACAAAATATAATTGTATAAAAATTTATATAAAAATATTTTTTCGGGTCATTTTACAATAAATTTTAAAAACAAAAAAAAAATTGAGTTACCCAATACTAAATCGAGCCTTTTGGTTCGAACTTAGATAACAGATTTCAATTTTAAAATTTGTTTAAAATTGGATCAGGTATCAAATTAGATTAAAACCTAACCCAACATAGCCCATATTCAGCTCTACTAATATGTGATAGGTATCTCTTATTGAATAATTACAGAATTATTTCCTTTTCATATTACATGGTCCTCTTGTCCTTTGGTGGAGAGCGTCGCTATTGGAGTTGGGCAAAATATCACATTCCATTGCGCCATATCCTACAAAATGAGGTCCTTAACATTGGTCCAATGGTTTCTCTTGCCCAATCTAATTTTGATGATGGCTAAAGGCAGTAAGGAGAAAAAGCCGAATCAAAATTTGTGTCCAAAGCAATTTAAGCAATTTATGTTGCAACCCTTGTTTAAGAGCATGTTTAGTATCACAGCTTGTAACTGAAAAATATTGTAATGTTAATTAAAATGTCTATTGTAATTATTAATTAATAGTGTATATACTTTGTTATTACTTTTCTTAAAGTAAAGGTATAAAGATCATTTTTCAAACATGTCATTCATTTTTTATATTCCTTTTTCACTTACATTCCAAATATTACATCAAGCCAAATATATTCTAAAAATATTTATCTTCCTAATGCTAAAGCCATAGTTGAAAGTATTGAAGTAAACTAGTTGATTTAATTAGTTGGACTGGAAATAGATCCTTAGTTCGGTTCAATTAGGCTAGAAAATTGATTTGTTAAAGAATCGGTCAAACTAATGAAAAACTGATTAAAATAGTTAAAACCGAACCCATCAAAAATTAATTTGAATTGGTCAACAAAATGTTTTTTTTTTAATTCAGAAAAAAGAAGGGATTGAAATATAGAAAAATTAAAAACAAAAGAATATAAAAGAAATAAAAGATGCGCACTTAGTTATTTTTTGTGTTTCCTATTCATTATACCTCATCTCTTAGTAATATTTTTCTAAAATATAAAATTGTTTAGCTAAAATTATTATTTTTTTAATAATAAGTGGAATCTTAATAAAATTTAAAAATCTAAAAAAATTTAATATTAAATAATTTTAACTTTTTAATTATAGATAGTTTTTTAAATTAAAAAATAATTTCTCAAATATTTTAAAAATATTAAATTAATAATAAAATATTTAATATTTATTAATATTTATTTGTTATATTAAAATTTTATTATATAAAATTTTAAATACATATTTAATTATTATTTGTTTGATTATCGTTCAACACAATTTAACTAATGAAATATAAATAAATACTTCCACTAATTTAATTACTGATTTAATTTTAAAAACATTAATTATGAGAAGCAAAAAGAATATTATCATTACTTTGTATATTCTTTTATTTTTTAAAAAGCACAAGCAAAAAGTCTCATAAATACAAGGTCAAAACTTGCTCTTGTCACCATCTCACCTCAAAAGTAGTATTATTTTATTTTATTTTATCTTTTCTTTTCATATAAGGCTTAGAGCATTTAATGTTGGCATTAAATGACATTTAATAAAGATAAGAAAGGTTAAAGAGAAGAAGTTATCTTTGATTAAGCTACATGATTTATAAATATAAAAGAACAAAAAAGTATATTTGTACAAGCCAAAAGTTATGTGCTTTTACCTTCATAATCTACCATGCCTTATGATAAAGATCTATTTCTTTCAACATCAAAAATTAAAGGAGTTGCTCCTTCAACAAAAATATCTTTGAAATGTATTTATAAAACAAAGAGATGACGATTAAGTTAGATACAAAAGCTTTAAAAAAATTAGTTGTTAAGATTTTGTGACATTTCTCTGTCATTTGTAAGCTTATATCTAGTTTATTTGGTTTTGAGAACTTAAATATGCTTAAAAGCAATTCCTTGCTAAATAAGAGTATTCCAACCTTTTTTATATTTCTTGTAAATCTTTTCAAGATGTAGGAAAATCAATTAGTTAGTGAGTTAAGAGAAAACTCTTGTAAAAGTTATAAGTGAGTTTGAAAATTTAAAACGTTGAAATGCCATTATGTACTTTGATAATTTTAGTGAAAAAAATCTCTTCATTTTAAAAGGACTAAATATAAAATAAAAGATCTAAATCAAGATAACTCACCATGTTTTCTTCTTCTTAATCTTTATTTATTATATATATAGGACTTTGCTATATGTGAAATTTGAATATTTAGTCAATTGAATCTCATCTCAATTAAACTGAATCTTCTCATATAATTTAATTTTACTTAAATGCGTTAAATAAGTTTAAGTCATTTGAATCAAAATTCAATTAATCAAATTTTTCTTACAATAGTAAAATTTCACCATCTTAATCTCACTTTAATTTCTTTTGTCAAAATTATTTAAGTTATTATTAACATCATCTAATTTAATTATCCTAATTTTATTTAAATCCCAAAGTTACATTAAAATTATTTTATAGCACGAGCATCTATCCACCCTTTTTAAATACAATCTTTACTTAAATGATCTCTCAAATATAAAGGGACCTAAATGCATTTGCTTTCATAGGGGTTGGACAAAGAAATTATACTATCATCATCTATTTGTCATTTGAGTCTCAAACAAATCAAAGATATCTTTGGTACCAACTCTATTATAATGTCTTATGTTAAATTTATGATATTTGTATTATCATTATTTAATGATATTTATTTTTTATTATTTAAAATATAAAAATTATTTTTTATTAATTTTTTAAAAAAATTTACATATACCTGACATTAGGTCAAATCAAATATAACATAAATGATTGGCTATATTGATTACATTCTATATCTCCACCATACTGGAAGGATATATGTTTGGTTTAAGGATATAACGGTGAAGGAAATATAAAATGTAAGTAAGTAGGAGTGTGTGAGATAAAAAATAATTATTTTACTCTTACTTTTAAAAAGATGATTTAATAAATAAAATAATAAGTATAATGCTCTATTTGGTTGGAGAATATAATGATGAAATGAATATAAAATATAGATAAGTAAAGATAAGTGAGATAAAAAATAACTATTTTATCTCTACTTTTAAAAAAATAATTTAATAGATAAAATAATAAGTATAAAAATATAATAAATATTATATAAATTATGTAAAAGAATTACATTCATAATATTATAAATTAAACAAAACCTAAGAATATAATAAATATTATATAAGTTATATAAAAAAACTACATTCACAATCCTGCAAACCAAACGAAACCGAAGCTTTTAGAGGAATTATTACTACAATACTTATGGCGCATAACCCAAATAGAAAGTGAGGACTGGCATGGGCTAATCAAATGTCGCCATTGCTTAGCTAACAACACCTTATTCATGTTATGAACTCAGCAGAATCTGAAACCACCTTGATTATGTGGATTACAAAGCCAATACCATTTTAGTAAGTGAATTCACGTTTTATTCTGTTGAAAACTCCAAAAGAAATTTTCAATCATACAATCGATCTCTTCACTATTTTTTTTTTGAAAGTTCAAAACATAACCGATAATAAATCAAAGTAAAATTAATAACCAATTAATCAAGAGTACTCTAGTCGTTTATGATAATAACATGGCCTTTTTCCCTTTGAACTTCTAGGTTTAATTTTTCCACAATAGCAATTTATAATTTCTTTTATGGTAGTACTTCCTTATACTACTATACACAAGAGGGCAGATTCTCTGTAGTTAAGGGGTTGATGACAAGGGATGTAATATAATTTTTTTTTTCATAATTAAAATTTTTAAATTATAATTGTAATTTTTATCTTCTTACTTAATGTTTATAACTAAAAAAAAGCCAAAAAATAATGATTACATCTCTTACAATCAACTTCTTAATTGTAAGAAATCCGTGTTATTATCCACACCCTCAATTTATAGGGACACCTGACCTACAAGAAAACAATTCAGCCTTGACTAGTAAAGTTGTTTGTTGATGAAAGGAATATAAATATTGTTACTTGATAATAGGAATATTGCAATTTTTTCTCATAATCAAGTAAATTATTAATGTCATTAGTGATGATGATATGATTAATAAGACAAATCCAATCTCGCAATTCTATGCAACCTCCCGCACATGATTCTGTCTCCCCAAGCCGACCTTATCTTTACTTTGACCCATTATCGAAAATATCTCCTACAGAGAATTCATCTCCACCGTCCGATCTTTCCTTTTCCTCTTCACCGTCGATCATTCTCGCCTCTCGCTGTCCCTTTCATGCCACGTCTGTAAAATACAAAGCGCTTTTCTATCCGAAGCTCAGGTTCGGCATCCCGAAGCTGATAGGTTGTCACTTTCCCCTTTATCCATCTCTTACCTCTATCATTCTGCCTCCGTGATCTAGGAAGGGAGTTCTCATATCACTTCAGAGTGGAAACTCTACTAGTCTCTGTGAAATTGGTAAGTGTAGCATCATCTTCACTCTCTGTGTTTGATTAATGGTTTTTCTTGAAGATGTGTGAATTTTCTAGTTGTGATTTGGCAATTTTGAACTGGGTCTTTATCGTGACCACCCTGATCTTTTGGAACTTCCATGGTTGGATCATGGTTTCGTGTCGATACTGTGGGTTTTGTTTTTTGGTGTTTTTGGACGTATACCAGAACACTGATTCAGAGTGAGAAGGGAGTAGCCTCTTGCGTTGTCCATGTGATTAATATTTCTTTTGGATGGTATTATCAGTGATCAGTTGGTTGGTCATCTTTGTGGGTGCGAAATTGGAGTTCTCATAACTGCAAATTGAAGAAAAGAGCAAAAGAAAAAAATACTTTTGCTACTACTGTTTGCATTGACTTTCATTAATTCTCCAGTCATGCTCTGATCTGCATTTGGTTTTGATTGCCCTCTCCTATTGGATGTATAGACGATGATTATGGGTTGATCTGCTTATTTCTTTTTCTTTTCTCTGATGGTTGTAAGTTTTAACTCTGGCCTGTGGGTTTAATACTATTAGTCTATTACTACTTACTAAACATTGGATCTTCTACTAGCTGTCTGAGTTGTGTCTTCTTGAGATATGCCTTTTTATTTTGATGTATAATTGACTAAAGTTCCGCAATTGAATTTTCAGTTATCTGTGATATGTAAATATAGGAATTGATCTGAGCTAATTGTGTCAATCTCAAGATAGCTGT
The DNA here is from genome assembly GCA_026724425.1 of Erythrophleum ivorense. Classification (NCBI taxonomy): domain Eukaryota; kingdom Viridiplantae; phylum Streptophyta; class Magnoliopsida; order Fabales; family Fabaceae; genus Erythrophleum; species Erythrophleum ivorense. The sequence goes on from JAIUCV010000017.1 coordinate 16,634,721, forward strand.
CGTCCTTAACTATGATACCAAGTTTTTGTTGTCTGTTGTACTACATATTGTTAAAATACTAGTCATCATTTTTCCATGCTGCTCTTTTATACTAATTGGGCAGGGATCTTCCCTGCGGATTCTCTAACATTTTCTTAGCTGTCTTTAATATTTTAGATGCCTGCTTAGGTTATAATGGGAAAAACATATCCCATCAATCAAATTAACACTTAAATAATGTTTTTTCTCTTTTTTGTTATTTTTCCGTGGAGGGGATTTGGTCCCATTGATTTAATATGGATAATTTTAGATGTTATTTATAAATTACATTTTGCACCACATTTACAAGTAAGCTGATTCTTTAGACAGTGACCTTCAACAATCAGGTAATTGGCTGACAAATTGGGATGGCTTTAGTATCTGGAAGAAGTTCTGGATTGAACCCAAACGCTCCTCTCTTCATTCCTGCTGCTCTTCATCAGGTGGAGGATTTTTCACCTCAATGGTGGGAGCTGGTGAAAACTTCGACATGGTTTCATGACTACTGGCTGAGCCAGCACAAGGACGAGTATATTGGAGAAACAGCCAATGACACAACAGTTGATGAGATTGAGAATATGCTGCCAGAAATGTTTGATCTGGGCATTGAAGAAGACTTGCATGACCTAGAAAATGAGTTTGAGCAGTTTGTGCATTTCTCTGAAGCTAAAGATTCTCTAGCTTGGCTTAATGATGGAAGAAGAACTCTTAACGGTAAGAAGTGAAGATAGGCTTTTGCCTTGAAGTTGCAATTTTTTAAAGTGCCATTTGAAAGGGTGATTTTGTTTAACTAGGACTGAGCTATTATAATACAGAATTTTGTTAGTGAGAAAACTATGTATCTAAACAAGAGATGAAGAAATTTGAAGGATTCAATGATGAAATTTATGTTTTCCCTTGTTTTACATGTGTTGCTACTGCATAAATGTGGGGAATAAACATTGACCACAATGCAGAGCGTAATACTCCTTCGCAGTACTAGGCAAATAAAGTGGTAGCATTCGAGCTATAGATTAATTTGCAGAGTTGGATGGATCTTGGCTTTTTTCATGATCCTACATCCCTCAATCGATGGTTTTTACTTGAGATAGAGTAAATATATTCGTCTCATTTTCTTTTTTTTTTTTTATTTGGTTTCTTACTCAGGTTTGAATGTGGATTCTAAAACTCTTCTGAAGAACCTGACGATACCAAAATCACCAAAGGAAAAGGGTCCCAAGTCCCCTGTTGGGCCTGCAAAGCACCTTGATAAGCCACCACAGTATGTGAACTTAAAATGTGCTCCTCGACGAATTCACCAGCCTCGTTGAAAGAAATTTTCAAGGTTATAGTAGTTGCTTGCTAGAATTGCAAGCTGCTGACAAGAGTATGAGCTATCCTTAGAAGTAATTTTTGTACATGGTGCAATGCAGGGTCTTTGTATTTCTACTTGTCAGTTGTTGTTTATATGTGATGTAGTCCTAGTACTTCAGGTAAAACCTCAAGAATGACCTGTCAAAATCTTGGACTGTCAATGGTTTTCAATCTTATTTCACTGAATTTAAAATTGAATCTTGCATATCATGAGTGTGTGGATTTAAGCTTTGGATGTCTCCTACTTATCGTGGCAATCAGTGAGCTTTTCAAGCCTTATGGTTTGACATTTCGAATGGAAATAGTTTGCTAGGTGCCTTGCGCTTTTGCAAAATAAGCTTAAGTATATGGCCAAGCTAGAGTAGGTTAACAACCTTCCTGGTTCCAAATTGGTACCTAATCATTGTTTGGGTAAATCTCTGGCCAAGCAATGCGAGGCAGAGTGAACCTCATGTGCTTCATGTTTAGATGAAAATGTACTGCAACCTGCAAATTGAAGTATTCTGAGAATTTGATGATGATAGATCTTTGGTGGTTGAGAAATATGTTTGGTGTTTAAACCGATCATTTCGTTAACACATTGGCATTAGTTTAGCACCTTTGAGGACTTTTCAGAGTGCTATTCTTGTTCTTTCAATTTCAAGTTTCAGTTCTTGGAAAGTTTAGTGGAAGTTGGGTAGTCGTAACCCGAACTCTACACGTAATGAATCCAGATTCTCTCGCGTGGAAAGATTTTAGGTGGGGGAGAGAATTGACAGCAGATAAGGTTTAGTGGAATTTACCTGTGTGGGTTTTATATTTATTGTGTTGCTTTTTCCTTTGGGGAAAAAAAAAAAAACTCTTGAACATGGGAAAAACATTATAGAATTTAGACCAATACTTAACGTTGCAATTGCAGAGTCTGCTAACACCGTCCAACACGTTTGAGCTCAGTGTGTCATGGTTTCTTCTATATCACCTGGACTGCCTTCCTCAATGTGAGATTAGGAGCGAGTAAAAGTCATATTTTTCTTTGAAACCTCGTGTCTTCTAGGATTTATTCAAAGGTAGAATTCAGAAAGTTATTGCCATTAAACGTTTCAATAGAATTATAACAATTTTTCCCCTTTATTTTTGAGGAGATAATCATGTCATGTTTGAATTATCAAAAAACATTTATGCATTAGGTTTTCATTGAATAGAGTAAATTACGTTAATATTTTTTGAAATTCGATTAAATTATATCTAATATCTTATAGGACCTCTAATCGTATTATTTATCAAACATTGAAAATCTGTAGCTCTTCCACCAAATGACTGAAATGGTGTAGAGATTACAGATTGTCTAAGGAATCACAAAGAAAGAAAGTAGAAAAAGAAGAAAAGAAAGATAATCTCCTCTAATTTTCAAGAAGTTAGAGTCTCCCTCAAACCAATTAAAATTTTCCCTATGTTCTCAGTCCTACAAAACCACAAAAAATACCCCCACTTACGGCCTAGCCCTCTCTCTCCCCCACCTCACGACTCGTGTTAGTTAATATCAGTATTTTCTGGCCCTTTGGCCAACTTATTAGGATTTATCACAATTTGAACCACTGTTCCCTTCATTCTCATCTCATTTGTTCTCAATACTGTAGGCCCAACAAATTTGGGCCCATCAATATCTTTCTTATTTTCGAAAATTACATTTATTTTTTTTACATTTGATATATATTTTAAAAACTTCTTTTTCAATTTACTTTCTTTTAATAAATTTAACATTTTATATAAATTTTTTTAAAAAAATAAAATTACTAATTATTTTTTTATCATATTAATAATAAAATTATAGTCTCATGTTGAGTAAAACGTTAACTTAATTGATAAAAAAATATATATTAAAAAATATTTTTCAATATATGTTAAATATTGGAATCAAGAGTAATTTTTAAAATAAAAAGGGTATTAAATATAATTTAGTTAAACTTCAAAAAAAGGTTAGTATAATTTATTTTATTGAAAATAATTTGATAGTGAATATTTAAAAAGTATAACTATTTTTTTTTTAATTTTATTACTTGTGGGTTGCAACCTTGAACTTGTGAAATTGTATGGTCTATGAAACACATTAATCTTAAAAGAGAAGTTATATCTGTGTTTAGCTGGTGTTAAATATTTGTATTAAATATGATGCGACTGTTTAAATTAGGGATAAATATTTTATCTCGTTATATTGTGCATGTCAATGTTCATTGTGCTAAGTGCATGCAATTTCAAGATCATCTGAGACTGATTCCCTCTTGCCTTGAGAGTGTGTTGGTATTCTCAGTAAGAACGACAAAAAATGGAAAAGTGAAAAACAAAGAGGAGAGTAAGAGAAGGAGATGGAAGCATGTAGAAGGGGGAAAAAAATTATGATTCTTTCACTCTCCAAGTTTCCATATCATGCTCATTGACACTATTCCTAAGCAAGCAAGAGATAAAGAGTATTTTATCACATTCTTCTTAAGAAAAGTAATTTTTGTAGCATGTTTCTTCAATTTTACTAGTGTTTGTTGAAACCACTCTCAGATTAAATGTGAAATTAAATTAATAAATTAAAATTATCAAAATATGATATTGTGTTTCTTATACTCAATAACACCATATTGTTTATTGCAATATTCTTAGAATACTATTACTGAAAAGTCATGACTCAAGGAGGTCATTGGAGCTTCCTTCAAGTCTCAACGCAGAAGGACAGCTTTTCCATGTGCAAGTCATCAAAAGGCCATATACTTGAGCTTGATTTGTCTTGTTTTGAGACTAATTTAGTCCAACCTAAGTCCATATTAATTTCCTTCTTAGAGGCCCGAAAAAATAATAACAACCCATCAACCACGCTAGTTGCATAACGCGCTATTTAGATAACACCAGCATTAAATTTTTCATCCTTCAGTGTTAAGGCAAAAAATTGACAAACAAATTGGATCTTTTAATAGTTATACCATAGAAAAATACATATAGAAAATTAATACAGTTACATTGTATTTGTTGCTAATCAATTTATATATATATATATATATATATATCTTGGTTGCTTCTAAGATGTAATGACTAATAAAAAAAAATTTCTTGCGTCAAATATTATATTCTTAATTTTCATTAAGGAAAAAATTACAAAATGCTATACTCTATATATATATATATATATATATATATATAATTCAGACACGTAAGCACAGTTTTTGCATATATGCTGATACAAAATGAAGGTATTTTTAGGTTCACCAAATACTTATGAACTTACTTTACGTAAGTTTCAATAAATTATAGTAACAAGAGAAGAAGCCACGGTTCTTTGTCACTTTTGAACATGCATATCGCAATATATTAATCTCATAACAATTCTTTACTTGTAACTTTTCCCCCATTTTCTTGGGAAACACACAGTTCCTTTGTATAAGGGGTCTCCATGTTCCATGTTGTATTATTACAAGCAAAGAATAGAATCCCTCGCAGCCGACCACTTTCAGTCATTAGTTTTCTTAATGGTTGTTAAAATATAAAGGTGTCAAACTGTCAACATAGGAGCCTGTGGTCCTGTTTATGAAACATTAAAATACTAGAGAAGTTTGTCTCTCTCTGTCCATGAAATTCACATTATTTTCTGAACAAGAAAACACGGTCAAGTTTGTTGTGGTGATGTTCATGTTAGCTAACTATAACATAAACTGTTTGGTATATATCAAATCATATTAAATGTCTTAAACTTTTCTCACAAATTGTTTTTTGGGGGGTCTTGAGTTTATAGTCTTTTTTTATTATTATTCTAGTTTTATATGCGTTTGTCTGCCGACCAAGAGGCTAATCCATCGGTTTAGACTTACTTGGTTATGTATTGGGTTGACCCAATTAACAAGTGAGAATTTAGTAACAGTTTCCTAGTAATTTACAAAGGAGATTTTTTGACATTCGGTCTGGAAGTCTGTTCCTCCTTTAATAAACCTTAATTGATTTTTATGTTATACCTTGAGTATAAATGTGCTAAGATTAATAGACAATTTAAATATTGATCATTATTTTTTAAAAATTATGATTAAAAGATTATTTTTATTCTGTGTTCTATTTTTTTTTAAAGATCAAAATAAATAAATTTTAAATTAAAATTATCTAGATTAAATTTAGATAATCCAAATTATTTCCTGTACGCAAGAAGATAGAAGATCCAAATTATGTAATCATGGGATTGAAAGAAGTTTGAGCGTGTTAGTAGCTAATTTCCAAGTTTGTTGAGAGTGGGTTTTGCCTGTCTGCAAGTAGAATTACTTGCTCCTTTTGCTAATGTTCACGTGAAAATGCTAATTATAAGTGTTATAAGTTTGACAAATATGATACCAACGCTAAAAGGGGACTCAAACATGTTATTACCACCCTAACCAGTAATAATAATAATAGAATAATTTATCTTTATTGGTCTTTTTTAAAAAAAAAAAAAAAGGGCTAGTCATGTTGTGCATATATAGCATATGCTTGGAGGCTACCTTTGTTTAATTTAATAATTGTCATCTAAATCAGATAGCTGATTGGAACTTCATATGTTTGTGTGTGTGTGTGTGTGTAAGCCACTTATAATTTAAAACACTAAAATAGTGTGTATTTTTTTTTCTCTTGTTTGTAAGTAAAATACTTGTGTCTAATAAGAATTTTTGGTTTATTTTTGACTTGTTCGTGTTTGATTTCTGGTTCACAAAAAAAAAAAGTTTTTTTAATTATTTATTTAAAAAACCATATATAGCAAAACGTACCCTTCACTATCATGCAATACAAATAAGCCAATTTTTTTCCTTTGACTTAACTATTACTTTGGTTCAACAATTTATTTATTTATTTTAATTTAATTCTTTAATTTTTTATTTCAACTTAACCCTTTAACTTTCATTTTATATCATATCATTCATTAGCCTTATTTAGTATTTTAAAATGATCTCTTAACTTTTTTTAAATATTCTAAAATAATTATTAATGAATATAATAAAAAATTAAATATACCATAAATTGAAAGTCAACAAATTAAATTAAAACAAAAAATAAAGAATTAAAATAAAATAAATAAACAAATTAATGCACTAAAATAATAATTAAGCTCCAATTTTTTTATGGTTACATATCATTGTTTATTAGTGGAAGATTTAGAGGGTCAATGATGAAAGATAAAAAGCAGTAGTTAGATATGTGTAAGTCCTGTCTGATTATAAAACAAAATAATGAACGCCTGCAGCCGACTATTTTCAGTCTCTAGTTTAATAATCTTTGCTCAAGTAGACGTTGAGATTTGTCAACAAATAGGCTCTATATAAAAATTATATTATATTATTATAAATTATAAATATTTTTTATAAAAAATTTTAAAATTTTAGATTATTTTAAAGATTTAAATGATTAAAAATTTTAATTTTCAAAAAAAGAGAGTTTTTACCTCAATTTTTTTAGCAGCAGTTTAAACCGCTGTTAAGGAATTTCCACTCTTAATCCGTGACTTAACTGCAGTTAAAAGTGTCGCAGTTAAATATTACGGAGGTTTTAGACCGCCGCTAAAACTTTTTTTAAAAATCGCTTGGTTATGATTATGAGTTCCCTTCATTGAACCAACAAGCTTTTCAATTTAGTCAAGGAATTACTCTTGACCGCATCTAACCAGCTTATGTTATTGAAAACATGGATCCATAAATCATTTTCACTATTCACTTAATTTTCTTTTATTTTTATTTACTATTATTTAAAAAATAATTTTTTATTATTGAAATTTTTTGTTCTATGATCATTTAAAATGATTTTAAATTTTAAAATTTTTTATGATAAATATTTTTAGTTTATAATCTTAAAATATAATTTTTTTTTCTTTTATGTCTGTCAATCAAATCAATACATCATATAGAAATTAAAGTCTGAAACTTGTGTAAAGTGTTTCTTGAATATGAAAGGAACGCATCGGGTCCACCGAGCATATTTTTATTAATTGGGTTGTTAGGTTGGAGACAGTTAAAAAATAATAATTCTGAATGTGTGACGAATATTTGAATAGATAATTAATAGATTAATGGCATAATATATTTTTCTATGCGCAACTTCTATATGAAATAGTTTGGCAGGCTCGATCAACCTAAAATATATATCATCAAGATACAATTTTAAGGATTAAGTTATTATAAACCCAAGCAAATTATATATGAAATGGCGTATTGTTTATAAATTCAAAATTTTATTTTGTTAATATGTTAAAATTAAGTTGTAAGGAATTTTTTTTTTTTAAGACACAGAAAGCTAAAGCCCCAGAAGAAACAAAACACGAAAGGCGAACTGAATCCCTCAAGGTGACGAGTGAGATCTCCATTAATTAACAACGCTAACTCAGGAGATAAATTAGTTGACTCGAAACATTATCTAAAACTATTAAAAAATGGGGAAAGTATAGTTTGGTTCAAATTTTAATTTGATCTTATATATTAAAATTTTGTAATTGAGTCTTAACAATTTATAATTTTTTTTATTTAATCCCTACTGTTAAAATTTTGTCAATATTTAATTAAAATTTATTAATATAACTAGCTATATATTATTTTAACACTTTAAATATGTATAATTTATGTTAATAAAAGAAGTAAAAATTTATAGAATAAAGTAAAATTAACTTATATATATATATAGACCAAAATATAATGACAAGGATTGAATTAAAAATCATTTAATCCATGAGGATCTAGTTACAAATTTTTTAATTCATAAAGTATCAAATTAAAAATTAAGTGAAATTATAAAAATTAAAAAAATAAAATAAGAGGAACATGTAAAAAAAAAAAAAACTCTGTAATTTACTAACTTTGTATCTGTCCTCCTTCATTTCACTTTTTTCTTTCTTTTGGAAGGGCTCATGTGATTTCATCTTGGCATATAAATACAAATAAGTAAACAGATGTCAAGGTTGTTGTGTTGATGGGATTCATGTGAGCTTAACAATAAGGGTTCAAAAGAAAAGAAAAAAAAAAAGCTGTAGTTCTACCAAATCCTAATTAACAATCTCACATTCCCTGACATGTCTGCATTGCTTTTGCATTTTATATGTACTTTTGTTTTTCTTGGTTGAGCCACGTGGCTATCAATCAGCTGTTCACAGAATGTAAAATTTATTCTTTTGAGTTTAGCCAGTAATGTTGGCTTTTAAGAAGGAATGTCTAATTGCACTGCACTCAAGAGAATTTGATTTCTGTTATGTAGATCACATTTCGTAGTGAAAGGTAGAAGTTACGTTTGATAAGATAGAAAGATTTTTTAAAAAAATAAAAATAAAAATAAAATCTTATGATTTAACATTATATTTGGTATAATATAATATATATTATTTTATTTTAATATTTGATAGAGTAGAAATATTATAAAAAAATAAAAAAGGAAAGATAAATAGATGATAAAAACACCTTTAGAATTAAAGAAAATATTAAAAGTTTTTATTTTTTGTAATTGATATAAAACAAAAAGATAAAATTATAACTAAAAAATCTCAAGTTAAATATATTTATAATTTTATCCTGAAGAATCTAAATTTTAAAATTATTTTAAATAACCTAAAGAATAAAAATTTTAACTTCATAAAAAAATTACAGTCAACAATCTCAAATTTAAAGTTTTATTCTTTAGGTTATTTAAAATTTAAAGTTTTTTAATATAAAATATTACTATCAAAATAATATTTTTTTTCTTTTCTTTCTATTTTCAATAATAACTTTTCTATATAATTTAGATGGAATAAACAGAGCAACAAACAATATGGGACAGAATCTATCAACTTTTCCTCTTCCAACATATCAAATAGCATTTTGATTTTTTTTTCCATCTTTCTCTTCCTTTTCTCACCTTTCTTTTCCAACATAATAATCACACTCTTCGTTCGAGTTTGCCTCCTCTTTTTAAACATCAAGAAGGCTCAAGGTTTTGATAATAAGAATAAGTAGAGAAAGAGGTATGAATTGAAATCAAACTTGTAATATAAAATTTATTTTAATTTTTAAAAATTAAGGTTGATGTCATGTTAGATTGTTAGCTAGCTAATTCATGCTTATAATTAAAATCAACATATTTTCTTTTCATGATATCAAATCAAAATATGATATCTCATATAAATGACCAAAGAAAATCATTTATAGAGATTAACACTTTAATTGTTGTTATAAGTCATCTATCATATTTAAAAAAAGTGAATGACAATTTTAAAAAATTTATTATCATCAATTTAGTTCCAATATTATCAACTTAGTTATGACTTTAAAGTTTATTACTATAAAATTGCTTTTAATTGATTTCACAAGGACTAAAATAACGTATTTTAAGATATTAAAAGTAAATTGATGACAATAAATTTTCAAAAATTGATAGTCACCGTTTTTTTCAAAAAGTAACATGACATGTGAGTTTATTCTGATTAAAAATATAATTTGCAAAATAAAGGTTAATATGACACTATTTATAAATTTTATAAGATTACTTATAAGATAATTTTAAAAAAGAGATAGTTGCAAGGCATTTAGACAATAATAAACTAGAAATTCTTAGATAATAATAAATTTCTGGTCTTTTAAGAGTCCCACATAATTTATAAGAACTATTTTGAATATTGGATTGGGATCCCAACCAAAAAAAAAGGGTACAAGTAGCAAGTTTGTTATGAAAGTAGAAAAAGGTATAAAATATGATTAAAAATATTTAAAGATCTCACATTAATGATCACCCTAATGGATTTTAATAATATTTTTAAATATAAAACATTATGAAATATGAATTTATAATATGTATTATAAAAATTACATAAATAGAACATTTATATGTTATATTCTTTTTTTAATACAGATTATTCTCCCTTATTCTAAATTTAAAAATTTTAATATTTTATATCATTCAAATAGAATCTAATAATTTATTATAATAATTATACAAATAGTTTGATTAAAATAAATGTAATCACAATGTATTTTTTTATTACATGATAGGTAAATGTAGCATATATTTTAATTTTGAAAAGGAAAGAGCATATATTTTTAAAATAGAAAAAACAAATTTTGTACATTAAGCTTCTCTCAAGAATTCAAAGAGTAATTTACCTTTCTATTACATACTTATAATATATATTTAAAAGTTAAAATTAAAATTTATCCTTCAGCGAATACAAGAGTAAATTATATAAATATGCTTAAATTTTTCTAAAATTATATAAATCTCTTTTTTATTTTTAAAATATATTCAGGTATTTTTTTTAAATAAAAAATTTCTTTATATTTTAGTCTAATCTTAAATATTTTTAACTAAAATTTTTTTATTAACTTAAATATATGTTTTTTAACTAAAAAATATTTAAATAAAAGATTCTTTAATGAAAAAATTTTAAATTATAATATAGAATATTTTTGTTTTAAAAAATTTATATAATTCTAATAAAATTCAAAGAGAATAGTTAGAATTTACACCAAATGCAAATGGTGTTGACGTTTTGTCTCTGTGCACGTGGCAAGCTATAATTGGACAAACATTAAAAGGCACATAAGAATTGGCAACAGCTCAAACATCCAACGATACAAAAGGCCATTGGTGAATAATCCTTCTACTTTACATTGGCAATCAATCAAACGACAAATCCCTTTTGTCAAGGTAGCCGTTGCCCCCTCTCCTGATGAAAAAATATACATACACACTTGTATTTTGCCTTTATCCCCAAGCAATCGCTTTCTCTTTACACCTCCGCTCCTCCCTCTGCTTTAAATTCCTTCTTCTCCTCTCTTCTTCACTTTTCCATCTTCCACAAGACATCCTTTAATTCCTTCTTCTTCTTCTTCTTCTAATATGGTTTCCTCTGTTTCAAAATCCAACCTCTCTACCCCATTACTCCCTCCACCTTCAACTTCTACAAGCAGTACTAATAGCAGCATCGGTGACACCGACGATGGTAGTAGCACTAGCCGTATTTCGTCGAATAGATTCGATGCTCCAGACATGAACAAGTTTCTATTTTCTTCCATACCCGTTTCTGGGTTTTCCTCGCATCGATCATTGGCTGTTCTATCAGGCCACATCGGCTCTGTTTCTTGCTTGGCCTTGTGCGGCGAGTTCATCCTAAGTGCTTCTCAAGGCAAGGACATCATCGTATGGCAACAGCCTGATTTGAAGGTTTTCACGAAATTCGGACAGGGAGATGGATCTGTCAAAGCCCTTGTCTCTGTCGGGGACAAGGTTTTCACGGCGCATCAAGATAGCAGAATCAGAGTCTGGAAGGTTTCTAGAAGCTCGGAGAACGTGTTCAGGCTTGTCGATTCGTTACCCACAACGAAGGACTATTTGGGGAAATTCATGAAGCAGAGTAACTATGTCCAAACTCGGAGGCACCACAAGAAATTATGGATTGAGCATGCTGATAGCATCTCATGCTTGACGGTTTGTGATGGATTGATCTATTCTGGGTCGTGGGATAAGACCCTAAAGGTCTGGCGGCTCTCAGATTTGAAGTGCTTGGAATCTATTAAAGCTCACGAAGATGCCATTAATGGGTTGGTTTCTTGTAAAGGGGTAGTGTATTCTGCATCTGCAGATGGAAAAATCAAAGCTTGGAGACAGGGAAAGGAGAAAACTACACATTCTTTAAAAGGGATTTTAGAGGGTCACAAAGATGTTTCATTCAATTCTGTGGTTGTTTCTGATGATGGAAAGTGGGTTTTTGGAGGAGGTTCAGATGGGTATGTAATGGGGTGGGAGAATAATAATAATAATAATAATAATGATAATGGGAATTCTTCTCCTAAGAGTTGGAATTTGGTTTCTGAAACAAAGGCACATCAAATGGCTGTTTTGTGTATGTGTTTAATGGGGGAGTTTTTGTGTAGTGGTTCAGCAGATAAGAGTATTGTTGTTTGGAAGAGAGAAGCTTTTGGGAAGCTTTGTAAAGTTGGGATCATAAATGGCCATGAAGGACCAGTGAAGTGCTTGCAGGCATCTTTTAGTAGAATTGGAGGTGGGTTTTTGCTCTATAGTGGAAGTCTTGATAAAAGTTTGAGGGTTTGGTGGGTTCCCAAGTACACTGATGAAATAGAAGACAACTCAACAACAATACCACCAAGCTCTCTTAACAAATCCATTGTCGGAAAAGGGATGATTTAATTGGTAAGATCGAACTATTTTAAGTAAAGAGTTCTTGGTTCGATTCTTATCAGTGATCCTTTGTTGATAAAATTTGCAAGTTTCAGTCATGAAGCAGCAGATCCCTTTTTTACTATGTCTGCTGTGCTTCCTTCTTCATTGATTTTCTATTTGGAATTTGTCCATGGCTGGAAAAGCACTGAGGAGCAACTTCACACTATAAAACACCAAACAGAAGGCCGAAGTTTGAGTTTTTTTTTTTTTTTTCACTTTTGTGTCTTGAAATTGTATTTATCCTCTTCTGTTCTCACTTTGTGTTGTTCAATGTATGATATTTTGTAGGATTAAATTAAGGGGGGGTTCTTTTATTTCATGTTTTAGTACAGAAATTGGAGGGAGATAAGATAGCAAAGCGGTGTGATTATACATTTTTAATTTCATTATTCCATATAAATTTTTTGCAGTTGTTGTAATTGTGCATTTGAAGGATTGATTCAATTGGTGGGAAAAAATATATATATTTCTCTTTTAGTTGCATTATTATGCTACATCTATTTGTATTTAGCAGAACATGGCTTTTCCATCCCTGAACATGACACATCACACTTTGCTGCCCCACAAGCATTGATAAGAATGTACCATGTTTCCTAAATATCATTGAAGCTCTTCACCAACCAGAAGAGGTAAAAATTTTTAAAAAACAAAAAAACAAAACAAAACCTTACTTTTAAACAACAAAGATTCTCCCAGCAAACAATTCTGTTATATTTTAAGCCGAGGAATCTTGTCCTCTTTTTCTTGGATAACCACATAAATCCTTCATTCATGTGTACATTAGTATATATGTGCTGCCTGCTATTGTTTGTTAGGAAAGAATCTGAAGATGAATTCCATTATGCAGGCATCCATGGCTAAAAAGGATTAGTTCCAAATAAGATCAAACACAAGAAGATAATATAACCATTTGCGTCAAAGGCTATTCCTTTATCACACAACCAACAGGGACCAGAAAGATTCATGCATATGTGTTCTGATTGTTAAAAGACTTACCAATTCTTTAAGGATTACAAAGTTACGAACAAGCACATTTGGTTGCTCAAAGAAAAATGAAAAATATTGGGTAAAGTCCATTATATCTTTACAATCATTATTTAATAATATTTATTTATTTTTTATAACTTTTTTATGTAAGAGCATAAGAATAATTTTTTATTCATTAAATTATTTTTTTTTCTATTTCTATTTCAATTTTTAATTTTTCATATATCAAACGACTAGAGTGTTAGAGAATTAAATAAGAATATGTTTGGAAGTTGGAAGAAAAAGAAAAGAGAAAGAATTTAAAGAAACAAAAAAAGAAAAGAAAAGAAAAGAAAAGGTTGGATGGGGTGGAAAAGGGAGTGGAATTGATGATAAAATTATCATTTTTTCCTTTGTTTAAAGATTTTTTATTTAAAATCTTTTAAATTACAAGAATTTAGAAGTACAAAGAAAGAATCATCTTAAAAGATTAGTTGCAAATTTTTTTTATTATAATTCTCTCTTTATTACTAACTCCCAAATAAAAAATTATTTTTATAAAACCTACCATTCTCCTCCATTATCTAGAATTCATTGTGGAAAAATAAAAAATAAAAAATAAAAAAATTTAATCACACAAAAAAAAAAAGATAAAAGAAAATAATATAAAAAAACGTATAAAAATAACATAAGCCAGTTGAGATAGCTCAAGAAATTTCACATTTCTTTTACCAGTATCCTAATGAATTATTAGAAAATATATTTTGATACCTTTATTGATGATAATTGTAGTTAAAATATGCCTTCATATATTATTATGTATAAAGCAAGATATAAAGGGTTGAAGACAAGTATTTTTCTTCCATCTCTATGTTCTATCAACCATAACTTTGCTTTAACCTTAATTTTCAAGATTGATTGACAATAAATATTTGTTAACATACCAACTTTTGAGTTTTTAATATCCAAGCACTAATCAGATGAAAGCGAGGATTTCCAAATCATATACTATCACTATTCGAGGATAGAAGGATAAAGACTAATGAGAGAGGAAAAAAAAAAACTGAAGATATGATAGAAACAGCCAACACAAGCGCAGCCATGACACATTAAAATCTGCTATCTGTATATATTCTTATATGTGAAATTCGCTCACAATACAAAATAACTTTTTTGAAACTAATAGGATTAAGTCAAATTAGCTAACATAACTTACCACGGGTCTAATTATATGGCGTGACCTAATTTATCTTTTTTTTTGTTGGGGTTCAATCCAACTTGCCCTAATGTAATTGAGCAAGACTGGGCTAGCAAGAGTTATTGGAAAAGAGAGAGAGAGAGAGAATGAGAGAGAGAGTGATGATTGGAATAAGAAAGTATTAATAAAATTTTATATATCAAAATCTAATTAAGTTTACTTTTCCTTTTCAAAATCTAATTAAATTACACGTCGATATATAAAAAAAATTAAATATATAAGTTTATATAATATATTATTTGCACTAAATAAATGATAAGTTTATTATATATATTATTAACTTATAAAATTAAATTTAATACAATATACCAAACAGATTTCAAAGAAATAAAAAGATCTAAAACCCAATAAAAAGAACAAAAATTTTATTTGTTATTAGCAAATATAATTTCATAAACTTTTGTATCCTCTTGATACTGGAGAGTAAGATTTTGTTTTGACCCATGTAATATTTAGTCCTCAAAGGATAGTATAGTATCTTGTTAATTTGTGCTGTTAAATTAATTAAAAATGAGATCGTTTTTTAATACTAAAATAATAATAAAAAAGTTTAAAGCATCAACTCTAGAATTTTGTCTGATAAAAAGCGTGGTTATCAAAAGTTTATGTAGAATGGCCTTTTCTTTATGTTGTTCCACCGTCCATTTGGTATAAAGAAACTGAAAGCAGCTATATATATACATGTCGTTACATAGGACCACAGTAAAGTCTTGAAACAAGGGAAACTGTTCCTTTACATTATCTACAAAGCCACCATACACTATTCACCTTCCACAACTGGCAAAGAGGCACAACCTAATTCCTTTGGCTCTCCTGAAAACTATATCTCCTGTGTGCTGGAATTGGAACACAAGGAACAAATAAAATGTATGTTCAATTCATGTAAATGAAGGCAAGCTATTATCTGAAGCAACAACTTCTTCTTCCTTTTTTTTTATTTTTTCACAAATGAGGTATTGAGACATCTGGAGTACAAATTGAGAAAAGGATTGAACTCATTGACATCAAGTTTACTTTAATCTTAAGAACTAAGAATGATGCTATATATGTGAGTGATTAACTCGTTGATAATATTGTCAAAACAGGTCTGAGTTTTTAGGCTAGCCTGTTTACCCTATATCCATTAGGCAAGCTCGGGTATCTAAGTTTACTTCGTTAAATACATATGGTGTATTATTGTGTTTATACTTTTGTTTTGAAAAGTTTATTATTGCTTAACTCAAAAGTGTTCTTTTTATTTAAAAAAAAAACAAAGGCAAAAATTGGCCAACTCACAAGCTGGCCCTTATTTAGTATAAATTTGCATCTGGCACCTCTATTTGGATTTTTTTCTTTAGTTCGTTTAATAAATAGGTTGTTTTGCCTCATCTTATTTAAGTGTTAGATCATCACGAGTTAGTCTTAGTCGACAGTGTTATTCATTGGCACTGAAAAGCTTCTTCTTAGAGTATTCTTAGGTAGGCAAAATCTATATAAGAGATAGATAGATAAATCATAAATAAAAATTCTCTTAAAATATGTGTCTAACATATATATATATCTTCATAATTAATGAGGTCTATTTATCTTTTATCAGCGGCACAGCCAAAACCTTGACTTAATGGAAGTTAAGAAAAAAAAAAATCTTATCAAAAAACGTCTTATGTCTTATCTTAAAAAATTATTTTTATAATACATTATTTAAATAAAATACTTTCCTTTAATTTTTGGATTAAGCTAAATGATAATTCACTAATAATACAAGTTTTAAAAATCAATTATATATTAAGAATTATTTTTCATATTAATATCAACAATTTCATTATCTAAATTGGCATAAAGATATAATTATATATTTATTCAATATTCATGTAATGTATAATAAAGATACAATAAAAAAAATATATCATCAATTAACATCATATCATAATAGTTCAACCAATAACTTAAAAGAATATTTTGAATTAAAAAAAATATCTAATGAAACATAAAAATTTCTAATTGTCAATTTTCCCAAAAGAATATTTATAAAACACTACAGATACTATTTTATTTTATGTAACAAGATTTTTAAAGTTTTTGTAATATTTTTTAAAAAAATTGTTTTAAACCCAACTGAAAATAGCAATGTATTAAAATTCGAATTTGGTTATATTATATTTAGTTATTATACAATTATTATTTATAAAAATGTATCAAAGACATGTATATATAGATTAAATATAAAGTAAATGAAAAAAAGAGAGAAAATGACGAGAAAAGAGAGAAAAAAAATCCAAAAAAAGAAAAGAAGAAAGAAAAGAAATAAAAAAAAACACATATATGAGTTGAGTAGATTTAAATTAAAATATTAAATAATATATATATACATATGTACTTGTATATGTATGTGTGTTAGAGCTCGTATAAAATCAAAATTTAATACTATATATATATATATATATATATATATATATATATATTTAAAGTTCAAAAGGGGCATATGCCTACCCGCAATAAGACCTAGCACCGCCACTGTCTTTTATACACCAAGTATTCCTACCAATTTTCCTTCTTTATTCCTCTCACTGTTATTATTTTTAAATACTTGTAAAGATAACGCGCTCTCATTTGGACCAACCTTTGCTTTCTGAGAGAGGGAGATGAGAAACAAGCAAGTCTCACATATCCATGCAAAAAGAATAGAAGTAATCATTCCAAGTAACAAATAAAAAACTTCACCTAATGGAGGTGCCAAACTTGAAAGTTACACTCACTTTAAAAATTATTTCAAGAAGTAGGTGTTTGAAAAGTAACAACTTTAAATGTTGGGTTGGGTTGTTCTTCCTTAAAGAACTGCACTTCTGGGATTAGAATAAGAATTCCGAACCCAGTGAGAGAAACACATTAAGAACATGTTTCAACATGAAACTTTGAATGAAGTGGAAGAGTCAGAAACATGGAATGGGGGCCATTCAAAAAGTAAAGTGGATACGTATTAACTTCTAGATTTATTTTGACCAGTTTAATGGCTGTCTAACAAGTGAGTTATATTGATGTGTTCATTGAAAATTAGCAGCTTTGAAGATTCAAAATGAGTAAATCAATAATTGCTTTTGTTTATTTGGATAGCAAAATGTTATAGCCTTTTTTAGGGTGATGAATGTATAAGGGCATGAAAGCAGAAATATTCTCATTATCTTTTGTATTATAACTTTGAAACTTGCATTATATTCTCAGACAAAACTTTAGTAAAGTTGCTCAAGTATTTGCTATCATGTTTTTTAATGAAACTATGATATGTAAATGTTTTTTTTAATAATTTACCACTGCATTATTAGTTCCTTTTGAAAAAAAAAAAAACATTCATGGACCATAATTCTATTAAAAAAAATCTAATAACAGTTATGTAAAAATTATATTTCAATTTTCTCTTATGTTCTTCTATGTAACAACATCAATTATATATACACAGCCTTCAGAATTATTCTTCGGGCATAGGGTACTAATTAGACATTTGTTTAAAAGACCTACTTACTTATCTTTAACTTTGCTTTTTGCTGAAAGATGGGGACTTGGATTAATTCTAAGCCTTGAAAAAATATGGTACACAAAACATCAATCCAAAGGGCTAAGATCATTGATCATTTTAATGATCAAATCACAACTATATTGCATAAAAATTGTTTCAATTTTGTCAAGCTTTAGTTTAAAAGGAAAAGAATTCTTCATTAACATATTCAAATTAATTCATGCCAATCAATGATAAAATTTACGTGATCTTCAGCGATGGAGTTTCCTAACCCATACTGTCAAGAACGTAAATCTTTGCTAGATGATCGTTCGTTGGATTGATGTATAAGTAGAAACAAGAGGAACCGAGTTTCATTATAAAACTAGTCGAATTAAATTTTAAACTCGATGACACTCCCAATCATAATATGAAATATAAAATTAAATTTAAACGAAGTCTAAAATAGAATTGAAGTTCAACTTGTTCAAAGTTCTTCAAACAAAACAAGTGTACATGAAGAACCGTTCTTGAAATTTTACAAGCCCAAATATTGTTCTATTTTCAAATGAGCTGTTCACCAAAAAAAATAATCTTGAATTCTACTCCTGCAAGTTGCAACTAAAGGAAACTCAAGCAATACTAAAACTTTTTGATAAAAGGAAGAGTAAATTAATAGTTTAATTTTTAAAGGATTACTCTTCTGATTATGATTTTTCAGAGATAAACCTTTTCAATTTAAAATCCTTAAAATTTTTCTCCAGTCAAAATAGTTCTTTTGTTAGGCAAAAATGAAATCCTACACCATCATCAACTAATGATATGAATTTGTTTAAGTGTCTTTAATCAACATTATTTTATATTAGAACTAGATTTTATTATATCAGAGCCACTCATGTTTCTTTGAAAAATCATTTTTTATTAAAAAAAGAAAAATTTTAAAAATTAGACTTTATATTAAAAAGACTGAATTAAAAAAAATAGAGTGATTTCTCATAAACTAAATCATAAATTTACCTTCAGGCCAAAAAAAATCATTAATTTACCTGTAAGAAACTGAGCTAAACCAACTTTCTGTACCAATCCCATCCAAATATTTCGGTTTAATTACAGACCTTAGTACAATGCAACAAAATTAAGACAATTGAAGTTCTGGCGGTGGGCATGAGAACAAAACCCAAAGTATTAGCTATCATTTTTTCAAAAGGGAAAAAAAATCATGTAGAGGTAAAATCAACGTTCCTCCATCTCTTTAGCTACTGGGTTCCTGTAAAGAGAATTTATAACTTGCTATATTTTCAAATTTTCATTATCTTTACACCACATACTATAAGCTTGTATCTAATCTAGGGCTGATGCCTACAAGCTTTACTGAAACTTTCTATACACTTAAATTTGAGCCAGTCTTGTACGGGGCGGTTGCAGCCTAAGAATTATGATAGGGCACAACATGACGCGAACATCGCAATATTAAAAAATATGTTGGCTTAAGTACAATTTAAAGTGTCATGTCTAATACTGACTATCATATATGCATTGTACATGATACAGCCCTATTTCTTTTTAATATGGATGCTTCATCAATTGTAGCACACAAAGGTCACAATTCAAGAAGGGGTTTCGAAACAAAATAAATCACTCAGATCAGAAAACTGCAAGAAACCCAATTCAGCATCAAATCAACAGATATAAGCAACGCTGAAGCTTAATAACATTGGAAGTTAGAAACCCATCTCTTACAGACTGTATTATATGTAGCATTCCTTATCAGCCTATTACAACAGTTGAGTATTAGAATACATCCTTGGCCATTGCTAAAGGCCTACAGAACTTTTCCCCTTTAACATAAGTCAAAGATTATTCCAATTTGAAAAAACTAATCATACTCTAGAGTGGGAAAACCATTTATGGCACGTTTGCAATATGACATGATTGAGTCCTGAGCCACGGATAAGGAGCTTGACCAGTTCATAAATAATCATTCACATCTACTACATGTACTACAACATTAATCAGACCGCAGCAGTCCTTTCACGGGAGTAGTCAATACTAGCAATGCTGTAATTATGGCTTCAAACCTTTTTGTAGAAAAGGACATACGCCTGATCATGCAACACCTTGTTTGCTCCAATGGAAGAGACCGATGCATCATCAAATCGTAGCCACTGACCATTGGAGTAACGAGCATCAGCCGTGTAGTGCCCCTTTGAAGGCTCCCATCCATGGTGAGTTATTGTAGCTACAAGCTCATATCTTCGACCCTACAGAAGCATAAAAAGCAATCAGCCAATTTGCCTTCCCAATTACCATAAGTATTTACCTAGCAAAATATGACTCACAAGGACAGTGGCAGAAGTATCTTCCTTTCAAAAACCACTAAAATTAATAATTATATAAAACGCCTCTTTCAAAAAATAAAATAAAATCATGCATCCTGAAGTAATTCAATAGAAATTCATTTAAGTTGAACACATTAGAAAATTAGCAACTCATTCACATCTGTGTGTTTGTAATCAGGACAATTTAGGGAGTAAAAGGGGAGTGAAGAACAGAATAGCAGTCTCCCAAGGAAAATTAGTTAAGATAAATGCACTAGAAATCAGATATCAATTCATAGTTTTGTGTTTCTGATTAGTTTTTTGGGTGTAATGCAGAAAAGAAGTCTCCCACAAAAAATTACATACGATAAATGCACTAGAAGCTATCCATTCATGTTTTTGTGTTTTGAAACAGACCCTTTTGGACGTGGAGGGAAAGAGAAATCAAAGAGCAGTCTCCCATAGTCAGTAATTGAAATGTTATGTCATGTATTGACATTACAGCGTTACTAAAGATAGTCTTCAAATCTAAGAAGCACCAATACACCAAAAAAAGAGACATATTCGATACGAATCAGATACAATATATGTAGCATACTCCATCATCCATATCACTGACCTTTCCTTTTTTTTCTTTTTTTTCCTGGTACATTGTGAAACGCTCCAAAACTACTCGAGCTAATTGGAAATCTTAGTAATATAAATAGAGATGAACATTGGCATTTAATTTGAATTGAAAACTCTAGTTTTAACTTTTTTTCTGCTTTTATTGGTAGCTTGTTGTAGACACTTAGTTTGCATTTGAATTGCTTGTTTAAGACCCAATTTTCATTTATATTGTCTATTTTCATGTGTTAATATATACACGCACACACACCCACCTTATACCTATATCCTAAAATTTTTTAAATTGTCATATCAAATGTATTATATCATACCTAATACACATATCCATATTGGTGCCTCTTAACTTAAAATAGAACAAAAAATAATCTTGAAGCGAGAGACAAATTTAGAAGGGGGGAAAACATGAACACTTGACAGCTGCAAAGTAGTTACATTTCGTTGAGAATATAGAAATGCATCACCAAGAACAAATTAATTGCACTAGAGAAATCAGAAAGAGTTAACATTGTCTGCCATCAAGATCTCTGAAAAGAAAAGGGGTTCAGAGAAATATCGCATTACCTCAGTAGTTGGTGAAACAAGCAAATCACGACCCAACACCAACTCAAGAGGAAAACGCACTGGCTTATGCAACTTAGTGCTTCCCTGGCTTCCATAACTAAAACGCATTAGGTGCAATATCATTATCTTGGAAAGCATCTGTATCTGTACAGATTTTCTTGCAGTCACAATGCCAGCCTGAAAGATATTTGTAATTATTAAAATATTATTAATAGAAATAGAAAGCATATTATCTGTCCCAACAAAAGGTGATCCATTATTGTTATACAAAGGCTGTCTTAACATAGGAGGGTCAATGGGTTCCAAAACGTCCAGGTTTTTAGACCTCAGAACAGTAATATCAATTATACTATTGGCTAGGTGTACAGGCCACCAAAGAAGACACCCTATTATTCTCAAATGGAAAATTTGTCAGCCCAGAGGAAGGGATTGGACATAAAGTCACAATTCAAAAGCATCAAATCACCCTTTGGCAAAACTGAATATGCAAAGACACAATCTATAAATGTGCACAGGGTGCCTGGAAATGTAAATTGACATGGAAGAGAACAATCAATATAGTTCTTGAGGTCTCTTAACAATGTAACCAATTCATCTATCTTTAAAATAGACACAAATGATATCATTGATATAGGACAAGAAGGACAGAATTCAAAATTGTATGGTATTGATATAAAACTGATATCATATCTAGGAAAGTCAAAGTCTTGAAAACTTTACTAAACTAAACTGACTAAAGAAAAGGGAAGAAATTACTAACAAGATCAATAAGTAGAATATAGAGGAACCTAAAACAATCAATGCAACTGAAAAAGATAGGGTTGACAGTGATACTAACAATATTACAATGATAATAAAAAAGGTTCTATACCTTTCCAGTAAGTGATGTTCGAAAACCTTCAAGAGTTTCAGGTGCAGAAAACAAGTGAAGTGCATCCTCAATGGTGTTAACAGCATCAGGGTAAATGTCAAGGTGGAGCAAGAGATATGGTTGAATGGTGGCAGAAGCCCGGTTTCCTAAAAAATAAACAGACAAAAAATAACCCAAAAATAAGAAGAGCTACAATGCGTTTTTCTTCTACATTTTTTCCTTCTTAAGTTTTGACGTCAACAACAGTGGAGAACATGATTAAAACTTTGGGACCCCATTTATCAGTGAGAATTGGTAGCATCATAGGCCATTGGCAAGAGCAAAAAGAAGAGTTGCAGAACTACAAAAACTATACAATACGATGCTACACACAGACCAGATGAAGTATACTTCCCTATGTAGTCCTCCTTTGAACTAAATTCAATAGAAAACATCTCAACAGTTTAAGACATGCATTTTCTTATTATATACTAGCAACCCCTGATGGTTCATATCAATCCTATTAAGAATTCAAAAGTCTGACTTCCAGTTATGCAAAACCCAATAAAAATTACAGTACAAAAGAAAAAACAATGCCTCCACTAATTATTCAACATTAGGAGGGGGGGGACTATATCTCCTTTCAAGATATTTCCTACCTCTAGCTCTCACCAAACTTCTTAACTGCCCTCCAAAAATTTCACTTAATTCTGAAGGAAGAAAGCTTTGAGTCCTTGTGACGGCAGATTTGTTCTTTGGTCCCACTGTCTCCCACTCATCATCTTCCACAGAACAAACTAGAGATGAGTTGCCCCCATTAGTACTTGAAGACTGCCCTTCAAGCTTCAGTAATTCATCATGCATTTGATCCATTACAAAGCTCAGAAACTCCTGAGCATCTTCCTGCCTGAAAGGAGCATGCCAAAACCAAGCATAGGATTGTATTGCAATTTCAGAATACAAAAACCAATTATTTCATGCTCAGCCATGTGATTTCCACACTTCCAAATTACTAAAGAACTACCTAAATTGAGTCTAAAATATCGGGAAGACATCAAAACCAGATAAATTTATGTTAAATAATACAAAAATATAAGGTAAATCACAATTAAGGAGGCAGAGGAGAGGGATTAAAAAGGAATGCTGTTGAAGATTGTATTTCTACATGTATACTGTAGTCCAAGAACTAAAAAAAGATAAAAAGTTTTTGAAAGATTGTACCTCTCCATGTACACTATATACAAAAACACCTCTTCTTTGGGCCTGACAACATCTTTCCACTCTCAATTCAGAGATTATAGCCAATATCTATTTCACAGTCATTTTCTTGCTATGAATGCTTTTAAGGTGATAGCTCTTCATGACATGACCAGACGCAATCCTAATTATTAGCATTTCCAGTAACGTAACTTAAGTAGACATGGGAACTAATTTTAAAAGAAGAGGGGGGAGGACAAAAAAACCAACCTTGGTCTTCCTGACATGCTATTTGGTACATCTGGAGTAAAATTTTTCAGAACTTCTTCAAACATGACAGGGCAAAATGGCCTTCCCGTCTCAAGAGTAGCCAGATCTTTCTTTATTAAATTTGTGCTATTTGGCATGTCAAATTGAGCAATAAACTCAGCAAATGCAGTCAATGTTGGATAGCCGGCCTAATAAAGAGTGAAGACAGAAAAGAGGCCACAGTCTAATAAGCACTTGATGTCATAAAATATCAATTCAATGATTATATTTTTTCCTTCTTAAAAAAAAAAAAAAAAGAGTTAGAGAAGTCCAATAAGAAAGCAACAAGTCCAATAATATTAACACCAAATATCATTTTTCCAATCCAGCTTCCAAATTTTTCTTTCTTTAATACCATGCAAACCATAAGTTAAGCTAAAACATTCAGAATGCAGTAGTAGATGATGCCATTAGAGATCA
Organism: Erythrophleum ivorense; assembly: GCA_026724425.1. Lineage (NCBI taxonomy): Eukaryota > Viridiplantae > Streptophyta > Magnoliopsida > Fabales > Fabaceae > Erythrophleum > Erythrophleum ivorense. The sequence goes on from JAIUCV010000017.1 coordinate 16,659,233, forward strand.
TAATAAAATTATTCATGAGCCTTCACCTAACAACTTTAAGTTTTTGAGTTGAAGTGATACTAACCTCAGGAATCTTGCGAGTTCTTAATTCCTGCAAAAGCTGAACAAAAGGAGAGCAAGACATGAGAGCTTGCATGGTTGCATTTAGAAAGCATAAGTTCCCAGAGTTAATAAGGCCTCGAGGTAGGAGGTCTTTAGAGAGCGTGACATGCCCATTTGATGCCTTTTTAGAGTCTTGATCAAGACTCCCATTTTTTTCTACACGATTAAGGCTTCCAATCTCAGAATCATCCAGTTTCAAATTTGCAAATTGATTCAAGGGGCCATCTACATCAGATAGCATAGCATAAGACACATTATCCTTTTTAGCTTCTTCTACATCAATTGTATATGAGGGACCAAGGAAGAGATTAGCACTGCTTCCATTCCCTTTTATAGCTCCTGATACTCCAGGTAAGTTATTACTGAATATATTAACACTATTCACTCCATTGCATTTACGAGAATCAGAGGGAGGAATACTCTCTGGTGCTTTTGGTGATACTCCAGGTAGATTACCACTGACTGTGTTAACTTTTTTCACTTCATTGCACTTATGAGAATCAGAGGGAAGAACACTATCTGATATTTTTGGGGGACTGAGCAAGTTGTTTGATTCACCAGTAATACCAACTGAAGATCCTCCAGCTGCAAAATTCAGAGAACCGAATTGCAGATGTTTCTTCTGTACAGGCTTTTTGTTTCCCCCAGAAGTCTGCTTTAGCAGCAATGATTTGGTTTCATCTTCAGAGAATGATCCAAATAATAGTACCTTCTAAGGTAGAGAAGCCCAAAACCAAAAAAAATTAATTAATAATGTCAACAATAGTAGGTTTGGTTAAAAAAAAAAAACAAATTACACATTGAACATATGACCATTTACACATTGAACATATGACCATATAACAAGTTAACACGAAAATTGAAACACTGTTAATGATCTACACTGAAACAGATTAAAAGGAGACATGATACTATTCATCTACGTATTTGATGTTTCTGTATGCTATCTAAGCTCCGCAAGCCAACAAATAATTCTTTCTTAATTCATCAAAATCATTATAGATACCTAATAATTTACATCACCAACTGCAAAATGGATATCCAAAAAATAAACTAAAGGAACATTATACAATCAAAATGAAAACTACCAACAAACATAACATGCACATTTTAAAACCACTTTTACAGAAGAGAACAACAAGACAACTAAATCGGAAAAACTATTCACTACAGAAACTACTTGCAAAATAATCACTTCAATGATGCAACGGTAGTGCTATCTCCACAATCAAACTACAAATTCAATTTTCATTTCTCTTAGTCCACCAAAATCAGATACACCCTTATACCATAAACGACAAAAGAATGCGAATTTCCCAATCATGTTAGTCAAAAAAATTTTTGAAAAAAGACAAAAATCTCACCTTAGGATCACTCATGTTGCTCACGAGACCGAACTTTGCAAACCCAGAAGCCTCAAATTGAATCTCAATTTGCCACTATAAGGAACAATTAAAGGGTTGCGCATAAAGAATGAAACAAAATTAGAAAGTAGGGTTTTTTGGGACCCTGAGGTAGCAGAGGAGAGAGAAACGGTAATTGAAGACATGAAAGGGGAAAAAGCTGGGCAGAGGCTGAAGAGAGAGAGCATTTAACAGAGGAACCCTCTCCTTTTGGGCCTTGGTACGTAGACGTAGCATTGACAGAACAGAAAGGGAAGACGAAGGAGATGGGAATGATGAATAAGTCGGTTTAGGGTTACGTGAATGACCTTCTTGGGTGAGGAAGATCAGCAGCGTCTCACTGACTATCGCATTTGGCTGCAGTTTGGCTACAGCCTCCTATCTCATTGGCTAGAGGAAGATAAAAAATTAAAAAATAAAATAAAGTAAACCCTTTCTTTTTTTTTTTTTTCTTTCCCTCATTTGCATTGCTGAACTTTGCCTTGTTTTCTAATTTTTGTATATTTTAATTTTGTTATGACAGTATTATTATTTTAATTAAAGAGAAAATTTTATTTAGAAATGAAAATAGGACCTGATCTGATACAACCAGAGCGAAGCAATTATTGACCCAAAATGTTAACCAATTGGTTAAATTTTTGAAAAAGAAGATATTCATTTTTTAAGAAGTGTTTAGTTTGATTTTTAAAGTGTTTGGCATCCTAAACCTTAAATTCTACACGGTAAGACCCAATTTCAAATTTTTGAACCCAAAATGTAAAACTTCAAATACAAAGCCTGAATCTTAAACTCTAACCTTAAACTACAAATTTTAAACCTTAAACCAAGACCCTAAATTTAAAATTCTAGATCATGAACCATAAACTATACAGTGTAAATTCTTAATCCTAAATCTTAAGCCTTAAGACTTAAGCCTTAAACACTAAACTTGAAATCATAAACCTTGAACTTTAATCTCTAGATAATCTTACTGTGTCATAAGGGAAGACCTTGTAAAAATTAATTACTAATCATGTGTCTTCTATCATTCCTAGGGAGATATTATTGTAGGTCAATTTTAACTTTCACAAATTTGGCCATCTTCTAGTTATAATATTTTGGAATCAATTTAAGGATGATACTAATACCCCTCCCAAATAAATCAATCAAATAATCTAGTAATTAGGAAATTCAAATATCTTATACATAAACAAGATTCCAATCTTTCTTATTGCATACTTGGTATCTAGTTAGGGAATTGTGTCACTTCTTGATCATTCAAAGTTTCTCCCTTCTTGTCTGGTACATGTTCCTTCTTCAATAGACACCTTCTTCAAAAAGTGTTTGGACTCCTTACATTTGTAGCATATGTTCTTGCTAGTCAAACAAAGTTTGTTTCCATGTGGTTTTTTACATGAATTACAAATGCCCTCCTTTCCTAGGGTTAATTTTCCTTACTAGATAGGGACTTAGATTTCAAATTTCCTTTCAAGTCAACACTCACCTTCTTTCTTTTTTGGTATGCTTTCTTTAAGTTTTCACTTTCTATGTTATCTAGGTGTTTCTTTACCAACTTGTACTTGTCCATAAGTGTGGCAAAGTTATTGATTCCTAAGCTAGCTATAGTATTCCTAAGTTTAGGTCTTAATATGCTTTCAAACCTTTTGATCTGCCAGTTTTCATCATAGATAAATTTTAGAGTGAATTAAAATTAAGAACCCAAATTTCAAAATATTTACTTTGAATGACCTATTACTACTGGGTTTAAGGATTTTGCTTAAAGTCAGTAGTAATATATCCTAAACTTAATGATAATAGGTCATTCAGAATAAGTATTTTAAAATTTAGGTTCTCAACTCTAATTCTCCCTAAATTTTAGGTAGGGAGAAAATCGAGTGGTTTCTTCAAAGTTCACTATGTTCTGCTCTATTGTCAGACAATCAATTTTCTTGGATGTAGTGAAACATCTTGGTTGTAGTATCAATCTATTCTTTAACTATGGTAGCCATCCTTTCAATGACATTGATTATGCCATGCTTTTGCTAAACAAATAGAATAATTCATTATTGAGGTTATTAAGCTTAATAAGTTAAATCCACTTATAAGAAAAAGCATAGCATCAATTGTGATATGTGAGCATATAAGTATTGGCGCTATTATCACTTAATAACACCTATATATCAAACAAAGTTAGACTATCATAATCCTTATCATATCTTAAAATCTTTTCTAAACTTCTCCAACTTTTGTAAGGTTTCTTAGGATGAACTATTCTTATATCAAAATGTAACACCCTTGCTTGTAGGATGCTACTAAACCTTTTAATTCACTTTTGTTACAGAATTATGTAAAAAAATTTCAACTGTAAAAATTTTCTTAATTAATTAAACATGTAAATACTAGATTTATTCTTGTAGATGTCTAATTATTCATACATGGTAGAATAAGCTCACATGTCTAATAAAATTACAAAGTTACTAAATAATACAAATTCCTAATTAGAAGTAAACACCACCTACTTATTATTACAAATCAACTAGTGGAATAGATAAAATCTTTTATTTTCATTATACTATGCTCTAATTATCTATGGGTCAGCTTCAAATAACAAAACCCTAATCTCCATCTAAACACATTATCAAATATAGTAAGAATTCATATTCTTAGTAAGAACACTTACCAATTTTAAAAATTAATACTAGTCCAATTGCCATTTATGCAGAAAACATTTTCTCCCTTTATTCCTTCTTCGTTTCATATCAAATAAAGGTAACAAGCATAGTATATCATAACAACATAATCAAGAGATCATACATGCATAGATACATCAAACAATAAGAAACACACATAGATATTTATTCCAGATCATGATTGACTCTTTTTAATAACATTACCTCTATATATAAATTATCACGTTCAAGATATTATAAGCACATATCATAGTTTATGACATGCTCAATATTACTAATGGCATAATTATTCTAATTATGCCATTGATAAGCAGCATCTCATGCATAATCATATCAGTATATCAAACATAATTACATTCAAATGTAACAATGCATATGTTACTACTATACCATTTGCAGTATCTAGGTGTTAATGTTATGCAATAGCTCATTTAATTCCTTTTGAATATCACACAACTTGGTACATGTTGGCATGTTTTATTTCTACCTTTACAAGGCCTTATCATGATTCATATAAATAGTATGCTCAAGTATATTATCTCATCATCAATTTTTGCATGCCTTTTTTAAGGAGACCTAAATAATTATACCTTAAAAGTGCTAGTAGTATGGAAGATTATTTCTCAAGTACTTTATTAAGTATCCCATACCATTTAATACAAACCTGGTTTTCCCCATTATAAACAACCTACCAAGTATCCCATATCACTTAGTGCAGGTCTTAGGTTTTCAGTGCCATCGAAGAAAAAGATTGTTCTCCTTATATTATATGATCATAGAAACTTTTTTATTGACTAGGGTAAACATATCTAGGGTACCCCTTAGTGTGGATCCATAAATTGTTAACCTGAACTTGAAGCCACTTAAAGGTTTCCCAATCTTCAATAACCGCTCTGTCATAACTTTATCCTCAGGAGAATTAAGACTAAACCTACAAAGGACTTTGGCTCACCTTTGTTCACACATGATCACATTCTTTCCTTTCTTCCTTTAACAGAATTTCTATCTTTAATGAAAATCTTTTGGGAACTTTGGAAAAAAAATGGAGAATTCATAAAATATTGTCTTCGAAAACCATCTCTTATTAAGAGTCTATTCCCCTAAAATTCTTTACCTATAGAAACTTTTTCTCATATACATGTTTATGCTAGATATCATATAGTTTGATATCTCAAGAAGCATACATCAATATGCATCTATCAAGGCCTTATGTATAATCATCACATCATTTAATCAATCATCACATGCATAATCATTATCTCAATTGAATTAAATTCAAAGTTATCCAGGTCATGTTCAAGGTCCTTATTCAATTATCCTTTATACTTCAGTAAATATTAGTAAACAAAATCACAACATAGATCACATATATTCTTTCTTTATAGATATTGAATTCAAACTAGCCATGTTGATCAAGATACAAGCATGCATATATGTATTATAATATTTAACCTATATATTTCAATCAATTATATGATACAAAAAGAATTTGTCATGTTAACAAGAATATATTCATAGGGTTACTACTAAGAATATCTAAGAATAATAAACTTATAGGGAACTATAACTTTTCCTGTGACTTTTTTATTTTCAATGTCTTTTAGGGTCTTTGTCCATATCCTTAGATCTCAAAGTATAAAGATGTTCATATCAATCCTTTGGGTTACATATAAGCATGTATCCAATCAAGGTCCAAGTCATATAAAAGTCTCAATTATTGATATACATTTATCAAAGTCATGGTCATTCTTTTAGCAATAGGAAATTTCAAGTATATAAAAATCTTACATGTTTTTAGTTATATATATTTGTATTTGTATGTGTGTGTGTGTGTGTATATTCTTTACTTTAGAATATATTTAATTCATTTTCTTTCTTATTAACTTTGTGGTCTCCTAAGAATAACTATCCTCTAGATGTATGCAACCAATTCACCTACATAAAAGTTTAGTGTTTCATAAATAAATTATGGTAGAAGCATTCCATAGATTTTCATGTGAGAATTACTTATTAGCTCATAAGACATATGCTTTATTTAAGGGTCTTAAACTAATTATTTTTTATCTAATTTATTGTCTTTAAACTTGCCTTTCACATTTATTACAATAACTTCTCAAAACATGTAAGAAAAAGTGTATAAAAACACTTAAAAAGGATTAGCGCTATAGCCTAAATCATTATTTAAGCTATCCAAAATGCTTGTACAGAATGTTGACACTGTGGTGTTACTCCTTGGTATCATCGCACGAGCATAGCAAGATAAGTTATGTTCCATGTTTTAGCACAGTAGCCAAGTTCTAACTCACCTTTTTTTTGTATAGACTTCCAAATTTCACTAAATTTGACATAATGCTACTTCTATGTGTTAACTAAGCACCAAGAAAAGCCTAATTTAAAAAATGATTTGTTTAACCCCTCAACTCTTCAATTATGCGAAATTGCTTGGAAAAGACTTGAATTCGAGGTAGTTGCACTTTCAATGCCCAGTTGAATGACCAAATAAACTCCAAAATTCACAAAATTTGGCATGTCAATTTTTCTATATGGCAATCATAAAATATTAAAAATTTAAATCATTTGGATTGCATTTGGCCCTTAAATATCTAGACATAAATTTGTTGCCTAATTCTTAACTTTTATCAATTTTGGACTAACTTTGTTCCTAGTTGGTTTCTAACACTTCTCTTACTCATTTTTACATGTATGCACACCTATTAAGATGCTAAGTAACCATAACTATTACATTCAAGCCTCTAACAAAATTCCTAAGCTAAATGCCTCATGGAAGAATTCATGCAAAGGTTCATGATATTTAAGGTGTTACACTTTCCTAACTGCTTCTTTACCATTTTCAGAGATCAATCATAACTACAGGAGTTTAGTAACCATTATTAGATGCAAGAGAGCAAGCTGGAGTATTAAACTCCTTTCAAATAGATAAGTACCAAAAGAGGAAAGAGATAGCAGGGTAGGTGTCCTTCTTGGTCAAGCTAGACGATGAGGGTTGTAAAACATTAATGTTACTCCTTCATCTGCTTTGCTTCCTCTCTTGCCCACAACGTCTCTCCCCCTCTGTGCCTCATACTCTCTCTCTCTCTCTCTCTTTCTCTCTCTCTCTCTCTCTCTGCTTCTCTCCTTTTTCATTCTGTGTGTGTGTGTGTAAGCCTCTCTTTCTACTTTGGTAAAGTATGTATATATGTTAGGAAGTCTGAAGGGAAGGAAATGTATAGAGGGGAAAAGAGGCAGTTGGCTTCTTAAGGAAGTCACTCCTTTTCCTCATGTTTTTCTTTTGGTAGAATTGGAGAGGTTTGTTAGAGAAGCCAAACTTGACCCAACTTTAATTTCATTTGCAGAAAGTTGTGTTATGATTTATCAAGAATTCCAATTATAAAAGTTATTCAGATCATTAATATAGTCGTTTTTATATTAAGATGTCTTCCTTACTTCATCATTTTTAATTTAAAAAAAATCATATTTTAGCCCCAAGAAAATTGCATTTAGTCTTGGCTATAATTAGACTTTAACCCCTAAATTTTTGCTAATTATAATTTAATCTTTAAATTTTATCTAAATATTTTTATTTCCCAAATAATTATCTTATATCATCAAGGCTTTCTTATATCTTTAAAGCTTTAAGGGTCCAATGAATTCTCAAATTTTTTTTAAGTATTTATTTCATAATTATTTATTATTTGATAATTAAGAATTACTTCCAATAAAGTCTAAATAAATTTTTAATAATCCATCAAATTTTTTAGGAAATTCCTAAAAATTTCTAGTAGTCTAGATGAAATTTTAAAGTATCATAAAACTCATAATTTACCTAAATTCCTAAGATTCTACTAAGACGTCATATTAACAATTTTTAATAATTATATTAGCTTCAATTAATTAACTAAGAAATTCATAGATATTACATAAAATACTAAACTTTAAACCTTTAACCTTTAACCCAAAACACTAAATCTTAAACCCTAACCTTAATCCTTAAATCATAAACTCAAAACCCTAAACTTTAATCCCAAAATCGTAAACCCTTAACAAAATGATATATTTTTCCCCCTTGAAACTAGTATTTTCAGAACACTGCACTTGCAGGAATTAAACTTTATGAATTCAACATTGAGTTCTTAATTTCATTGGCATAAAACTTAGATAGCTTTTAAATTAAACTTTAAGGAAGTTGATTTGAAAGAACCTAAAGTCCCTATATTTCTTGTGAAACAATTTTTCTTTAAGAAAAAGTTTTAATTTGAATCACCAGTTTGGGAAAATTTTGCTTATGATTTAAAATTTTCAAAATAAGTTGATTAGGAATTTGAGCATTCCTGATCACCTCCTTTTTAGGAACCTACCATTCAGGTCATTTGTAAGAATCTGACTTTTATAAAATCCGAAGAGATTATCAAAGAACTTATATTTTTCAAAAAGCCCTAATTCAACCCTCTTTTCTTGGCGTTTTTCTGGACTAATGGAGCTTACATCCCGTAAGCAATTCTAGCAATAAGCTATCACCAACAACCTGGCATGTCTTTTGCCCTTTTTGGAATTTTAAGCAATATTAGAAAATTTATTTATTTATTTATTTTTGTCATACACAAATTCCAATATATTTCAAAGAAATAATTTATATGTAATTTTTTATATTTTTACTATCAAATTATTCAATTAAAGCATGGCAAATATAAAATTTTTCAATAATAATATTAACAAATGCATGATATTTGCAGAAAATGTATAATTTCTTAATTAAATCATATAGTTATTAAATTATTACTAAAAAATTACATATTAGTTATATTTTAAACTTAATAATAAAAATATAAGAAACAATATGTAATTCTCATCCTATTTTTAGAGGAAGAGCAAATTCACTAATGCTGCTGTTGTAGTTTTTGGTGAAAGGTTTGTAATTAGGTATATAAACAGTAATAAACTTCAATCAAAATAAATAACTTCATAAAAATAATGTAATTTCTAAATCAATTTATACTTATATTAAAGTCATTAATCTTTTTTATCTTCTTCTGCTTCTTTTTTTTTTTTTTGGGGGCGGGGGTCCATAGGTAATTGATCATTTCAGTCTAACAAAAAGTGTCATCCATGTTTAAGAAAATTAACAAAATTTAAATGTAAATTTACAATAATGCATTTAACGACACATAATATATTTATCTCTACCATTAAGCTAAATTATTTTCACTTTAAGTGAATTATGAAATTAATTTAAATTACATGCGATATTGGCAAACTAATTTGAAAAAAAAAATGACAAACAATGAATATTGAAGGGATACCCTAACTGGATGCTCGGCTTGCCTGCATTTGTTCGTTCGTTGGTGTTATTACAACAATAATATCATTCACTTCTTTTGAAGAAAAAAAAAGTGCCATAGTTGGATGACTTGATTGAGGCTCCAAATGTATATTTGGATTTGCATAAAAGATTAGAAATATTTTAAACTATTATTAGATTTTCTAATAAATGTGCAGGAAAAATTTAAAATAATCAACCATATAATGTTAAATTATAAAAAGACTATTATATACACAAAATGATAAAAGAAAAACTTTGCCTTCAATTATATAATCCATATTATATTTGGCTTTAAGATTAAAATTTCATTTTAGTCCCTCACAAATGAATTTTTTTTTTAATTTAGTCATTTACAAATAACGTATTTCTTAATTTAGTTCCTCAATAAAATTTTTCTTTAATTTGATCATATGCATATAAATATTTTTTAATTTAATTTCTCACAAATAAAATAGTTATTAATAATATTTTTCTATCAATATATTATAAATGAAATTAATAATAAATTAATAAAAATATATTATTTATAATCTATTAAAAAATATGTTATATGTCATTTCACTTATTAATTTTATTTATAATAGATTAATAGAATGATATTATTGATAATTTTTTTTAATGATAATTTTATGATAAACCAAATTAACGAACAACTTATCTGTGAAGAACAAAATTAGAAAATTTTCATTTAAGAAGGACCAAAGTAGAGTTTAATTAATTCTTTGGCTTTAACTATAGTTTTTGTTGACCTTGTTCTATAGTTTCATGGGCTAATTGATCTTTGTGAAGGCTTTCTTTGATTGCTCATCCACACTTGGAGATTTGCTTGTTGGGATCGTAGTTACCTTAAAGCCATATTATATTTAGAAGAGGCTTTCTAGAGCAAAGCCTCATGCATCCATCGCGTGTTTAATACCTGAGAATTGAATTTGCATCTTTTATCCAAAATTAGGGTTAATTCACCATCCAAGACTCTTACATCTAATTCTGCTATTTAGAGGAGAACCGATAATAATAATAATAATAATAATAATAATAATAATAATCAACAATTAACCAGCCGCCAATGTACATCTAAAGAACTTTTAAATACTTGTATCATATTATCTATATATTATTTAATAAAATTTGTGAATATATTCGTGTATCACATTAGCTATACACTATATAATAAAATAAGACAAAATTATATATAATCACTATCTAAAAAAAAATTGCATATAATCACTGTGAATTTTGGATCATGTACAAATAATTTTTTAAATTTTAAAACTTGACAAAGATCTTTTTAAATTTTGGATATATATAGATCATCTCCATAAACTTTAAATTACTTACAAATAACCCTCTCCATGTGTCATATATCCAAAGTTCAAGGGGTTTGGATAACCTTCTTAAAAGGTGTGACATATGAAAAAGATTATTTGTAAGTAATTCAAAGTTTAAAAGGTTATTTATAAATAATTCAAAAAGTTTAAAAGATTATTTGCATGTATCCAAAGTTGAGACGATTTATTTACATATTATTCAAAATTTAAGAAGATTTATTACAAACTTCAAAAGTTTAATGAAGTTTTTTATACATGATCCAAAGTTTAAAAGGTTGTGTGCAATTTAAATATAAAATAATATTAAGTTATCTAATTAAATTTTATATTTTATTATTTATTATTCTACTATTATTTACTATAATATTGTTATATAAATAAGATATTATATGTTATTTGTTATATATTTTTGTTTTATTTTATTAGTCAATATATAAATAACGTGACATACGACGTATTTGAAAAAATTTCTCTATTCCTCCGCCACCCACCGATTTATTAAATGCTGGAAAGAAAGTTCGCCAACTAAATGATGGATTAGTTTGAGTAGTTGAGCTGTGAGGACTCTTTATAATTTGGCACAAGAATCAACATAAGATATCATATTAGTATTTTATTGTGTTTGATTTCTTTCTTGAGATGGATGGACAGTGAGAATTGTTAATCATATGACATTTGTTGATTGAAACTATAGTGATTTTTTTTAAAAGAATTATATTACTTTCATATTGTAGAATAACTCATTAATATATCTAGCAGATAATTTGTTTTGACTTATTTTTTTAGCACATCTCTCTGGTGGATTTATATTTAGCTCATATCCTTCTATTAAATTATCTAAACAGAATATGATTTACCATGATTCTAATCACATTAGACCAATTATTAATTTTACTAACTATATTTTACATTTTTTGTTTTTGTCACAACTATGCATTTTATGTAGAAAAAATATACTTCATAATTTAAACATATATATACATACATACACAAACATATATATATATATATATCTATATAAAGGAAAAGTACCTTTCTGATTTCACAAATTTGGAGTCATTATTAATTCCACCTAATCTTCAATTTTGTGTAAATTTCATATCAAAATTTTGAAAGTCATTTTAAATGATCGCTTCATCAATTAGATTAATTAAAAAAAATGACATGTGTCATTACAAATGAATTGATAGTTGAAGTGGATTATGCAATGCCTACATCAAGATTACACTATCTAATTTTGTAACTCTAGCTTTTAAACAATGTTGTTTCTATTTTTCAATCCTTAATCTCTATTATTGAGTAAACATTTTTTTCTTCATGTTGAAAATTAGAGTTGATAAACTTAGAATTTGACCTATGCAAGTGTATCAACATGCCATCAATTTTTGTTAATTTATTTGACGGAGGCAACATTTAAAATGATATTGAAAATTTTGGCAAATGTATAACATAAAATTAATAGAAATAAATATTTGAAATAAAATTGATACTGATTCCAAATTTTTGAAACAAAAAAAAAATTACTTTTGCCTATATATAAATAAAAAACTTAGAAGTAATTTTTTATATTTTTATTATTAAATTTTTAAATTAAAATATAATAATTATATAATTTTTACAATTCAACGTCACATGATTAAATATTTTAAAGAAATCTTTATACATATTATGACTTTATTAAAAAATTTAATAATAAAATATAAAAAATACACTTAAATCTATTCTACATAAAAAAAGTAATGCGCGACAAGGGTCAAATTAAAAAAAAAAAAAAACAGCAATCAACCACCAATATACAGCAACCTCCCACCGTTTTGATTAAAATAAAAACTAAGAAGCACTAACAACAAGATTAGTCATATTAAAAATTTTAAGAGGTTTGTTAAGTAGTGAGGTTTATAATCTCGAGGCAGAATGTCTTAATATGATAATAAAAATCACTCAAAAATAAGTATAGATTGCTTCCAGCACTACTTGGCTGGAAAAAAAAAAACACTTGTAAAAGGTTCGAACATGAGTTAAGAGGCCAATTTTATATTTCTTTCAATTCAACCACATATGAATTTAACACAAACAGATTCCAATAAAAAATATCAACACAGAAAAATTAGTTCGATGACATTGTTGTTGTACCATTTTAAATTTAATTAAAGAATGTCTCTACATAAGTCATACATTGAATTTCGTTCAGATAGGAACCTTGGACAATTCCTATATTAGTAGTTAGGGTAAGTTATATAGATTTTTTTTTTAATTTTGTTAAAATTATTTAGTTTTTTTTTTTTTAAAAAAATATATTTTAATTAAAATACTCTTAATTAATTTAAATATACAAGTATATAGTATATCTAAATATATAAAAATGAAAATAAAAGATTGATTTTATATTCAAATATGCACAAATAAAAATAAAAAGAGTAAATTTTGGTTTTATTAAATTTAACAAAAAGTATATTTAGATTAAAGGATAGTATTGTAGTTTTAAAAAATTAAAATTAGACTAAAACATAGTACAATTTTTTTTGTTGTAAGAAAGGTCTATATATATATATTAAAAATAGAAGAAAAGTTTATATAATTTTAAAAAAATTCAAAAAAAAAAGTATAATTTACGTTAATATTTATAATCTGCTTGTTTAACTAATATGTAATTTTTTTCATTCCATCTTCGAATGAAACATTAACAAAAGTGATATAAAATTAAGTATTAGAGTTAGATTCGATTATTTATTTATTTTTATTAAAATTTTTAATTAAAATATAATAAGTATATAATTTTTCAATTAAATTATATATTTATTATATTTTAATTAAAAAGTTTGATAACAAAAATATAAGATACTGCATATATGCTTTTTCTTAAAATTAATTATGAGGATGAAATGATGAACAACAATAAGAAGGAAATATCGCAAAGGAGGGTACCCAGCAAGAACGACAATACTTTTGTCCACTTGGAGGCAAAAATAAGATAAAATTAAATATTTAAATAACTCATAGCTATATGCGATTTACTACATTTAATAACATTTCAAATTTTTTTAAAATAATCATAGACTCGTGCATTATTTTTGGAATCTATTTGGAGAAAGGAAATTTTTAAAAATAAAAGGAAGGAGAAGAAAAATAGTAGGCTAAAATTGGATAAATTTAGTTTTATTCTCTTGTGTTAATAAATGTATAATTGAGAATTAATTCTTTCAGTATTTTTAAATTATTTGACAAAACTATTAATATTCAATACATTTACTTTTTAAAAAAGACTAAAAAATTAAACAAATCGAAACATATGTTTGATATTTAAATAAAAATAAAATAAAATAAAATAAATTCTATATAATATTTTTTATAAAATATTATTTAATAATATATATTCATTATATTTTTAAAATAAGAATATAAGAGTTATTTTTTATTTACAAATTTTATTTTTATTTTGAACTTTATGTTACCGCTGTAATAATTTAGAGATGATTTTATTATTTTAATAGAAAAAAATCAAGGTGAAAAAGAAAAAAGAATATAATCAAGAAAAAATTATAATAAAGAATAAAAAAATTTATTTTTAAAAATTTATTATTAATTATTTTAAGATAATTATCAGTTTAACAATAGTAATAATCAGTTGAATCTGATGATAATAAATTTTTCCTCTATAATCAACCAAGCAAGACGGTGGGAGAGGTCGCTCTGTGAGAGGGTCCTCTCCGCTTCTTGGCTTGGCTTCGAAGTTGAAGTAGTTGCTCTGTTTCTTCTTCTCTGTATGCGAGAGAGAGTCCACTGTCCGTCGCCATGCGCAACCACCAACTTCACGCCCCCCTTCGCTCCACCCCTTCTTCTGCTTCCTCTCATTCTTTTACCTCAAAGATTCTACTCCTCCTCACTCTTCTTCCCGTGTCCTTGGCAGCCATTGCTTTCGTCCTTCAATGGCGTGGCGGCATCAGCGATCCCGCCAACCTTTTAACCCCTCCTGGCTCCCATCACTTCCCTGGTATGGATCCATCTCCCCTTTCCTCCATTTCCCACTCCACATCGTCCGATTGTGTCAATCTTGGTCGCAGCTCGTCGCCTTCCTTCCCGTATTACAACAACTGGAAGTTTGATTACGGGGCTAATCTGAAGCCCAAGGTTTGTTCGTCAGTTTCACTGTGGAGATTGATTTTCTTTATGGATCGGTTTTGGGTTTTGCTGATTCAAAATGTGGAGGGATCCTCTGTTGTCAATTGCTGTTTGTATTTGATTACAGCTTCAACTTTGATGCCGAAAATTGGGTTCATGGTTATTCTTATTCTAGGATCGATCCATGTTCAGTTGTCTTTTAAGTTCTGAATTTCGTTAAATTCTGCTATTACTGGTGGATAAGGTCATGTGAAATGTATTTTCATGTTTGCTCTTTGGAGAAATAAATCAAAGAGAGAGTAGTTATTTCTGTTCCTGTGTTTAGCTTGGCATGGTATTTGAAACTTAACTAGATGAATTTGGTAAAATTATGATTTTAAGTATTTCATAGTTCTTTCACTCTTCACTCAGATGCTGAAAGTTAGAAAGCTAGGTTAAGTGTTGCAATTATTTTCTAGGTTGAACAAAAGAATTGGTGTATCTTGATCTAACCCGTAGAAAACTTTTTCAATGATCTTTGTTTGATGAATAACGAATTGTTTGTAAATTGAGTTACTTTGGGATTTGAATTGGAGCCATTGATGAGAAATATGAAGCATTTTATAAATATCCAATTGGTCAACTATTACTATATTTGAGCAATCTTATCTTGAGAATTTACGAATTTTATTGAAGTATCATTATTGATTTAATTTTAATTTTCTTCTTGATGTGTAGATCTGTGTTACAACTAGTACGTCGGCAGGGCTAGATCAGATTCTGCCTTGGATGTTTTATCACAAAGTTATGGGAGTCACAAACTTCTTTCTTTTTGTGGAGGGGAAGGCTGCTTCTCCTGAAGTATCAAAGGTCCTCGAATCTATCCCTGTAAGTTGAGAAATTCAGTAACTTATTTTATCCTATTCATGATTTACTTCTTTTTATCTGTTTTGCTCTCCTCCTTTTTCCCCGCAATAATATATCTCTACTTTGCTTTATGTTATATAATTAGGGCGTAAAGGTTATATATAGAACGAGAGAGCTGGAAGAACAACAGGCTAAAAGGTTAATTAATTTTACCATTTCTTATGGACTCTACTTTTCTGAATTTAATATTGCAATAATAATGGTGTTCTGTAGGTATGTCAATTTTTATATGCAGGATGCTTTTCAGCATTCTAAATTGAGAGATTCAGTAATTGATATTCAGTCTCAATCTGATTTAGTTGATGATTTTTATTTTTTATTTTTTAATGCTTAGTGCCATAAAATGTTAGATTTTTCTTGCCAGGTTTTACTCAACTTTATATATTATTGTGGCATACTCATCATCTCTTTGTCTTTGCCTCTTCAGTATACTTAGAATTGCTATATTAATTCTTTAATTCTTCATGCTGTTGGTTGTATCAGCCGTATCTGGAATGAGACTTGGCTGGCAAGTTTCTTTTATAAACCATGCAATTATGAATTATTTGTGAAGCAATCCCTCAATATGGAGATGGCCATTGTTATGGCAAGGGTATGGCTTGCTACTTTTTCATTTTTTTTTTAATGGTTAGGTGTCTTATTTCTTTGACCTATACTATTTCTTGCTTATTAAAACATCAGGATGGTGGCATGGACTGGATTCTTCATCTTGATACTGATGAGTTAATACACCCAGCTGGTGCACGGGAGTATTCTTTGAGACGGTTGCTGCTTGATGTTCCGGGAAATGTTGATATGGTCATATTTCCAAACTATGTGAGTAGAATCTTTAGATCTTCTTAATTATTTGAGTTTTTATGTGTAACTGTCTCATATGGAATTCAGAAAAAAGTTGGCTAACATGTTAGCTTCAACATTGTAACTAAGCTGATATCTATGTTGTTTAGGAAAGCAGTGTTGAGCGAGATGATATCAAAGAACCTTTTAGTGAGGTAAGTCCCCAAAATTTTTCATTGTCCTTGCTTCATACATTATAACTTATTCACTTACGAAGCACCTGGATTATACAATTTGGCAATAATATAATTATATCAGACACCTTCATATATGTAAATTTCTCTATCAATGCTATCACTTTTCTTCAACCAATCAAGCTGATGATTTGTATTATAAATCCAGAGAACATGGAGAGGAGTCTGTATCAGAAGATCTGACTTGCTATTATCTATAATTACATAACTAGTTGATAATCTCATTTGTACTCAAAGATAATTGGAAAGCTGGTTTAGCTGAATTTTTTGTTGGAGCATATGAATTAGTAGAAACATATATATAATTTTCTTTACCATTCTGCCTGAAGCTTGAAGGACATCTAAAACTATTTACATTTATTCTATTATTGGTAAGTTCAGAGGTTTTTTTTTTTTTATATGGAGCCAGTGTCATGGTTTAGTTGAGTTACATGTCATTAGCCCACAGTTAAGGGTTTGTGTTGATGTTCCTTTATCGAGAGACTATGTTTACCAAAAATGCATTGATACACAGATAAAAATTAAGGGATGGTTATGCATTACCAGTATTAAAGCATAGGCAAAAATTAACTTGGTGTTTAGACTCTTGGAGGTTTGCACACCTCTTTGGCAATGTACTTGAGCTTCCTAGTGTCCCTAATCTAAGTGAATGCTTGGCAACAGCATAAGGTTTTCTCTGCATTTGTCACTTATATAGCATCAGCAGATATTTTATGTGCTAGAATCAGAATATTAATGGTCTTTACATCATGCTTGCCTCACCCAAATAGAATGTATGGTTGGAAATCTTATGGGATATTTTTATAAGCTTCTTATCATGACTTTTATATGGGGCTAAACTTGAGCAGTTTCTTGGGGTTTTTTGAAAAAAAAGGGTAGTCAGATTTTTTTTTTGGTTTAGGATTAGAAGTTAAAGCTGAAATCTATGACTGACACATGGCAGCCTCATACTTTGATTATCCACCACCACCACAGTTAACAGGATTAAGTTGGTTTTAACTAAAACATCTGAATGAAATGATACAGATGTTAAGAAACCTTGTCATTTATTCAATTATGTTCTTTTATTTCTACAAGTTTTTGCCTGCCTCATTAGCTTATCCATAGATGTGATTGAGGCCTATTTACTGAAGAGAGAATCTGTAAAGTGATATTTTGGTTTGCTTATTATGCACAGAGTTGCATTTCTGTGCATGTGCTTGTACTTTTGGCTGATTTTCTGAACGTTGCTAGATTTTGCAGTTGTTCTACTTTGAAATAGGCATTTTCTGTCATTGACATTGTTTTTTAATCTGTGGAAACAGGTATCAATGTTTAAGAGGAATTATGACCATCTTCCAAAAGATACATACTTTGGCATGTATAAAGAATCTACCCGTGGTAATCCAAACTACTTCCTGACTTATGGAAATGGAAAATCAGCTGCTCGAATACAAGATCATCTTCGTCCTAATGGTGCACACAGATGGCACAATTATATGAAAACTCCAAAGTATAATAATTTATGGTTGATGAGCACCTTTGTATCCCTTGACTTTGTATATTTATTTTATTTTGAATGTCATGATAGTAATCGTTTTGAATTATGCTAGTGAAATCAAATTAGAAGAGGCTGCTGTTTTACATTACACATATGCAAAATTCTCAGACCTAACTTCTAGACGTGATCGCTGTGGCTGCAAACCTACAAAGGAAGATGTCAAAAGATGCTTCATGCTGGAGTTTGACAGAGCTGTGAGTTCAGAATTTCTGTTAGTCACGGGCACATATGTTATTCTCTATCCTTCACAGTCAGTTAATCACATGGGGTGCACTGTAGAAGACTGAATTTGTGTTACCAGTATATACTTTGATGCTTGGCTATTTCATTCTAATTTTTCTTGGAATTTCTTCTTTCTGGTGTGGGTGAAGGGTTTCTCTTGTTTGTCTTAGAATGGCTTTTCTCTTGATTAGTATTTAGTCCTGTTAAGCAGACATTATCAATTGCAGGCTTTTGTCATTGCTTCCACTGCAACCGAAGAGGAAATGCTGAAGTGGTATGCTGAGTTCTATTCTTTGTCTTTATTTATTGTCCCCATGTCTGCTATGTTTTTAACTGCCAGTCTTCCCAGTTCCCAATGGGTATTGATCTACCAATAACATTTGGCCTTATCTTTCCAGGTACCATGAGCATGTTGTGTGGGACGATAAAGATGTAAACATGAAACTGTTAAGGAAGGGCGTATTGACTCGCATATATATTCCCATGGTAAGCATATTTAACTTTTCAGAGACTGACTCATGTTTTAGTAAGGAAGGAATAGAGAACAATGGCATGCAAAGAAGATGCTAACATTCTGAATGATGAGAAATTGGTGCAATAGGAGTCCAATTTCATTGCGGAAAAGAATTTGAATGAGTAATTAATTTTAGACTTAATTACATTTACTTCCCTTGAAGTTTATAAATCCTACACTCACACACCCTTTAGTTTCAACTTATACAGAAACCTCCAATTTATTAATGTAATTGTTAATAGATTTTATACCTTATGCAGTTATCTCCCAGAAACTCTCAATATCGTAATTCAACGCAGTACAAATCACCAAAAGGCCAATTAAATGCTTATAAAAACTTAATTATGGGAGGTTAGTGTAATATTTTTAAAACTTGGGATGTGATTATAGGTTTTATAAAGCTCAAGAGAGGATCGAGTATAAATTGACAATAGAGGGGGTGTGAAAGTAGTTTCAAAAATTTCAGGAGTGGTGAATGTAGCCTTTTTCTGGATCCAAAAATAGAGTCACGTCAAATGGAGCAATGACTCAATTTGTTAAAGCAATAATACATGTGATAAGACCTAGGTAAAGTTTCTTTGGTGTTTCTTATGAAGTTTTCCGATGAAATTATAACGTGGACATTTTTGTTCCAGCTAACCATCATATTTTTTATTACTTCAAAAACAACTTATTTGTGTATCATAATTTTTTTTTAGAAAACCTCTTAGCAAATAGTTGAAAACTATACTTAAATTTAACTATACTTGAATTTATTTTCCTGGAACATCCAGAATTTTTTTACTTTTTACCATCTGATTACTCCCATGTGGTTGTTTATATAAATATATATATATATATCCTCTTGTATTTATAATCTTAAATTGGAATTCATTTTCTGATGTGTTTGTCTCCAGGCCATAATACAAGGCTTGAGGGAATCTGGGGTATTCAGTTCTGTCATTGCATCTGCCCCAAAACTTTCCAAAGAAAAATTTTTGCTGTCAATTGATAGTAGTAACTCATCAAGAGCTGCTGCCTCTGTATCGCTTCCTTCTAGAAATACTAAAAGAGGCAAAGAGCACCAAGCAACTACAAGGAAGATCTTAGACATGGAATCTGCTGCATCTCATGAAGGGGCTGTACCACCATTGTCTCCCCCTGGAATAGAAGATATTGACCTAAGTTCACATGCTTGATTAATCCCACAGCATTTATTTTTGGAGAGAACTTAAGTGCAGTTTTTAAATTTTTTCTATCATCCAATAGAATTATGACATGTAGAGGAATCTATTTTAAGGAGCCAATGATATAATGTTGAATTGTAAAAAATATTAACACATTGTAATTTTATTAGAAAATCCTTTATTGTTCTCTTTCCATGAGGATGGTTGGTAGGTTGTCCTGCTATATATGCAGTTGAAGATTCAATATGTAAAGAAAGAGCAAGTTGTAGCTCGTTCTAGTTTGTAGCTTGATGCCGAACTAGCACCAGTGAGAAATTGTTGGTCGGTCATGTTCTATAGCCTACTGTATAGAAACTTAAATGACAATGTGAGTTCTCTTTAATGATTTCATGTCCCACGTACTGAAGTGACTCTGATGAAAATATGATTTCACAAGCACCATTTTCATAAATTGACTATGTTAAACAACTTATATTACACAAAACATCACAGATGAACTTGGTATCTAATCTACTGGGTTGCAGGAAGAGTCTTTGTATTTTTTATCTAATCTTTTTGGATGATTAAACTGAAATTTGGGGGTTAAAATAGCTAATTAGTATTTTGTAGAGGCAAAAATTTTGTTTTGGTCATCCAAAAGTAGTATTGTTGCTCGTTTGATTTTTCACAGATGATATATACTAACATTTTAGTTTGATGCTCCAAAGGAATTATTTTTAAAAATATCTAATAACAAAAAAGTAGGAATTATTTTAAATTGGCCTTTTAGATTAAAAAAAAAACTCTCAAATTTTAAATTAGTCTACCACATCAATATTGTGACTCAATTTAATCTCTATATATTATTGGGTCTTTGTCAAAGACGAAGATTTAAATTTATGTCCTTAACTCTGAAAATGATCTTAAGACTACAAAGATAAAGCTTATTAAAAGAAGGTAATCAACTAACCATAATAGTATAATGCGCCTTTAAATATTCTTTTTTAATACTTGGAATAATTTGATGCTAAGAGGTAATTTAATAATGAAAAAAAGTAAATTACACGAGATGATATTTTAAATATTAAATAACTCAAGGATGTTTTTAAAATAAGATAGATATTAAATAGAATTTAACAAAATTATAAAAAAATAAATTACATAGATCTTCTTTAAATTTTATTGAAATTATATAAAATTTCTTTCTATTTTAAAAATATATACAAATATCTTTTTTAAAAAAGAGTAAATTAAGTTTTGTTAAAATTATATACACTTTTCTTCTACTTTTAAAATATTTACAAATCCCGCTTAAAAATATATGGAAGGTCTTTATAATTTCAAAAAAAAAATTTTAAAAAATCTGTATAATTTATTTTTTATTTTAGGAGAGATTTGTATATATTTTGAAAATAAAATGAAGATTTATGTAATTTCAAACAAATTCAATAAAAATCTATATAATTTGATTTTTATTTTAAAAAAGTTTATGTATGTTTTAAAAATAAAAAATATAATTTCAATAAAATTTAAAAGAAATTTTTTTAATTTACTTAAAATAAAAAAAGTAATTATAAAGGGTGAGGAGCTTTGCTTATCATGGGAACGAGCAGCAGCTGATTTCTATCTCCGAGGCAAATCAGAATATCTCAAACATAACTGGCGGGGACACACACACACACACACACGTGGACAAGCCATGGCGATCCTGCTCGTATCCAATTCACCTTCTCTTCCCTTCACATTCGGTGCGCGCGTTTCCTACAAGCCTCCATCGTCGCCCAACTCTCCGTTGATTCGCTTCGCCGGTGACTCGTCTTGCCGCCGGAAAGCGAGAGGTTTGACGGTGGTGACTCGTGCGGGTCCCAGCACGAGCAGCTACGTCTTCGCTTTTGCACTCCCACTTTCGCTCCTCGCTGTTACCATATTCGCCTCGTTGAGAATAGGCGAGAGGCTTGACAGAGAATTTCTCGAGGAGGTAATGGGAAAAATTTTATGTGTGGATATGGTTTTTGGTTTTCTTGCATTTGTCTTGATTTCTTATAGCTGGGTTGTTTGATGCTTATGGACAGCTCAACTTTTAATGGGTGGCCATGATTTGGCAGTTTGAGTCTGTGAGTGATTGTTAGTAGAGACAAGATATGTGCAAATTTGTGGGTTATGTAAGTTATTTGTGTTTGCTTATAGACAGCTCAAGTGTTTATGGGAGGCATGATTTGGCAATGTGAATTTGTGGGTAATTGGTAGTAGAAATGTGGAAATTTGTGCCTAATCTTCCACTTCTTTGAGGAAAATCTCCGTCCTGAATTACACTGATTCACAACAGCAGTGGAATATAGTTGAAGAATTATCTCGTTGGTCCTGACATTGAATATGTGAAAATGGGAAGTAATCAAATTTAGAAAATTTTCTGGGGTGAAGCCAATTTTTTGGTGTCACTAAAGATGAATTCCTGATGCCTCATTAGGAAGAAGGTTTTTTCTGTGGATTACTATGAGTGGATTTCTATTATTTTAGAATATATTGATTGCTATGTAGGGCTAAACCAACTCTAAAACAAAAGCTTGTTGATTATTCTTCTGCTAACTTTGAAGATATATATATATATATATATATATATTTCGTTTTCTCGCAATTTCACATCATCTTGTAGCAGAGTATAAGCTGTCTCAACAGCTATAAATTGTACTGTACATGAGAGTTTCTCTTACTATGTGCTTGACTCATCCTTTTTTTAATTTATTCAAGCATTTGATGACAGAGTATCTCATTTTCAGTTTCCCAAATTTCTTATGACCACGACGAAGGTCCTTGTTCTTGCTTTCCATAACTTGCTTTCCATAATATCAAGTTGTTTAGTTGCAGCTTATGTTGCATTTTTTAATTAAGTTCATTCCCGAGTTCGGTGAGGCAAGGATATTTTGACTGTGCCATTAATGCCCCAATCTTGTGTGCGCATCCCAAATTTTTTATCTGCCTTGTTTCTAATGACGAAAGAAATGTGATTCTATTTAGTATCTCAATTAGCTACACGAAAGCCAATTGAACCTAGCCATGCAAATTTCAAGTTTCTAACCAATAGTGTATGTAGATTATATACTGTAACTGACCCATTTTGCAGTTTTGACATTATTGTCCATTTTCATAAGTAGTTGGTTTTAGAGTGGAAAGGCTTTTTTTTTTTTTTTTTATAACCTGATTCTTTTGATAAATACCTTGTGAATACCAGATGGCAATGAATGAAGCCATCATGGAAGCAGATGAAGACGATGATGATGACATTGAAACTTACAAACAAGAAGAACCTGCCCTTCCACGTGCTCGCAACAGGCCAAAAAGGGAAGCTTAGAGTGTGCCTCTAAGTTATAATTTTATTCCAGGATGCTCTTGGATTTTATATGGGCCGGCAGAATTAAGATTGTGGAAGGAGAGAGGAAGGGAGGGGTGTCTTCTAACAACTTCAAATTTCATCTCAGATTCATGTAATATTGGTATTCTAGAGTTTAGAGACCATCGTCTTCACTCAGAAGGAAGCAGTAAAAGGTCTATAGTGGAATGGGGTATCTGATTTCTTCAGTTGTAGTTAAAATGGAGTATCTGATTTCTTCAGATGTAGTTATATACACTATCTATTCAGCAGAAAAATGTAATTTCATTGTCTTTTGCGATGCATGAAGTAAATATCGTAAATTCTGTGTATTGGAAAACTTATTTAGTGTAGGATTATTTGGTTCTTATAAGAGCCTGTTTGGGATATTGTAAATTTCTGCTTTTGAAAATTTCTTTTTCCAAATGAAGTTTCATTTAAACCAAAAGAAAAAAAACAACAACATCAACGTATGTATGAAGCAATTTGTGATTGGCAAAATCTATTGATAAATAATTTTATAAGTACTTAAGGCATGGTATTTCACTCTTTAATTTTAAAGATTAATTTTATATAACTCTTACTCTTTTATTTTTATTTTTATTTTTTGTTTTCAAAAAAATTTCTACTATCACATTTTCAAGGATGTAGAAGTAGTTTATGTTAACCTCTCCACTTCACCTTTAAATGTATAAAGATGACTTTTTAAAAACTTAAAAATACAGGCAAAGATTATACGAAGTTATCAATTATTGATGCTAACAAGTATATTTTTTATAACTAAAATTGAACAAATAATCAAATAACTACCCACTGTCTAATAATACTAACAAAATAACATAAATATGAAAATTAGTCTATCATGATCTCAACATAAACGGATCCTTTCCAGTGGGCCGATTGGAAAGTGTGTAATTTAGGTTATAAATTTTAACTAAAGTTTGTAACTATGATATTAAAAATTTTAGTTATAAAAAAATTATATTTTAAAAATTTTAATTGTGGTACAAATAAAATTTTTGAAGTATAATTTTCTTTATAGTTAAATTCCAGTTAAAATTTTTGACTTTATAATTATAATTTTTACATTTATATTTAAATTTTGTAACATAAATTCTTTTGAAAATAATGGATGACTTTTTCGCCTTGATTGCACTCTCTCCAGTCAGCCATATGACTGGAGACTGGAGAGGGTCTGGGTTGGATCTCAACCGGATGATAGTTTTATTTTATGTTATATTTTTTAAAAAATATATATATTTCACAATTTCTTCAATACTTCTGTATTAATGTGTACTGTTTTCAAATTCACATTGAAATATGTTATCTGAGCTAAAAGTAGAAGTGCAGCACAGGCTATCAAAGATAGTGGCTGCTCAAACTAAACACAAAACCAAATTGTAGGATCAACCCCCACCCCAAAAAGCAAAAATTGTGGAACTTCATGAGTGATAACATTCCCTAAAGCTGCTTGATGGTTTCTCTGATCATACTTTCTCGTGAATTCCAGTGAAGATATCCCCTTGAATTGCTATCTTGAAATGTTGATTTGCCAAAGAAACAATGAAGTACCCGTTTGAATTTGTGTTTGAAACCTGCGTTTGTATAAAAGCTCCACTTTATTGCTTTGGTAAAATGTGATTTCAGAGCGTCACACTGCGTTTCCAAACACAGCAGAAATTGAGAAGTCTGCATATGAACCAGAAACACATAAAAGATCAAAGGAAAAAGAAAAAAATGCAACTCTTCGTGATATAGGGGGAAAAGAATTGCATTAGCAGAATGAATGTTGTTCATGCTAAGATGTGAATAATTACTTAGCTTAGATTTAAATGTAGTTGTTTATATTTGTATTATCAAGTTCTTTAATTAAAACATAATAAATATACAATTTTTTCATAATATTATAACAAATGTATAATATAATTAAAAAGTTATATAATTATTTATAAAAATTATACACTTATTATGATATTATTAAAAAAATTATGTACTTGTCATATTTTATTAAAAAATTTAATAGTAACTATATAAAGAACTACATATAAATATTTTCTTATTTACTTTATCTCTTGAATTAGCCAGCCTTTTTAAATACAATTCTGAATCTCTAAACCAGGTAGGATAACATTATGATCACCTTAGACTAAACCTTTGCTCTCTATAATTTTATTAGGTTTTTAACTTACTCCCTATAGTTTATTTTCTTATAATTTAATGGTTACAATTTCAAAAGTTAGTAAAAGAATCCTTACGACTGTCATAACACCATCAAATTTAATCCTACGTGACAAATAGAAGTTTGATGTTACATTACATAGTTGCCAAGTGATCCATAACATGCCACACAGACCTATACATCAGCAAAATAAAAAAATAAAATAACATAACCCTTTTACCCTCCACTCCATCCGAAAGCCCCTCCATCGTGATCAACATCTGCATCTGCGTCTTCTTCTTCCATGCCTCTTCTTTCAATCTCCGGTTTGAGAATTCGAATCCACTACTTTCAATCACTGGTTTAAAAATTAATATTCACGTACTTTGATTTAAATTGAAATGGTTATTGACTTATATATTTTATTGTTATAAACAGAAAATGATGATGAAATTGACCTCTAGGCATCATCTTTCAATACCTAAGTTATTGCAGAGAAAAGTGGTGGACTTAACGAGGAGCGGTTTCGTAAAGATATGAATTTTTGTCCCCGTCTAAAACCATAATGGATGACATTATACTTCTGCAAAGAAGAAACAAATCCACTATCGATCCATGTAAAAAATACTTGACTGATTTATCCATGAGTTTTGATGCAGCAATACTGAAACTGTTTTCAAGGTTTAGTCCTCTCAGCAAAAAGGCGTTTACCCCTTCCTAACCTTTCAGATCAATTGATATTTTGAATAGGCGAAGAGAAGAATCTCCTCTTGATCTTGAACAACCAATTCCAGTTTCTTCGGGAACAGCTTCTTATATAGATGATAAAACGGCCAAAGACCCTACTGGGCATTCTCTTTTTTTTTTTTGTTCACCTTCAATGCTTGTTGCATCACTTTCGCATGTTACATATAAATAGCAAAAGACATCAAACACTTTGCATTACTGTTTTCAACTTGGCAGGAACTTACAACCCTTTGATTTTAACTTGGATTCTAGACCAAAGAACTTCAATCCCGACAACACCAACTCTGCTGTCTTTTTCTTCATGTGATCAATTAGTAATTCATCATACATGATTGTGTTGGCTTCGGTCAATAACTTGCGCTCCCTCAAGTTTGTGAAAACCTTCCTGGCCTCTTCAATCGTTCCGTGCTTACACATGCCAGAGATGATAGCAGAGTATATGACATCACCGGGAGGGCAACCTTCTTGCATCATCTCATTTAATACTTCAATCACCTTCTCAGCATCATTTGACTTACATGCATGAAGAATGGTAAGAGTATACTTAAACTCCATTGGTCCACTATTAACATTGACTAAGCAGTCGCGAACAAGCATCATGGCTGCATCAATCTCTCCAATTTTGCAAAGCCCTTTCGAAAGACAACTGTAAGCAGCAACAGAGGGAATAGAAGACATCTCAATGATCTTATTGTGACATGCACATGCCTCTTGAATTTCCCCCAGATCAACAAAACATACAATTGCTATACTGTACGTGGATGAATCAGGTGTACAAGTTGAGCCATTCATTTCATCAAAGAGTGATAAAGCCTTCTTCACCTGACCAATCTTTTGCAAAGAATCCATCAGAATGTTGTATATTTTAACACTAATGTAACCTTTTGCTTTCAGATTTGTAAATGTCTCTAGTGCCAATATTGGTCCCTTCTTCTCTACCAGAAAGGCAAAGAATTCGGAGAGGTCATCAAGAACTGGAAAACCCAAGTTCTGCATCTGCTTGAGCAACTGGCAAAATTCTTCCATTTGTTTTGCTTCGGCATAAGACATCAATAAGGGTTTTACAGATACAAAGTCTGGTTCAAGATCTTCCTGTATAGTGACTTGGAAAATCTTGTAAGCCTTCTCAACCTGATTCACATTACACAAACCTTCAATAAGGGAATTATATATTCCCAAATCAGCCCTATATCCTGAAGCCATCAAATCCTTCAACAAATCACAAGCAAAGCCAACCTTCCTCCTTGCCACAAATGACTCGATCAGTGATCCATATATTGCTCTATCAATCAAATAACCTTTATTCTTCATCTCCTTGAATAATTCATAACCCTCTTCAGCTCTGCCCCCTTTAGATAAACCTGTTATTAAAGTTGCATAAGCCATGACATCAGGCTCAACCCCATCTCTCTTCATTTCCTCCCAAACCCTCAAACAACCATCTAAATTCCCCACTGGAACCAGCACCCGAACCATAGCAGTGTATGCAAACACATCTGGTTTACACAGGTTGGTCCTCATTCGACCCAAAATCTCTAGCATTTCATTGATGCGCCCCACCTTACACAACCCTTTTATCAAAATCATAAAGGTAATAGTCTCTTCAACCAATCCATCTTCTCTAAAATCATCATAAACTGATAATGCCAAATCCAAGTGATCCGTTTTGACTAATGCATCCATAATCCTATTATACAAAAAAATCCTCGGTTTAACACCAAATTTCTTCATTTTCTCATAAATATAGTAGACCCTAAGACCTCTATTGGCATCCGAATGCATTCTGATTAAGATCTCAAACTGCTTCTCACTAGGTGGCTTCCCTTGTGAATCCATCAGTTCAGGGAGCTGATCTGCTGCCCGAAACTGATGGTTACGATTCAAGCAATAAGCAAAAGCATTGTAGGAGGCAAAATTGTGATTGTAACCCTTCTGTTTCCCTGCCCAGTGGAAGAACTTGGAGGCAAGGGTGGGATTATTTTGGACTTTAAGCACCTCAACAACCAGGTTTGGCGTCACCCTACGGAGCTTGCCAAGCTCAGCTACCACAGAAGGGCCCCACTTGTTCTGGTTCTTACGGAAGGCATCGATAATGAATCGGGCAATTGGAGATAAACGGAGGGAGATGGAGAATGAGGTCTCTGGTGATGGTGCTACCGCTGAAGATGATGAAGACTGGGGAAGGAAGTGAGGGTCCCACTTGTGTATATCAAAGGGCTGGACTTCAGTATCTTTGGGTTTGTTGGGGTTAAGCATTAGGCGATTGGAGAAAAGGCCACCACGGACAATTGGACGGTTTTGGGAAGGCTTGCGGTGACCATAGAAGAAATAAAATTTGTTGGCTTTGGATGGCAGAGGTGACTGCGGAGGCATTTGCACGTTTCTAGATGCCCCTTGATCTTTGCATTATTCAAAGTCAAAAAGAATATTTCCTCAATTCTTTCAGTATGAAATGTTGTTGAAAATCTTGTGGATAAACTAACTCTCCTGGCTAGTTACAGGTTACAACACAGAAGAACTTCTTAGTTTACTCACAAAACTGAAGAGAACTATCCCTTTCTGTCAAAAGTACAACAACAAGCAGTAGTATCCCCTGTGGTCGTCACTTGAAAGTTTGTAGAATGCTCAAAGTTCTGCAACCAGGAAAAAAAGACAAAAAGCTCTCAAATATATGATGATGGAAAAACTAATTTATAAGAAAGGAAATCAACACACTCTTCATAAATGCTCATCAATTGTTGTTCATTTGTAATTCAGAATTCTTATGCACAATTGCATTCAAGTTTTTCCAGATATTCCAAGCTAAGCAAGTGATGACAACTGAAATTTATATATGTGTGTGTGTGTGTGTGTGTATACAAATTTTACAAATGACTCGCATTTTATATTTTTTTAAATACGCTAACATAGCAGAAAATGCATCATATCTGGGAGCAGACCCTGTCAACCAATGACCATCATAGTAATCACCATATATTCAGCAGCTTATATTGGTTTTTATGAAGCTCATCAAATGTAATACACTTAAATTAACGGGTGAACTATAAAAAAAAGTAAGGAGGGTAAGGCAAGGGAACTCATACAAACCAGCAGTTGGTAAGCATACCCAGAAAACAGCCAAGCAATTAATCCCTCCCAAAAACATTGTTAAAAAGTAAGAACCAAGCTTCAAAAGGGGAATAGGAAAATAAGCAAATAATAGCAGAGATTTAGATTAAAAAAAACTGACTCAATGCAATGCCACCAGGTATCAATTTGAAAGCAGGCTACATCAAACCCATCTTTGCATCTTAAACGAAAGAAGGAAGCTTCAGCTTCATAAGAGATGCAATGGGTAATGTCAAACCTGAAAATGCAATAAAGACAAGGAAGAAGCATAAGAAAATTGATTTTCAAGAAATGATTTTTTAAAAACTAATTTAAATGGAATAGCCACTAAAATTTTAATTATTTTAGAAGGCAAAAATTTGGAAAAGTTTTTAAAAGGAAAGAATGATATGAGAAAGAGAGATAGGTTTGAGAGTTAATTGTATGTGGAGAACGCAATAAACACCCTATAGCACAAGTTCATAAAAATAGTTACCCTAAATTAATTGTACAAAATTAATATAAGCTTTATTTTATTTTAATTACCCTGACCAAAACGGATGAAAAAAAGAAGAAAAAAATTAAATAAAAGAAAAAAAAAGAAATATTTATAAAAGCAAACTTGAGTTAGAAAGGGAACCTAAAGCCTACCTATCCTATTTAAGAGGATTAAAGTCCACATAGTTCAAATGTGTAGAAAATCATGACAATTGGTTGGTGACTTTTAACTTTTTTTGTGAAAGGAGAAAGAAAATGATAATTAATTTTATTTTACAAACAAAACAATTTGAATATTACCTGGCGTGTTTTAATTTATGAAATTCAATTAGTCTCACTTTCTTGCTCTCTTCTTTTTCCTTTTTTTTTCTTTCTTTGTTTTTTCGATTAGTTGAAAATAAGATTTTTATTTACATTTTTAATTTTTTTGAAAAACAAATGATTTAGCTATTAAAAAAAACGATTTTCTACTTCTTTCCTTTTGGGATTTTTGAAACAAAGTTAATTAGATATAGGTTGTTGAAACCTAAAACTTATCAAAACGTGACTACACAACCTAACTAGTACTAGTCCTTGCAGAAACTTGAGGTTATACACAGCCTGCCAATTGACACCCTATGCACGTGCAGAGACTTATAAGTTTCACATAACAAACTCAAAAATAAAACAAAATATAATCAGACAAGTAATTCATTGTGTATGTGTGTGCGTGCCTGTGCTCAATCCAATATCACATTATCTGAATATACACAATACAATTTGACAAGATCCGAAGCAGAGGATCATCAACCAATGTATCCACTTCCTTTCACTCTTGTTTCCGTGTCTTTCCACCCATCATTACCATGAATTCATTTTATTTAAGAATAGCATAATGATCAAACCAATTAAAAGAATTCATAGCAATCTATCTCCGCCTAACATGTTGAGACACATGTGATTAGAAGTGACTAAGACCTCAATGAAGTAAGCATGTTTTTCAATAGGTGAAATTAATGAAATCAATTTAATTTCTTAAGAAACCAGCACCTATTACCTTCCCATGATTCCCTATCCCCTTAACCTCAATCATTACTTGAGGAGAGGAATCCCTGGGAGTAAGCATAAAGCAAATTCAAACATCAGATACAGTGCATCACCACCTCCAAATCCATCTCAAGTCAACCACTAAATAATCCTTTGTCCTCTTAATTTCATTACTAGAAGAGAGGAATCCTTGGGAATGGATAAAGTGAACTTACACGCAAAGTCCAGCACAGAAGCCACTTTCCATCCAATTGAAATTAATTATTAATTCAACATCTCATCCTATAATATAACAAGCCACTAGCATTTCAATCTATTTCACCAACAACCACAATAAGCAGGGATGGACCTACCCTTCATGAAAAAGGGGCAGCCACCTCCTAAAAAAAAAAAATTAGATCTTGTATGATTTAGGGATTACCAATTTTCCATTACTACATGCAAGATCTAATAACCCCCCTTCGACACACACACACACACACAACCCCCCCCCCCCCCAAAAAAAAGGGATGGTGAAACACATTTCATTGCCCCATACTAGTTTTTCTAGTTGTCTTTGACAATACATAAGTAGCAACAATAAGCAAAGATATGGAAATTCTCATTACTGAACAAGTGCAAACTCAAGCATCTCAGTCCATTTCAACCTCGCCCACAATGGAAACCCAAAATTAGAGAACCCATGGGACAGCAGCATATTTGAACCCAATTTAAACCAAACTTAGGCTAAAAACTGGGTCAAGATCATGCTGGACAGCAAGCATGACGAGTTAAAAAGCAAGACCAACTCAGTCTAGGACCCATATGACAGCAAGCAACATTTTCATCTAATATTATAGCACAAAGTTGAATTAAAAACGAGGTTAAATAGCACCAATATTAGTAGGGTAGCATGCATTAACTCCAGTACTTTGGCAAAAATTTGAGTTAGAAGCCAGATTAAATCACATCAAAATCAATAGGACAGTAAGCATGTTTCAAACCAGAATCTAGCATTCAAATCATGCTAAAAATCAAGGTTAAATCATATTAAAGTTAGTAGGACAGCCACAAGTATTTTAGACAGATTTAAAACTCACTTTCATGCTTCAAACCAGTCCAAGTCTGTGCTAGAAACTATTGGGAAAGCAAGCATACCAATTCTATTGAGCAGAAATAACCATGAAAATACCCAGATTTCAACTTTCCTTATGCAGAACGACACACAGAACAGAGGCCTAACTTGATCCAATTTATCATACAAGCTAGAGCATCATAGTAAGTCAAAGTTAAACGAGAAATTTAGCATAGAAAATGGCCCACAAATATGAGCTTAAGCAGTTACTAAATCCTAAAATTCAGTGCCAGACTACAATCACAGCAGTAGGTACTAACAACAAGCTAAAACAGAAAATTAGCACCAAATTAACCTTTAAGCACCAGTTAGGAGCCAATAACGAAGCTCAACGTGCATCTATTCAAAAGGAACAATTAATCTCAATCAATATCACTTGCAAGAGGAATTACACATAGTTAGAGGTAACTTCTATTGACAACAGAAATCTGTAACCTCATAAAGACATCAATCCAACATCCTCTTCAATTTCAAAATCAAAACAGAGTGAGAGAAAATTGCAAGATGCAAATCTGGACATCATCAACATTTTTATACAAGACGGAACCATCAAAGTCAAAATGAACTTAGATTTCATCCAACGCTTTCATCCAGGAAGGACCAAACACAGCCCAGATTTTTGACATGCAAGAGCAAATCAAATCAGCGACTCTGTCGACGATGGAATTACTGATTGCCTCAACTCATTCTCTCTCTTCTCCATGTGTGCATTTCCCTTCTTTCTTTCTCTGCCGTTCGCTAACTTTTGTTCTTCCTCTCAAATGCTCTTCAACCTCTCTCCGTCCTCTCTCTGCTCGCTCTCGTCTCTTTTTCCCTCCCAGCCTTGCTCCTTCGTTCTGCTCCTTCTCGTTTCTGCACCCTCTCCGCTTACCTCCGTCGCCTCTCCCCTTTTGGCTCTCTCAGCTTCTCTCTGCCATTCGTCGCTCTCTCTCATTTCCCTTTTCTCTTCGATGCTCTCTTTTTATACATAAACTACGAAGGACCAGAAATAATTACACTTCCATCGATCTATTTCTCCAAAGTGCAAACATGAAATTACACTTCAAATGCCCTTATCCATCAGTACAAGCAGACTTTAATGAAATTCACAACATAAAAGACAACTAAGCATGGATTATCCCAAATTAAGAATAACAATCAAAGTTGAAGCTCTAATCGAATACATTCGACAATTGAAAAAAAAAAAAAAAAAAAGAGGTTCACTCCACATTTCCAATAGGCAAAACCCAAAACCGATTCATAAGTGCAATTA
Source organism: Erythrophleum ivorense (assembly GCA_026724425.1). Classification (NCBI taxonomy): domain Eukaryota; kingdom Viridiplantae; phylum Streptophyta; class Magnoliopsida; order Fabales; family Fabaceae; genus Erythrophleum; species Erythrophleum ivorense. Next base: position 16,692,778 of record JAIUCV010000017.1, read on the forward strand.
AAGAACACACCTTGGGCCGTAATCAAACTTCCAGTTGCTGTAATAGGCGAATGAAGGCGACAAACTCCGGCCAAGATTTACACAGTCGGACGACATTGGAGTGGGCGATAGAGGAAAGGGGAGATGAGTCCATAAGAGGGAACTCAGGGAAGTGAAAAAATAATTAAGTATACACAAAATAAGTAATTGTAATTCACCTTCTATATTTATGTTTATTTAAAAATTAAGATAATTAAATAAAAATTATTTTATTCTTTAATAAATAAATATATCTGTAATTTCGTTCAAAACAAATTATTATTTTCAATTTAATATTTTAATTATTAAAATATTTCTATTCTTATTTATTTTATATATTATTACGGTTTAATATTCTATAGGCTTAAAAACGAACAACCCACGTTACAATAGCTCTTATTGCTAGGATAATTTCGTTGATTCCAAAGAGCCCGTAACAGTTGACACAAAATGAGAATCAGACATAGATGTCAAAACTACTGTATACATAGCCCTCCTTTTTCTTTTCTTAAACTAACAGAAGCAAGATTTTGTAGTATCATCTTTATTCTAAGCAATATAATATTTTGTTGTTAGATTAAACCTTTTATTTTACTTTAATCCATAACTTGAGCACCAATATTTGATATGCCAATTAGGTTGTTCCAATCCTCTATCTTAGAAACAGTAATCGTAGCTGAAACTTTCAAACCCCTCAATCTTTTGTGATCCATAACACAAATGAGGAGAAATCACTTTAACAATAAAGACAATAAACGCAACAATAAGGAGTGAAATATGTTTAGAAGCACATTATCAAGCCATTTCTTCTTCGCCACTTAGTGAAGATGACAAGAATGATGCTCAGAGCTCTCTTAATGTACAAATAGTAAATCTATCGATTCTAACCAAATTTAAACCAATGAATACCCTAAATGTCAGCAAAGATGGATAATAATATCAATCTTATAAGGCCAAAGTCCTGCCAGAACAGGCAAATGGATAGCTATCCCGTTTCATATTTCATCCAAACCCAATTATTGAATCAATAAAACACAGTTTCTGCTCACTACGTATCTGAAATTTAGAGAACTTGTACAAACAGAAGCTCACAGAAGAATCAGAGCATAGAGATTATTTAAACCCAAAAGTCCATCGAAAAGCAAACCCAGCCAGCATTAATAATTCGCATGCACCTTCATTCCAGATGACATAAATTTTTTACTTCAACCAGAGAATATACAGAAGCTTTACATCGAATCAAAATGCTAAAACAGTACACTTCGAACCGCAAAAATTTAGTACCCAAACAAAGAAGAGAAAGAGGCCAAGCTCTGGGCTCATATATAAGAACAACATACACTTGGGTTTGTTTGTTCATAATGAAAGAATAAGCCACCAGACAATTCAAACCACCCCAATACCCACATGCCAACCACGTAAAACACTTCCAGGGGTCAGTAGCAATACAAAGACTCAACCAGCCCACTCCATCTACAGGGATAACAATAAATAACTTATCGAATGAAATGGAAAAAAAAAAAAAAAAGAGGGGTGCAATCATGGATAAACATTTAAGCTTCAAATTCTTATATGAGATATTGAATCCAAGTTTCGATGCCAGAATTAGGATACACTCAGATCTTACACAGTCTCAGAAAAGAAAAATAACTTCAGAATTTTATCCCTTATCTTCATTCTTTCATCCCTTACCATAATCTACCAACTAGAAGCAATGTCCATATATCAGCAATGCACAGCAAGACAATCAATAAAACAACGATGAAACCGAAATAATATCCCACACTAATTGGCAGCAGTGATAACACAGGGCTATAAGACCAGTTGGTCCTTAATTCGAGAACAAAATAAACGGAATTATCAAATTCAGCATACCAATCTGATGGAAAAACCCTATATATGTTGGACCACGGATGCAGAACAGTACCTGTCTAATCGAATGGCGAACCCAAGTATTCCTCGTGGATCTCCTCTTCTCCGTTCTCAAACCGAATTCGAAAATGCCCAGTCTTCCCTCACTCTCGATTCTCCGACTCCCTTCCTCTTCGAAACCAGCTTCCCCTTTTTGTATCTCGAGCCTCTCTTTTCTGGCTCTCGATTCTTCTCTCCACTCGCAAAATTCTCCAACCCTAAATTCCTAGTAGCTATTTCTCCCGTTTACACTCTGTTTCTTCCTCTCTAATCCGAGAAGAACCCCCCCCCCCCCCCCAACTCAGTCTCTTCCGCTCAGTTTCTTTCGCCTCTCAGTTTTTTCAATCCGAAAAAGAAAATCTCCCCCCTCCAAAAAAATCCCCCCCGCCCCAGAAACTCCTCCTCTCCTCGCTTTTATAGACAGTCCCGCATGGTCCCCCATCTCCGTACCTCTCTGCTCCACTAATTCCAGTGCGCGTTGCCCCGTCCCCTTTTGCCTGGCCTGCTTTCAGCCGCTGAGGGTTGTACGAACAGTGGGTAGGAATGCCTGCTGCTGGAGGACGCGAAGCGAGAACGCCAAAAAGCAGGGGAGCACGCAGTTGGGGTTGTTTTTGGTGTTATTTCATTTTTTTTGTTTGGTCTTAGGCATGTGGGTTTCAGACTTAGGTTAGAGGACGCTGGGCTGAACGAGTGGGCCTCGGCCCTTTTCTTTGCTTTGGTTTTCAACCCATTTTCCTTTCCAGTGTCTGGGCTTTTGGGTTGAGAGGAATTGGGCTGGAGCCCCTTTTGGTTTGCTTTAGTTTTTTTTGTGTTATTATTTTTGTTTTGGTGTTGGGCCATCTTGAGTTGGTAGATTCCATGGGCTTTCTTCTTTTTTATTTTTAATTTAATTTCTCTCTTTTTTTTGGTTCTCTAACTCATTATTATTTTTGGGATTTTGATTTGATTTTTTTTTGTTTGATCCCCAATTTTCATTATTTTTCCTCTCTTTTTTTCCTTTTGGATTGAAGTGAAAAGGTAAGGATATCTCTCTCTCTCCACTCTCTTCCCCTCCTTTTTTTAAATGCATCTTTAATTTTTGATTGAGAAAAGAAAATAGAACTTTCTCTCTTCTTCTTCTTTTCTTAATCAAATATCCTTCATTTTCTTATTTTCAGTTTTAATTGATTTTTTTGCATTTTAATCATTTTTTATATTTTTTTTTTGGTCCCATTTTGAGTTGACTTTGGGTTGGACTCCTTCTTTTTTTTAGTATGGTTTGAGTATGTGGGTTTCAGGATTTGAACCGTTTCTGGGTAGATTGAAAGTCTGGCTTTAGAATCTGGGTCTCGTATCTTCTTTTTTTTTTTTTTAATTGCAACAATTTAGGCCCCTTTCCTTTTTGTTTTTTTTTTTTGTATTTGGGCTGAAAATTGTTGTTGTTTTTTTTTTTGGACCTTCCTTTTCTGTTGGGACTTAATAATTTTTGAAATTTGAAGAAGTTTTTTATTGTTTTTTGTTTGTTTTTTTTTTTTTGGTTTTTTTTATAGTTTTATTTTCTTCCCTCTCTTTTTTTTTTAGTCTTGTTTTCCTTTTCTTTTTATTTTTTCTTTCCTTTATTTTCTCTCTTCTTCTTTTTTTGATATATACTTTTTTTACTCCTTTTTTATTATTTTACTTTATTTATTTATTTATTTATTTTTGGGCTAAATAACCTCTTTTCTTTTGCTTTTTTTTTTGAAAGTTTTCCTTTATATATTTTTTGCTAATTTGATTTTGTTATTATTTTTTACAACCTATCCAAACAAAATACGGTGTTCACAATGTTGTTCATCCCCTTTACCACTTACTATGGTGATCTAACAATAGGAAGAACTTTAGCACAATCACAAGCTGATTATGCCAGAATCCTCCACATATTATACTAACAACAACAATATATAATAACAACGTAACAAAAGTTGATAGCTACAAAAGAGTCCAACATGAAAATGAGCTCATAAGAATGCAAAAAAGAAAAGCAACTCAAGTGCATCTTGCGCCTAAAGCAAACAAAGAGCACTCTTATACAAGCTGAGTCCAACTGGTCAAAAAAGAAGTCAAGTACATAAAATATCCCTCGATGAAGAATACATACCCCTGGAGGAAGATGATATTGACTATAACTCAAGTGAAATGAGAGACAGTGTAAAAGATGTCTTTTGCAGTGAGCAAGGAAATAGAAGACTCATAAGGAACATAAAAAGAAATGTTAAAATGAGATACAAGCACTCCATACAAACTAATGCCTACCCAAGAACTAGTAAGATCTAGAACCACAGGAAAGAAAACACCAATCAAGTATTGAGCGAAGTTTAACAATATGTAGCTAAGAATGACAAAGTATTACAAGCACTAAGCAAGGTGATAGAAGAACAGGAGCTCAAAAGAAAAAGTAAGATGCCATGAAGGCAATCTAAAGATAGAAGGGTAGAAACACCTCACAAGCTGACTATTTCGATGATACAAGCTTTACAGGATTCAATATTTCATTGTTTATGGATGACATTTATCTAGCACTCCCTCCCAAGAGATACAAGCTCATTTTAATCGAGCTATACAATAAGAAGGTTACCCTACCTCCCACTTGTAAAACTTGACCCTCCAAATGAATTTGGCTAGCATCTCAGTTAAATACTAATGTAAGTTGTTTCCTATTGTTCTTAAAGAAGGAGCTAGGATATAGTTCAATAACCAACTTAAGAACTCAATCAGTAACTCTGGCAACTCACTAATTATTTCCAAGCTTAATTTGTAGCAAGCTAGATATAACCCGTAGATGCATCCATCCTCTTAAGAATGAAATAGAAAGAATAGGAAACCTTAAAAAATTAGGTCAAGTGCTTCAACGAGAAGATGTATGCTATTAAAAATCCATATTCAAGGATGGTTATCATGATCATGATTGTATAATTGAAATCTAGAAAGCTCACATTCTTGTCAGCAGAAAATCACTTAGAAATCATATTAGAGCTCATACCAAAACTCTTATAACACATCCAAGCAAAAATCTACCTTAAGGCTAAGGACAAGCAAAGAAAGGAAGAGAGGGAGCCTAAAAATGCAAAGAAATATGAATGACCTTATCTTTTGGTTAAAGACAGACTTAGGGAAAGGATTAACCTAAGGAACATGGAAAACTAAAAATATTTTTAAGGTCTTTTACAATAACTATTTTTAACTTAAAGTTTTGATGTGTAATTTTTCCAAAATTTTTAACTATAAGAAGCCATTTTTAAATAATAGTAATCAAGAATGGGAAAGAAAATTGGGTAAATAGTAAAATGACTTATAAGTTTTATAATATAAAATATAATTTTCTCTCATAACTAAAATTTTTATCATCATAATTAAAATTTTTGATCTCTAAAAAAACAAAAAGAATAAATGTCAAGCAAAGGCTTGGTTGCACTTTGTACAGTCACAATTGTAATTGCAAAGAATCTGCATCCAAAGAACAAATGTCAAGTAAAGGCTTGGTACGGTCATTACCATGACTATAGAAGATCCACATCCGAACTGCACGCTAGCCATATAGTTCATAAAGCAAAAGCATGCAAGAGAGTTTAAATATGTATAAGAATGAATTAGATTCCTACAACTCTATAAAGGATGGATAGTAAGAGAGAAACAAAAAGAAGAAGAAAAAACTGAGTGGGTTTCTCTTTTTTTTTTCTCTTTCTCTCTTCTTGTTTTTCTTTAAATTTACATTATATAGTTAAATAAAAAAAATACAAAAGATCCTAATTAGTATAATAAAGAGATGTCAAATAGCATGCAAGTGATATACATATTTTTTTCTTAGCTACAAGTCAAACTAAATGCTCAGAATATATAAATTAGTAGTGAGTATTGTAAATTATATTAAAGATGTAAAACACTCGTATGTTGTTTGACATCTCTCTCTTATTTTTATACATATTTATACCCTCTTGCATGTTTTAGCTTTAGAAACTATATGGCTACCTTTAACAGCTGAGATGCATTGCCATCTCCCAAATGCTTGCTTACATGCCATTATTTTCAAAATGCAATATGATTGAACAGATTTAGTCAAGATTAAAATGTTTTTTACTTTTTACTTTTAAGTAAGTTTTAGATTTCAAATTGTAAATTTGAAAATAAAAATTATAACTAGAGTGTTAAAAATTGTAAGTAGGAGAAAAAACTAAGCTTAAAAAATTTTAACTATGCTACATAGTTAAAATTTTTTAAATGTAATTTTTTTTCATAGTTATAATTTTTGATCTCTTAATTACAATTTTTTTCTTTAAACTAAAGACTCAAAACTTATAAAAAAGGGCTTAAGACTTATGATTACACCCTCTCTAATAGCCCAACTTACATGGTTTTTGCATGCCAATTTGACATCTGATAGGTCTTTTTTCAATTCTTTTTAAAAAAGTGTTTTAGGCTTAATCAAAGCTAAGACATTTATAAAATAAAATAAAAATGTAATATACCATATGAGAAAAACAAGATTGACAATGCAACAATATGATTATTACTTTTATGGAATATTAGAGTTAAAAGCCTTGCTTTTAAGTTATTTTCCAATTTACCCATATTTGGTATCCAAATGAAACATGAAATGGAAAAGAAAAATTTGTTATAATATTTATTATACTCTTATAATTATTACTCAATAATATTTATTCATTTTTATTACTTTTTAAAAAGTAAAAACACGAGTCATTTCACATTTATAAAATTATCTTCTTCTTTTTTTTCATTTCTAACTTTTTTTGTACCAAACGGCCTATAGCCAAGTATCAACCATACTATAAAGTTGCATTAGACTCTCAACTATAATGCAATCACACTAAATAACCTTTCAAATAATTTCAGTTAGGGTTACTTATGGACAGGACATTTGCTCGACACAATGCCTCCTTACTTAATAATCTAGCTTATTTTAGAGGTCAAGTACTAGCCTGCCTTGGAAGGCACAATTTACAACCAGGTTAAGTTAGACAAGGTCAGGTTGCCCAAGCCAACTTAGGTATTCTTTTGGTGGATATTAAAAAATGACAAAAAATAAAATTTTTATATAAATTCCTTAAAAATAGTTTTTATAATTATATATATATATATAATTATATATATATATATATATATATATATATATATATACACACACACACACACACAAATACACACACATATATGACCAGACTAAGCTAGCCAACATGTTTGGCTTGTAACTCCATCTAACCTGATTAAAATAAGGTTTTATCTTTTTGACCTAACCTAACTCAGTTCGATATGATTATGTTGGTCAGGGCAACAGGGCTTGTGTAAAACCATAACTCCATTATTGGTTCTTGCAATTCCCACTTGCATATATATCATACTTAATTCTACAAGAATTGCTGCACTTCAAGGTTTAAACTCTTCTCATGGTATAAGGTAATCTATTGATGCAAATATCATCAATTTCTAAAGTTTCATTAATTTGTAGGCATGTTGTCACTTTCAAAACTTAGGTATATTTTTTAAAATATTTGTAATAAAATCTTTAATAAAAATATTGTGTAATATCTTTTATAGAGTAGTATTACATAATTGAGTATTTTAAAAATGTTTCTTCGCATGTTTATTTTAATTAGAGTATCTAATAACAAGTAGTTTAAAATATCTAATAGGATGATACTAATAAATATTAAAACATCCAATTAATCATATGAAAAAGTGAAAAAGTGAACAACTTTCTTTCACATTAACATTCACTTCCAAGACAAAATGAATAGCATCCATTCACTTGTACGTCACATAATTATAGAACACATTTTGTTAACCATAAAATTGAGGTGGAATGTTTAAGATATTATAAAAATAATGGAAATATAAGAAATATAATAAAAATAAGAGAGAAAATTGGGAAGAAAATGGAAAGGATAATTCTCATTTTCTTAAATCCTTCATGCGTAGTATAAGGTCTTTATTTATATGCCTTTGACCATAAAAAGACTGATAATTTACAATAATATAAATATAAAAATTGATTTACATAATTATATAATATAAATTCTTAAAGAGTTACAAGATATATGCCATTAAACATGAAAAAGGATCTTAGAGAATAATTTTTTGAAAGTCATAAAAATTCACATAAATATATTATTTACAATATTCCCCTTTAAATGTTCATTGACAAATAATGTGTTTCATTAAAACACAACTATGAAAAAGCCAATAGAAAAAAACTCAATAAAAGAAAAAAAATATATAATATTTATAATATCAGTTATCTCATTAAAAACCTTTCCAAAAAAACCTAGTGAGATAAAACTTTGGTTAAGAAAAAAGGAGTATAATGTGTCTTATACTTTCCCTGATGATAATGTCACTTAATGACTTTGAATCAACACATTTTAATAAAGTACACTAGTTTCTCAAATGTGATAGATGATAATGCCTTAGTGAACAAATCTGTAGATTATCATATGAACAAATCGTCATTCTTTTAAATAAGTGAAAAGGAATTTTAATGAATATGTTTCATTCTATCTCTTTAATGTACCCTCTTTTTATCTAAATTATAAATGTTACATTATTTTTATATAATATTGTTGAAATTTTTTTCTCTAAAGGTAAGCTGCACATCTTTTGAATATATTGGATTATTAATCTTAGGCAAATACATTATTAATTTCTCTCATACATTACAACTATTTTTGCATGATTTGAAAGAATAATAGTTAAATTTTGTTTTGTAGAGTGCCATAATATAATTGTATCCTCACATGTAAATAAATAACTTGTTTGAGATCAAACTTTATGTAAATTGGATAAGTATCCTTTGTCTGTATAGCCAATTAATTGTAACCCAAAAGTTAATTGAATTAAATAACCACATATTAATAATCCCTCAAAGATACTATAATAAATACTTAACTTTGTTACAATGTATTTTGTTAAAGAAGAACTAAATCTTACAAATTTACAACAAATACAATATCAAATTGTACATTATTAGGAAGATACCTTAATACTCCTTTAACATTAACAGATGATACTTCAAGACTAAGAAATTATTCATCATTCTCTCAAGGACAAAAAAAAGTCTTTATTCATTTTTGGTGATCTTACAACCATTAAAATATTTAATAGATGTTATTTATCCATATAGAATCATTTTAAGGTCTTTTTAGTATATACTAATTGATATAGAAGAATTCTATTTATTAAGTGCTTAATTTTCAAATGAAAACAAAATTTTATCTTTCTAAAATCTTTCATCTCAAATTCTTTCTTCAAATAATTAATTACTTATTGAAGTTCTTAAAGAATGTCAATAATATCTAAATTATCAACATATATAGCAATTATGACAAACTCCGATCTTGATCTTTTTATTAAAACACATACGTAAATTGGATCTTCTCTCAACAAATATTTGTTGAGATGAATATACCACATACACCTAGATTATTTTAATCTATATAAAAATTTACGTAAATGTATTAAACAATTTTCTCGAGAATCTTTAATGCTTCTAGAATTTTAGATCCTTTAAAGATTTTCACACAAATTTCACTAGTGAACCATATAAGTGGGTTATAACAACATACGTTAAGCTTATATCAAGTTTTTCATGTGTTACCAAACTAATAATTGCATCTACCATAGAGAATATGTCTCTTCATAATCAATGCCTATCCTTTTATTACAAGTCATGCTTATATTTGACGACTTTATTTTTTTCATTTGGTTTTTGTATGGATACCCATGTTATACCATTTTGGCTTTACACTTGGTTGGACTATAGGTAAAAAAATTTCATGTTTTGAAAATGAATTTAATTTTGCTTTTTCATTTTAACCAATTTGTGTTTATATTTTTCATTTGATTTATGTTGAATATCCTTATTTTATTGTATTATTTCAACAACAAAATTGTATGAAAAACATTGTCGACAACTATATCTTAGTTTTATATTTTTTTCTTGTAGTGAAGTAACTTGTCGAAATCTCTTCATTACTTTTAGATGCCTGAACCTCTTCTAAAGTTATGATTTTTCATGTCTTAGATATCTTCTACCTCTTTAATATGACCATCTTAGTTATTTGCTTCTATCTTTTTCAAAGATTTTTATTTTTGGAATCGATTGATCTATCATACTTCAAGTGTGGCTTACTTTCATTTTTATTAATCAATTATCCTATTTGGACATCAATTCATATTGAATTATTTTATGCTAGTATATGAGATCTGATAACTCTTTTTAATTTAATAAATGCATTTGGCAATTGATTTGCAATATTTTATAAATATATTATTTTTTAAACTTCTGATTCACATTACTTTGCATAAGGATCTATATGAGATAATAATAATTTATTCCATATAATTTTTTTTTCAACTACTTGTTACATCCCTTTAATATTAGGAAAGCTATTTTATTGAAATGACAATTAGCAAATAGTGTTGTAAATTAAAGGGGACTTATACACAAAATGTATTTTTTGCTTTATTTGAAGACTCATCTTTGTACATTATGGTAGAGCAATATAAACATATATCATATGTCTTAAAATTCAAAGATGAAAAATATTTGGCTCTTGATCAAAAGCTAATTGTAATACGGGGTATTTATAATAATTTGTTAGCTTGATGTATTTAAGTACATTAATGTGAAATCACATATCTATGTGTCAAAATGGAAAGTTTTGTTCACATAAGTATTGATCTAACTATTAATTAGAGACATTTAATAAATAATTTCGCTAAATCATTTTATATGAACATGAGCATCAAACTTTTTAACTGTTATTCTAACAGACATATAATAGTCACTGAAAGCCAAAGATATAAGCTCATAAGCATTATGAAGACAAATTGTCTTGATTGTATAATCTAAAACTGATGTTATTAATCAAATAATTTGAGCAAATAATCTCATAAATATTAGGTTGCAAGTTGATAATAAATACACATGTAACTATCTTTGTAGATGTATTTATCAAAATCAAATAATATTTGAATGTTCCATGTAGTAGATGAATGAGTGTACATATATTACCTTGGAAACGTTCCTAAAATATAAAGGATCTAATTCTAATTTTAACTAATAATGATTTAGTAATTAATTTATCTTAAAAACAAGTAGTATATGAAAATTCTTTTGATTGAAGAATCTTTTAATTCTTTAATGGATCTTATGTAAATTTTTAATAATTTTTCACATCATAATTGGCCTAAGATAGTCTAAATGATCATGGCACATAATAAATATATTTAAATAAGTAAACTTTTGGTTTATTATAATATGTGTTTTAATCGTATTAATTATTATATATTACAAGCCATAAGATAAATAATTTTTTCAATATAAATTTCTTTCTTGATATAATAATTGTAATAAGTTGATATTCAATGTTTTTTTTCATTCATAATCTCAATATGATATCTATTTTGATTGATATATTTGAAACTTAATAAATTTCTTTAAAACTTAGTACAAATAACGTTATCAATGATAAATTTTGTCCATTCAAATAATAATATAGTAATTTTTTCAAAACTTTTAGTAGTTCTATACTACTTGATATAATATTGATATTAATATCACTTATTATCAAATGAGAAAAATATTTACTATATGCAAAACACATGTCTTTATTATAGATTGTCCAACCGTAGAATAAGAAATATTCATATTATTTCTTTTAGAATTAAACAATATTCTATTATGTGTAATTTTTCAAAAACAAACATATATTATATTTTTATATATGTTATCACTATACATTTGTACTACTCATTAACAATAGGGCATTGATTGCTTCAATATTGTTATGGTAGAAGTAATGAAATATGAAATAATTAAATTTCTTTATGTATACTTTGATAATATTTCTTTTAAAAAAAATTATTACTTTTAAAAAAAATTAGTTCTTTTAAAATAATTAAATTTCTTTATGTATACTTCTGGTGTATGTATTTTTCTTTCAAATTACTATAAAGATTATGGATCCATTAATAAAATATTTTTTTAATCTAATTTTTTATGAAATTGGTTAGAAAAAGAAATAAACATTTTACATAGTTTTTCAAAAAACAAACATATATTGTATTATATATATATATATATATATATATTATCACTATACGTTTGTACTACTTATTAACAATATAGTATTAATTGCTTCAATATTATTATTATAGAAGTACATTCAAAGTATGAAATATGAAATAATTAAATTTCTTTGTGTATACTTTGATAATCTTTCCTTTGAAGAAATCATCACTTCTGGTGCATATATTTTCTTTTCAAATTATTATAAGGATTATAGATCCATTTATAAAATATTTTTTAATCCAATTTTTTATGAAATTGGTTAGAAAAAGAAATAAACATTTTATATATTTTGCAAGAATGTTTGATTTTCTTCTTTTAATGTATTTTCCAAATTGATAATAATAAAATGAATTCAGTATCAAATATTTATAATAAGTATTATTCTCTTAAAAATTAAATATAGTAAACTAATGAAAATATATCATTTTCTTAATTTTAGTGTCATATGTATATAAGATTTTTTTTCAAATGATACATATAAAGAACTTAATTGTTGGTAAAGAATAAAAATTAAAGTATAAAATAAATACATTTTTTTTTGTCTTTTTATCATAATACAAATTATTGGTTACACATATATAAAAAAATTGTAATTGGTTTCTTTCTTAAAATTTTAAAATTTGCACATAAATTGCTATAATAAAACAAATTATTATCACAATATAACCATTTAACATTTTATGATCTTAGTTTTATGGTCATTTTTGGCCTTTTCACTTTAAAAGAATTAATTGTCATTTGTTTATACAACTTCTAGTCATATTGTAATCATTATTCATAATTTTATTTCATAAATATAATTGGTTATTATTGATTTGTAATATCTAATTTACACATTGATCATAAGTGGTTATTAATTAACTCATACATATGTTGAATTTGAAAAGTTTTCAAAACTTGTCAGTGGCATGAAGTCCATAAATTATTAACTTTTATGGTTATAATAAAAAAATCTTTTATACCCACCAACTCAATAAAATGTGCCATGAATTTTTCTATATATATATATATATATATATATATATATATGCACTATTGATTTAAACAATAAAATCATTGACTATAAAGAAAGCCAAACTAAAAGTGACATGGTTACCGACCATTTAATCATGTTTAATCTTTTAATTTTTAAGACATTTGTTAATATCAAATTAATAATCATATTATGAATATAAATAAATCTTAAATTTATAAATAATATAAAGTATGAATTTTTTTTTTCAATTTATACTTTAATGTGATGAATAAGAAATTTCAAAGATTAACGCCTTATGCCAATTTACTACAAACTCATATTGATGATGTATTACAAAATTAATAGAAATATAAGAAATATGATTTGAACAAGAAGAAAAATCGAGAGGACAATGGAAAAGATAATTATTATTTTTTTAGATCCTTCATGTTTAATATATATTCTCTATTTATAGGCTTTTAACTATAAAGATAGATATATAAGTTATAACAACATAAATAAAAAAATTAATATACATAATTATACAATATAAATCTTTTGAAAATTATAAAATATATGTCATTAAATATAAGAAAAGATCAATGATGAGTCATTCTTTCAGGGTTATGGATATTCACATAATTATATTATTTACAATACAAGATATTTATTATTAAATTCTTTAATAAAATATAACATATAGATATTTTTTACAGTTCCACATTACAGGACTAATTATTTTAAAAATGTTTCTCCATGTGTTATATTTTAATTGAAGAACTTAAAAACAAAACATATAAAGAAAATTATCTAAAATTTGTAAAAATGCAAGCAACATCAGTAACTAAAGCTTCAATAATTTGAAAGCACTTTGTGGATCTCCATAAGGTAATGAACAATTCTAAACTACTATGAGATCCTTCCCTATCAAGCTTTATTTTATAGGCCTTGAAGAAAGAAGAAAATTTAGATACAATTTTAGACGTTAGCCATTAAGTTCTTCAGTGAGTATATGATAAATGAAAATCTTTTTACTACTTAACACCATATGATTGGATCTTTCCAAAAATTCTTTCATATGTCACATTTTTATTAAAAAATCTGACAACAAACACTTATTAAACCTTATTTGTCATTGAAGGTGGACCCTTTTAAGTTAGGAGATCTTTGCTGGTAATTACTACCACTTAGCTTCCCCATCCTACCACTACTGAGAACCTCACTACTATTGTTAGCAGAAGATACAAGAGGTAGCTTTTTCTTGCATGGTGAATAGCTATGATCAGAATTAGTCTCCAAATTCCATGTCCTTACTCTTGGGGAGCTTGTGGATCTTGCTTTGGCTTTTGCTGATTCTGTTGCTGCCATGTAAGTGGGTATCACAGGAGAGCTTGTAAATGAGGGGTCTTCTCCTCCCGCTGAACACTGCCTCCTGTGACAATTTAACCCTTCAATCTGATTTTGTCTCTGAATATTTCTCAGCTTAAGTGATCTTCCTCCATTTTCTTCCCCACCTTTATAGCGAGAGCTGAAAGCTGAGTCTAAATCTTCAAGCTCTTTGCTTTTAGAAAGTTGGGTATCTACCCATTGCTCTAGCCAATACCTCCATCTTCCATTTACTCTATTTCTTTCTGTTTCTGCCGACATCTGAGATACAATAATACACGTTAGAATAATAAAGTGTGTGTCGAGAAAAGTTTTTATTCTCTTCCCCTGCATAATTTGAAGTTTCAATGGGGCTACTAGAACTTATATATATGATGAGTGTAGGGACCTCTTTTTGTGTCAAATAATGGACAGCCTCGCTTATCATGGACAAGCTCATTTACAAAGTCCATAAACTAGGAGTCCACTGATGATCTAAGTAAGTGCCATATAAGATAATCTCATTTTACTATGAGCCCAACTAATCCCACAATTAATTTGACATTCACATTAATCTTGACTTTAATTTATAAAGTAATCTTGCTTATAGTAGTTCACATTATGGATTTTCTATAAATCCAACACAAGTTAGTATACAAACCTACAAGCGGGGCCAAAAAAAAAAAAACTAGAGGAAGTGACATTTTACCTTCATAAACTACTTAGTTACAAAATTGGTATATGAACTTTAGAATGTAATAAAACATCTCCATAAATTTTGGAATTAAAAAAAATATTAAATTTCAATTAAAATCAAATACAAGAGGCTCCTTCCTTGCTTCAACAATATTCCTGTACAAGCATTGAGTTGGAATTAAAATGCAGATATAAGAGTGCCACGTGAGGATTACGTAACCTATTGCAGTTAATTTTAATGTAGTTTAACGTTTTCATTTTTGTCTAACATACAGAAAGATTCCTTGTTCTATTTTAAAATTTATATACAAATTTTGTAACTCTACCTTGTTTAAAAGAGATATACTAAAGTTACCCAAAAAAAATATGATCTTGAAGGTCAAAAAAGCTCAGGTGCTCACTCGATGGTTAAATGAGAATTGTTTTATTCTCTCTCTTCTAAGAACAGCTTCTTTCTTGCTCATGCATGACGTCTCTACCTCTTCCTTCAGCAAAATGCTGTCATCCCACCTTTTTTCAGTGTTTGAATCCATCTGAAATATAGAAACCATATCACAAGTTCAAATTGTACATACATATAGAAGATGCAGCTGATATTAATCTTTTGTATATATGCCCACCCTTATTATCTTGTCCCTTGAACCTTGCATGCCTTGGCCTTTGACATAGTCAGATCTCCCTTCAATCATTTGAAGTCTCCTTGCACAGACTTGTGATTGGATACTTACAATTGACTGCAAACACTTCAGAGTACTCATAGCTTGGCGTCTTACAGCTCTGCCTCGAATAATAGCTTGAAGCTTCACTATTCCCTTCAATGCCCTTAAAGCCTTCCTTGCCTGTAATGCACTAATGTCTTATCACTCAGACAAAGGCTGGTTACAATGAAAAGGGATGGCTAAATTATTTTGTTGATGCCTAGATTTTTCCTCAAATTTTAATCTAGTATTTATAGTTTAAAAAATTGTAATCTCTTCATGTAGGTTTATGATTTGGTTTTGTCACTAAATCTTTGTCAGTATGTTGTTGAAAGAGCTAATGTATAACACCACCATTCTATCATTACACTCCAAGTATATATAATTTTTATCTTAAAAAAAAAAAGGAAAAGCAAAGATAGATGATGAAATGCAATCTATTCACAAGTATAATATGTTATGCCATGTAGGTTAAGTAATTAGTGAATTGACATGAATGATGGATATTCAAAATATCAAAACAATGTACAATTAATTACATTAGTAAAATTTAACGGTATTCCAATGAAAGTTTAATAACAATCACCACATTAAAATTTCTTGAAAATGTTAGGGTCAAATTAAAAATTTAGTAAAATGGACTAAATTAATTTAACCATCAGTATGATAAGTTGGGATTCTTATACGGAATTCATCTATTACTATTTTTTTCTTTAATATTTTCCTCTCTATGGATTTAAATTTGAGAGTGTTGGTTGTTGGAGAGATCTAATTTCGTTTCTCACGCAATCTTATTCATCCTTGGAAAATCCTTATTTGGTGGAAGAAATCTTGTAAATCTGTAGTCCGTGATTATGTTTTTTTTTTACTCAACAACTTTCACCTTCAGTTTCTTTATGCTTAATTTAACTTCCAATTTTTAAATTAATCTGATCCGGTCATAAAGCATTAATGAGAAAAAGCAAGATACATAATGGAAAGAGCATTTAAACTGACACAAAACAAAAAAGATCAGGAGCTTGGACAAACTCACTAGGTAACCCCTAAATGCAGCTTGGATTTTGATTGCTGCAGATTTCTCTTTGACTGTTAAAGCATGCTTCCTCAATTCTTCCTCTGCTTCACCACTTGGTCTTGTTGTTTCTTCTGGTGGGGCAGTAATCGGAGTTAATCTCTTAATCTTCAGCCTACCAAATACCCATTTCCTTCTCTTCTCCTTCTGGTATATATATTTTAAAAAAAAGAAAGAAAGAAAGTTTCCCTCATAACATAAGTATCAGAATCTAAAACTAACTGATTTTGCCAAAGAAGCGGAAGATTTTACCTTGTCTTGTTTAGATTGTGTGTCCCATCTAAAGAGCCCCTTCACCAGAGTAAACCAGCTCTTCTTGCCCATTTCAACAATATCACAAGAAACAACTATTGCAATGGCAATTTCTGCGATCTGAAATGGTTATATAAATATCTCAATTCAGTATTAATGAGAAGATGGGGGTGAAACGTACAATTGGTTGGTAAATAGGCATTTAAGCAAAGAAGCTGTACAGACCCCAAATATCATCAGACTTGTCCAAAAAAGAAGGAACAGCTTGCAGAATATGTACATTAACCATAACTTTGATCTTAGAGTAAATTACCCTTTGAGGCACACAAGTCAAGATGGTTCAAAAAAATAAGAGATCCAAGCTTGTAAGTCTTACCCATATTCTGAAATCTCGTAAATTCGTTAAAAAGGACAAGCATCACCGTTTCTGAGAGCTCGGTGCTTTGGAACAAGTGAAGTGCTTTCATTAAATTCAGAAGGAATAGCCTTGGAATCAGCAAACATTCTTTATAATATCAGATGCCCAAGAACGTGAGAACTTCACATAATTTCATCAGTAAATGCAGGCTGAAAATTAGTGAGAAATATTTAGGGACTACCTAGTGGCTATACAGTAAATTAATAGTAAATTATTAGAGTGAATTGGGGATCTCATCACTTATAATATCTACTTTAATTCGTCTTTATTGATTTATTATACAACCACATAATATATTATATATGATTAAGTATATATTTTATGAAAAAAACATTGATATTTAGAAAATGAATATTCAAGTATTTCTTTTATGAAAAAGCTTTAATACTCAGAAAGTGGATATTCCATCCATGTTCAACATTTATATTAGATAAGATATCATGCACCGATATCAATTTTATTTTATTTTTTGGGCATCTTCCAAAAGCTGAAAGTCCACTCACACACAAATTTTGTGAAGTGGGTATGAATATGATGGTTTTCTGTGAGTGCAATGCTACTGCAATCTCTTTAACATTTTTCATCTTCCTCATGATGAGTTGCCTCTGTTCAAAATGTGGGCCTTCAAGAGAAAGCATTGCACAGAATATAAAAAGCAGAGGCCACTGTGGTTTTCAATTTCACCAAAGAGAGCCTCTCTCAGCTTGATGGGTCCTCTCTCTTTCTTTTTTCTTTTTCCTTTTCTTCTTCCCCCCCCCCCCCCCCCTCCTTCCTCTTCTCATTTTCCTAACTAGAGAAGGTATGATCATGTGTCTGTTGGGTTTAAAATTACAAAACCATCCTCAACCAGGAAATAGCAAACAAAAAAAGCAATATTATTAATAGCCCTTAATCTGTAATCTGCTCATTCATATGCAGATGGAGGGTCAGGATATATCTTTAGATACTATTTAGGTAAATTTCTTAGTTGTTGGCAACTGTTCTTTAGTAGTAGCAAAAACATAACATGTAGAGCCATAGATTCTAAAAGTTTTGGCTCTAGGAGTACCTTCCATGGGCATGAGAGTCAAGAAGTTAGGAGATTAATTTTCCATTCCCCCCACCCGAAGTTTCCTTGCCTGCCCAAAAAACATAACATGAGATTCTTTTTGAAAAATCCAATAATGTAGTACTCATCTACATAAAATATTCACTTTGACATGTTTAAATATACACCTCATATTATGGCATGTCCCTGCGCCATGTCTGATATCATACACCATTGGCCACAAAGCGAAGTTTCTCTTCTATATGCAAGGGAAACACAGATTGGTACTATGAGACATTTTTACAAACAGGAGGAAGGCGAGGTAGGAAACTGTATAGATGAGGAGAGCAGACACCTAATGTGGAAAGAGCAGAGAATGTGGGGTAAGAAGACTAAACAAGATCTAGGTTTCTGAGAAGTGAAGACAGCTGTTACCCCCTAACAGAGGAATTGTCTAATCTTTTTCAAAAGGAGTGAAACCCCAAAAAGCACAGTTTGTCGCACTAGATTTTACCTTGCCTTTTTTTTTTTTTTGGGTAAGGATTACTCTAAAAACAACCCTCCAGCGGTGATGAAAAAGATGTTTGTCTACCCAGAAAAAGACTAATCTGGTAGGATTTTGTTAGGTTCTGTGATCAGGACCCACTCTCCTAGTACTTGGAACATTGCAGGGGGAACCGTTTTGAAGCAACCATGTTGATTAGAGATAACAAAAATCAAATGAAAATGAAATTGCCTTCATTGTATGAAGCACTTGACGATTCAGAGCCTACCCAAAAGCCAGCTATAGTTTTAGATATACTCAAAACATCTAATTTTGTTAAGATTCATTTCCCTTAAAGGGAACTATGAATATGTTTAGACTTGTTTGTAAATTGTAATAACTCATGAGCAAGAGCCAACAACCAGCAACTTCTGTTTTTGCCCGTGCGTAGGGTCGTTAAGATAAGGTCCTCGGTTTGATCCAAATAATTTGCAATTTTGGCAGGTTGAATTGGTATTTTGTCAACATTATAACTATTATTAGTACAGTATTCAAATTCATTATACTATTATAATTATTATTTAATAATATATATTTTTATTATCTTTTAAAATAAGAATTTAAATGTTATTTTTTATCCCATTTATTTATTTTTTTCCTCTTCTTTGCATATCAAACATAGCCTGAATGTTGATAAGGAGTACAATTGATGAGTTAACATATTTGGATGATATTATTTTATTTTAGTTGCCTTTGTTGTTTTTCTTAATTAAAGATTAAGTGGGATAATCCATTAAACCTTAAAACAAACAAGTGCGAACCTATTTGTAAACGAGCTAAATAAACCTAACTTGTATAACCTATGACAAGCCAACCTATATGAGTTGGGTTGATGCGTATTATTAGCTCTACTGGTAAGCTATCATAAAATAGATTTATTGAAATATAATATTCAAGAAAGCTTTTAAAATTTATGTTCTGCAAAATTTTTTTTTAAAAAAAGAGAAAATTGTAAGTATTCTTTTTCGACTTTGAACTATCTGCAAACATCAACCTTAACTTAGAAGGCAAGAAAATATATCCATTAATTCCGTTAATGGCTTATCAAGCTCTCACATAAACAATGTATTGTTTCCAGAAATATGAGAGTACATCGCGTTACAAATGACAGTCTGATATGGCATTTCTATCAGCGTGGAAACAAATAAAAGGGTTTAAATCCTGAACATAGATAATTGAATATATATATATATATTTTAATTTTCAAAGTTGTGAAAGTGTTTGTAAATGGCTCAATTTTTGTTTTAAAAAATATATTTGCATTTTCTAATATATATAAGTTTATACATGTATAAAGTAATTTAAGGATATGTTTTTATTATTTAGAAAATGAGTTTGTTTTATGAAGTTACAAATTTATTCATATTTGTTTTTGACTCAAAATTTTCATAAATTGCCGTAAATAATACTTTGATTTTTAAGTTTTACCAATTGTGAGATTATTCTGACTTTTTAAAATAATTATTTTAGACTCTTTAATGAAATTTCAATAATACCACCTATCATTTAATGTAAACTCTTCATTTTAATATAGAAAAATATTTTTTTAAAAAATAATTATTTGGTCTCCATAATTTAGTCAAATTTTTAATTCAGTTTCTATAATTTTTATTTCAAAATACTCTTTAAAATTTAATCCCTACCCTTTTTTTTTTTAAATCATAACTCTATTTATTGTGTTGACTAAATTAATACAGTGTACACTTGTCACAAGAGCACCACACTGATAAGGTTTCGATGAATAAAATCTTGCCACATATACAGCAACTGCCACCTCACTTGGCCCCAAGATTCCACTAAACCCTTATCAAATGCGAAGCAGGGGATTTTGTCTCCCTCAGCATATTTGATTTTTAATCTTTGTTAAGCTGCAAAATGCCACCAACTCCTACCCCACTTGGCCATTTTGGCTTTTGGAGACAAAATCCCCTGCTTCGCATTTGATAAGGGTTCAGTGGAATCTTGGGGCCAAGTGAGGTGGCAGTTGCTGTATATGTGGCAAGATTTTATTCATCGAAACCTTATCAGTGTGGTGCTCTTGTGACAAGTGTATACTCTATTAATTTAGTCAACGTAAAATAAACTGAGTTATAATAGAAGGCAGTGAAAATTAAATTTTAAAACATTTGGAGATCCAAAAAAGTGTTTAAAAATTAGGGATTCAATTAAAATTTTAGATAAATTATAAGAATTAAATAATTAATTTTCCCTTCTTTTCTCTCAATTTTTTAAACTATGTCAAACACGTCTTCAATCCTTTTTTGTATAGTTAAGAAAATAAGAAAACCAATAAAGTCCATCAAGTGTGTAAAACACAAAGAAATAATAAGCACCATAAAATATTAAATATTATAAATTTTATTTTTTAATAGAAAAATTTTATGAAATGGGACCAGATCAAACTTGGATTTTAAAATTTAACAAAATTAAATATAGAACGTAATTTTTTTTAATTTTAAAATTGAGCTAGACCTAACTTTAGTCTGGATTCAGCCCGATTTTTGCCTTGCCCAGCCCATAGTGATAATTACTGGGCCTTTTTTTTTTTCACTCTAATCTGAAAAGTACGGGGAACAAAAAGTCGAAAACGTTTTACGCCAGTTTCTTATCCAATGCTTCCAGACTCGAAACTTCGAAACCTCAATTTCGAACTCTCTCAGATTCCATCCCTACAGTTTCTTCGTTTTCGTTACTTCTTCTGTGAAACCCTTTTGCCTATTTCTCTGGCTGAGTTTGTACAATTACAACCCACATAGATTTCAGACTTTTGGTTTCTTATGGGTAAGTGGAGAAACCGTCCAATCTTTCGTCAACGAAGATCTCCTAGGTCTCCCCCCACATTCTACGACCTTCAAGCCCCTTTACCTGGTAATTTTCCATCTCTTTATTATTTTTTTGGGTTTTCTTTTGCTATGAGTTTTGGTACAATCATTAAAACATGATTAATCTTTGCGCCTTTAGTATTTTGATCTCTTCTTTAATCTTTTGTTTCGAACTACTGAAGACAATTATTGACTTTTTCGTTTAGAGGTATATACTTGAATTTGATTGGTAAAAAGAATATGTATTTATTGAAATGTGATTGCAAGGGGAGAAGAGAACTAAAGGAAAAAAAAGGTAGAAATCAATGGGAAGGAATATGGTGTTTTGTTATTTTTGTTATTCAATATTCATTCTTTGTTGGGGAGAACTTAGGCAGGGATTTCATTTTTATGTTTTTGCTGTTAAAGTTCACATATGGACGTCTTTTACAGCTCAGTTCACATGATTGGGTGTTTCAAAGAAATTTTTTTATATGTCATAAATTTCTCTGAGTCTTATTATGACATCATCTAAGTCTACTCCTTCCTTTTTTAGCTATGGGCACTGTAACAATTGTGCTTTGATTAAAGGTAGGCTTCAGAAATTACCAATATTGCTTTGATTAAAGGTAGGCTTCGTGAGTCACCAATATGTATCAAGTTTTGTTTGCCCCTTTAAAGAGGAAATGCACTGGGGTTTTTCTTGAAATAATTACAGTTATTAACTGAACTGATGGGGTGTTTATAGCATATTTGACTGGACAGTTAGGTGTTAGTTGTTCTAGGAACTAGTACCGTAAGGCTTCTTCTTGCTTAGTCAAAGTTAGATATATATCCAGTATGGTGTTAAATAGGATATTGTCAGAAGTTTGAGTCGTTTAAATTAGTGCACTATAATTTGTGAATTTTGACTTTATGTTATACCATGACTATATTCTACATGATTCCCTTCTGCAACCATGAAGATTGCTTTGAATTTAGAAATGACATGCATGTGTGGATAAAGTCATCGTGTCTATCCAATTGATGCTATTTCTGACTTTTCTGTGAGCATTCAAGTACATATGTTGCGGTCTAACACAAACTGTTATTTAGGTTGTTTAACATATACTTGTCCATTAATTGTTCAGTCTTGCATTCTTAGTTTTTATCAATATAGTTTGAAACTTTTAATCTTCTTGTTATCTATCATTGTGATGCTGACATGTGCATCTCTATTCTTTAGCATTAAAATGTGGAATTGGATTGTATGTATTCACCAGATTTCTACAGTCTAGCCTTGTCTTCTTGCTTTGAAGATGGCACTTTGGCTGTTACAAATACACCAAAGACCTTTTTATATTCATATTGCTTTTCAGACGTCCTTCTGTTTCTACCTTTTGTATTTGATTCGGTTCAGCATCTTACTGGTTGTCAGCAATTCATTAAGATCTTTCAATACTTCTTCCAATATTATTATGTAATTCCTGCATATATCTTGTGTGGTTTTTGAAACATGTGATATGAGAACCCAAAATAATTGGCTGTTTCTTAAGCTGCTTTACCTGAATAAGTTTGTATTGCTCTTCTGCTAAAGTGATTGCAATAATGACAATGATGATTGTAGTATTATATTATTGTCTCTAGTTAATATAGTTTCAATATCTCCTCTACTGAGTTTTCTTTTCCCCCCTCTCTTTTTCCCTTTCCAATCTTAAAGAGTTTTGGCAGGATGGTATACCTTTATGGGAGAAGAAATTTTGCACTTTGGTTGGATTGGTACCATGGCAGAAGATAATTGATTCGAAGAAGTTTATGAACTGCCATAGCAATGTGCTAAATTGGAATGATTCAGCTGCTGAAGAAGCATTTCAAAATGCCAAAAAACAATATTGGGCAAAGATCAACAGCCTCCCTTGCGATATTCCTCTTCCTGATTCAGATACTTATGTTGATCAAATAGATTGGAATCCTTATATCGATCCTGAACTGATAAAGGAATTGGATCGTGTGTACTTTGCTCCCCCTGAGGAGGAAGAAAGGAATGCTGTAAATTACAAGCGAACAAAAATTTCAGCAAATGGTGAAAATTCTTGGGAATGTGATGTTACAGAGCTTGACAAAGCATTGGAAAATAAAGTGCAGGGATGGAATCAGTGTGAATGGGATAATCACAAGGATGGTCCCGACAATTCGGAGAATGCCTGTAACCCTTGGGAGTACAGCATAACTCGTGAAAATGGAGGATTAACTGACAATGCATGGGAAGGCGGTGGTGCTAAGTTATGGGGTTGGAACCAAGGAAGTGGCCATAACAATCGCTTTAGGCACTCGGGCTGTGGATATAATCCTTGGCAGAATGATTGTCTTGGTATTCCCTCACAAAAGAATAATAAAGGATGGGGTAAAGTTTGGGATAACTCTTGGAACCCGAAGCAAACAAATAATTTGTCTAACATCGACAGACCTTGGGAATGCAATTCTAATCAACATAATAGAGCTCCAGTGGACAGAGGATGGAGAAACTGCGAAGAAAATAGCCCTGGATGGAAGCAGCAGAGAAATGCTAATTTTTCAGGAGATTCACAGTTCAGAGGAAAATGTAGTGACTGGACTTCCAGGAACCAGAGTTTCCAGAAGGGGGAAAGCTATCATCAATCCACTGTAGGTTATAACAGTTCTCGATTTCAAAGGGATGATCATCAAAAAGAACATTACTGGAGGAGAGAAAACTCAAAGAAGAGGGTCAGTTTTGTCTGTGAATAGCCATTAGAAAATCTGTGCCTTGTTTTTTGTTATGGGCATGAGATCTTTATATTTTTGCTGGTCATTATGAATATCCCTGCATGGAACTGTTCGTCTGGATTTTGGGAGAAAGTGGTTTTACATACAAAGCTATATAGCTACAGATTTGTCAGTGTAATTTTTCCACTATTTATATTTTGATTCACTATTAGAAGGATATCCCAGGAAGTTATGCAAGAGTAAAGAGCTTCTCATTATTCAAGGCCCTCTTCATAAGAGAAATACATCAAGAAATTGGAGGCATCTGCTCTATCCATGATGTAAACTTAATTATTTCATTGGCCTTTCTCATCATTTCCTTTTATTGTGCACTTTGGGTTGATCAAGTACAGTTAGTAATACTGGAGGAAGCACTGTTATTACATCTACAGTGTATGAACTTGATCTATTCACATTCATTCACTAGCCAAGAGAGTCAATCCAGGTGCTTGGGTCAATACTAATTGTCATATTTGGACCCTTTGCTGTGATATGATGATTATGTGAGGAGAGAGACACAAAAGCTAATTACAAAAAGACCCCCGAAAAAATTGTGTTTATTTCTCTCTTCAGATGACTATGATATAGCATGATAGAATCGAAATTCCTTGGTGTCTTTTGCGTTGGGACATCCTCTTTACATTACCTGAAATTGTATTTGTTAACCTAATATTGAATTATTGAACTATTGATATATTCTGAAAGATGGTTCACAATTGATTCTGCTATTGTGATCAGTTATGTATGAATGATATGATTTTGAAATTTTATTGAAAAATTTAAAACATTGAAATTTCATCCATAGAAAAATCCAAAGAACTAACATCCATAACAGGGGTTCTCCGTTTGGTTGGGCGTCCTTTTTCTTTTTAACCTTTGTTTCACCCCGTGCCTTAAAAATAAAAAACAAGAAAAAAGACCATCCCACCAGACAAGAAGACAGGCCCATAATCAATGAAACAAAACGAAACCTCTATGTTTTATATTTTTGTGGCTACAAAAACAACTGAAAACAAAAACACTCTATGACCTTGCCGGCAGATCTTCTAAAGTTGTTTTTCCTGTAAAAAAATTTTACCCCTGAAGTTGATACTTCAACCACTCTCTACGTTAGAGGGTCCACACTCGTATGACCTCTATGCTTTGTACTTGGACCTAGTTTTTTGGGGCATTTTCTTCCTCTTACTTCTTGATCCCTATCAAAGAACCTAGAAATAAGTGTATGTAATTTACTTTTTGGCTCCCAAAAAAAAAGTCTTTATCCTTATAACCATTCAAGAAATCTTGACTTGTGTTTGTCGTCTTAAGTTCTAACAATTTATATTATGTTTTTTCTTTAATTTTTCGTTTAACAAATTTATCATTAAAGAAACCGAAGTTCACGATTATGTGCAATTGTGAAAGTTAATATTACTGTTAGAGTAATAATTTATGTTACGTAGGTAAACATTAAAGTCGAAAATGTATGGCAAAACAAATTATCATCGCATGTTTGAATCTCTTGATTTTCAAAATGAGCCTTTAATGTTTGCCCACAATTACCAAGAATAATATTAATGGCTCATAATGAACAATTCTAAAAGAGGCATACCTTAATTAACAGATGTTTACTAACAAAATAATAAGAATCGAACCAAGAACTCTTCAATACCAATTGAGGAAATTTATCCTTGTCTGCACAATCAAGTATACTTGATAATTATATTTTAAAAAAAAAATCAGAAACTTGTTACAACACGAAACGTACTAAGTATTGGTAGGATGTAGAAGAAATAAGGAAAATGATGCCTAGTTTTGGAAAATTGAATTCTGCCAAACTTGTAATCGCATAAATGATTGGAAACATGATAGTTTGCTTGACCATTCTTTTGAATGTTTCGTCAGTTTGACCACACGATTTCATTTAGCAGTAAAAGCAAGGTTCAAATAATTCAGTCCTTTTGGTGTAAGATTCTAGTTAGAGTTCCCTGTTCTAAACTTCTACGACTGCACTAATATGATACGTGAAAGGTTAAAAAAGGTTGTTCACCATTTCACAGCATTTTATGACTATCCGTTCGGTATATAAAATTTAAAAAAAAAAATAAATAAAAAGTTATCGTATTCTTATTTTAAAAAAGATAATAAAAAATAAAATTTATTAAATATTATCTCTGGTCTCATTTGATTTAATTTAAAATATAAGAAATAAACTACTAATATTTAATATTTAATATATTAATTATAATATTTTAATTATATCCTTTATTAAATAAATTTTTTAAATTATAAATAATAACTGTTATTAATTTTTTTAAAAAATATACACATTAAATAAATTATTCTTAAAAAATAATTTTTATTTAAAACAAAATTAAAAAATTAATTACTTTTAACAAAATTTTTTTATTATTATAAATTATTTATTTATTTATTATATATAAGAGCAAAAGTAATAATAATTATACAACCATAATAAATATGGCATAAAATAAATGTGATTCGAAGTGGGCATTGGGACTTTGAATTTTCAACCCTGCCTTCAAATTCAACATCGGTTATTGGACTTAGACCTAACCAACGTAAGTCTATATAATATAGCTAGCTAGCACGTTGATTTCCTAGAATAAATAAATAAAACATATGCACAAAACCCTTTTTATGGCTTGACTATTATTTTGGTCCCTTAAAAGTATTTATTTATTTTACTAAAGTGTTTTACTTTTATTTTGTTTTATTTTAATCTTTAAATTTTTAATTTTTATCATATTCCTTTTTAACTATGGTTCTTGATAATGTAACCAAAAAAAATGAAGTGGCGTAAATTAAAAGTTAAGGGATTAAATTGAAATAAAAATTTATTTATTTATTAATTAAAACAAAATAAATTAATTAAGGGACTAAATTTATAGTTAAGCTTTTTATTATGTTTTCTTTAAATATATAAGATGCCAAATTGACCTATGGAAGAAGACTTGCATTCCATGAAGGTAGCTAACTTTTAAGAAGTCATTTTAAAAATGAACAAATTTTCAATACAATATTTAAAAAAAAAAAAATTCATCAATATTTTTAATTAAAATATGTTACAAATTTAATTTTTTTTATTTTAAATTTTTTTTGCATATTATTTTTATTATTGAAAAATTTAATAATAAGCATTTAAAAAAGTTTACTTAAATTTTATCATTTAAAAATGTTATATATGATAGTAAAAGTGTTCATCAGCTTTACCTGAGCTTGTATATTTAACTATAATGATTAAGTTGCTTGAACAAAACAAAATTAACGGGTTAATTTAATCAAATGGTTAATTTTTTTTGAAAGAAAAAATTTTAACGTTGATGATGTATTTTAAATTTTAAAAATCTTACATGTATTTAATTTTAACTATAACATAAACATTTTAAATATTATTACATTACAACAAAAATCACTAGAGAGTTGAGAATTTTTCATTTAATTGAAATTTAATTAAAAAGAGTTTAAATTGGCAATATATATAATATACGTATTGAAATCATTAGAATTGATTCAGTTTGATTGTGTTTAGATTTACAAAAAGGACATTCAACAACTCATTGACTAAAATTTAGGGTTCAATTTAAATATTATTTAAAACTAGATTATATAATTTTGACAAAACAAACAAGGAATATATATATATATATATATATATATATATATGTGCCATGAATCACAGTACTAATACCTACTAGTCGGTTCCATAGAATTATTGAAAATAAGGTACTCAAATACAAGGAATATAGATCATAATTTCTCTATAAAATCATATATAAGATCATGCAATAATGAAAGATCTCAAGTAAATCATATGAAGACCGCGACATTAGTGAGGACCATATATTATTTGACTATAAAATTGTCGTATTTTCGCAAGACGACACACATGTCCACATATAACTTCTGTGCTTGGGCCAGAAATCTCTCTATTCACCAAGGTGGAGGTGGGAAAATTTTTTTGCCGGATCCAGTCTAAGTCATGTAAATTTTTTTATTATAATTTTTTTTATAAAATTAAAAAGAGGTAAATATAAAGTGTAAGACCTATTCAGTAATACTTTATCTCTTATAATATTTACTCTTACATTTTATGTTTATCTAATTTTACAAAAAAAAATTGACAATTAGGAACTTTAAGATTGATATACTCAAGGACGCGAGACTGTAAATTATAATATATAAAATTATTTTAAAAGTTTATAATAGTTATATAATACATATATATTTTATAAAAGAAGTCTAATTATAATTTATCATGATATAGAAGAAGATATTATATTAAAATCATTAATAGTGCTCGTTGTCGCCACTGTTTGGGCTACACAATTATACACCCACAACAAGGAGAGAGACTTGTTTTTTATATATGTCTCATATAGACTAACTTCATATGAACTATATGATCAATTTTTATTAAAAAAAAATTACTTGTAACTTGATAATGATAGTGATAATAATGATTAGGGTTACATACAAGTAGGCCCAGACATTTGTTTAGCTTAAAACTCAATTTAAAAAGGTTTAGTTTGTGATCAGATCAGGTTGGTCAAACTATATTTTTTTAATTTTAAAATACTTAAAAACTTTAAATATTTATATCTTTATAACTATTGGATTATTTTGGAGATATATAACTACTCATTATTTTATCTCTTCTCAATTATTATTTTCCTTTTCTCATCTTTCATTTTTTCCCTCAATAACTTTATATATGTATATATATTTATGTATGTATAAATGTATATATTTTCTTGTATATATGTGTGTGTAATTATATATATTCTTTTATCCTTTTGTACAATCTTTAATCTCTCAAATATGTAACCTTTTAGCTCTCTCCTATTAATTTATATCTCCCTTTTCTCCTACAATTATTTGATGGTGAACTTTTACTTTTTTTTTTCTTTTTTATCCTTTCTTTTTACTCTTTTTTTTTTCGTCTAATCATAAGGATTCTTGTTTCTCTTATGTCACAAACAAATTAAAAGAAAAACAATGCACAATTCAAAACTTATAACATCAATCACAATGTTTTATGATGTAAGTGTGAGAATAAAGAGATGAGAGATAAAAGATTGAAAAAAAAAGATAATAAGTAAAATTTAAGTTGTGAAAAGATTGAAGAGAAGAGATGAAGAGACAGAAGAAAAAAACAAAAATTTATTCTAAAAGATTATACAAAAATAACAAGTCAAATATTTAAGAAAGTTGAGAAACGTACGATCAAGAGAAAAATAATTTTATTATTAGGAGGTAACAACCTAAAAATTTTAAATAAAATGATAAGTTAGATAATCTCAAGATGATTAAAATTCATACATTTTATCTACACTTTAAAATGTTAATTTATGTTGGTGTCAAGAATATATGGCAAAATAAAGGTAAAGAAGCTTAATCCAATTGAAATTTAGAAAGAGGGGAATACAAGAATTTTCCCTATAAGATTGGAGGAAAAATAAGGGTTATCTATTGCCGATAATATACATTGATACTTTGAATAAGATAACTCTTTTTTAAAAATGATGAATAAGCGAATCCATACAATTTAGGGTTTATTTTCTTTTTATAATTAGGGATCTGTGTTATTTGTTATCATGCTCCTTAGGCTAGTGTGAGATTTCTCTAATTTATGTAAGCCTTACCAATATGGACTTGATCGATTTTAGATCAATGGAAATATTAAACCTAAAAAATCCCACATAACACATATATATTTGATTCATTGCTAGTGTAGAACTCTGTAAACTATCAAATTAACAACAAAATATTGCATCATTAGAGTAAATAAGGCATTTTATTTTATGAAGAAAAAAGAAGAAGAAGATTTGAAACCACTTTTTAACACAAGGAACATGATATGATTCGGTGAGATTGATCCGATAAAAAGCAACTTGTACTAGAAGATTTGTAATTCCTATACTTCTCTCGTGTCAGAGGTTGACATTGATCTGGGCCACTCAGTTTGCCCCGGAATCAATTCTCTGTCCTACATTTTATCCTTTGAATTTGTGAGTCATATATTGCTGAGGTTTGTGGTCCTAAATAATATCTACTTCTATTTTGGACGGTGTCTTTTGCTTTATTTATTCTCTTTCTTACTTTCATGAAATCTGTTATGCTATTGGACATAGCCAAATGCTATGCTTTTATATGGAGCTATATATAGATAGATGGATGTGATTTAGTAATAAACAATTTTGCATAATTTTCCAAATATTTTGAATAAATTATACAAATTTTCTCTCTATTTTTTTAAAAATATATAAAATTTTCTTAATATAGAAAGTTATCCTATAATTTAGTTTAAGTTTAAATTTTTTGATCAAAATCTCTTCCATTTAATTTTTTTTAATTGTTAGAAAATATGTATTTAAATTAATAGATGGTATTTTGTTAAAAAAATTAAATTGAACTAAAATATAGAATAATTTTTTGTTTTAGAGAATGTCTATGTATATTTTAAAAATAAAAAAAAAATCTATATAATTTCAATAAAATTCAGGAGAGATATGTATAATTTACTCAAAGAATTTATATCCAAATTCTTGTGCTTTTGTGTACCCAAATAAATAAATAATTGACTTTGTGAGACAAACATTTTTGGCCAGGTAAGAATCTTCTTATGGCTATCTTCAAAAACTTCAATGATATATGGATAAGATCTATAATATATGGAGTGAGTCAATGTTACAAAATATAATATTTTAAAGGATAAATATTGTTTCCTTTTGCTGAGAGATGATTTAATTGCATAATACTCTTTTTTATTATAAAAATATACATAAGCTTTCATGAAATCAAAAGACAAGTTATAACTATACTTATTTTGACAAAATGCCCTTATATGTACCACTTATATAATGTAATAAGTATTAGACTGATATAAAAATAATTATATTTCTGAATTTAGCAATTATTGAATAAAAAATTAATTATTAAAAATGAAAAAAAATCACAAAAGAGTTTTGTTCAAAGAATTAATCAATTAAAATATAATATTTTATTTCAAACAATAGAATATGTAATAAAGGGGAAAACTTAGATATCTTTATTATCAAATTCTTTAATAATAATATAACAAGTATATAACTTTTATAGTTCAACATTATATAATTACATTTTTTTAAAGTTTTTTTATACATATCATATTTTTATTAAAAAATTTCATAACAAATAAATAAGAAATATCTGATCTTGTAATATATATATAATAAAATTTTAAGAAATTTTTTTAATTAGTTACATTTTTAATAAATGAAATCAATCTTATATTTTTATGATAGAGAATACAACGGCATAATTAAGTAACATTTTTTAAGGAAAGGAAAAATAATTTACTTTATTTTAAATCTTTTACCCCATTAATCTTTTTTTTAGACCCAAAACCGAATGTTTACTCTAGGAAACAATATGTGTGCTAGTTTCATTCAATGGATTTAACCTAATTAACATTTATGCAAGCTCTAGTTATAAAGCTATTCAAAGAGAGGCAAATCTATTGAATTAAAATTAAAATATTTTAAAACTTTACTCAAAATTAAAATTCATCTCCATATAATTTTAAGAGAACATTCGCTCAACCATTTCAAATTAAAGGAAAGATAGTCAATTATATTTAATATTATATTCTTAAAATATTCCTTAAATAAAAAATCAGTCTCTCTCCTTATGTGCTTATATATACCTTGTTGGTGGATGGTGAAGAAAGATTGAAATCTTTGTGTAAAAGTATCCAAATCTTTTGCAAACAAATCAAATGGGTAATTTTGTTTTTATTGAATGGATAAATGGCAATGAAAGACAGTTGAGGTCTCAAATGTTATGGATGATAACAAACATAGTGAAGACAAGTTGGATTTATTTTAGCCTCAGATGGGGCTGGGATGAGACAAAGGAGACATATCAATTAAAGCAATATTGAAAATCAAAAGTGGGATAATTAAATTAAAGACATGATAAGAATGATTAATTATTTTTGTAATCTAAATCACCTTAATTAATTAAAAAAATCAACTTTTGTGCCCTACCAACCCTTCTCAACACAATTCTTTATTCTCCATGGCCATGATGATTCTCCTTATGTGGCAATCCCACCTGTTGTCTTCGGCCTAGTGGACTCCTAATCCTATTTGCCATGTTATCATTCGTCACCCTGCAATCTTGTGCTGCCCAATCCAATCCTCCCAACAATGCTTGCGTGGCATTTTGTTATTGTCTTATTCTATTAAAAAAATCTTGAATACTGATGAATTTATATTAAAAAAATAAGAGATCTAACAGATTATTAGTTGACATAAAAGTATGTCACAAGTTGATTTCCCTTAAAATATAAAGTAAATTATATAATTTTTTTAAAGTTTTTGTTAAAATTACATAAATTTTTTAATTTTAAAAAATATATTTTAATCTAATCTAAAATTATTTTGACTAAAATATCCTCCATAAAAAAAATATGTATTTAGGTTAATAAAAAATATTTTAGTAAAAAAATTTAAGATTAAACTAAGATGTAATGTAACTTTTTATTTTAAGAAAGACTTATATATATTTTAAAAATAAAAAGAAATATGTATATAAGTTTAATATAACTTAAAAAAATATGTATAATTTATTCATATATATATATATTAAAATAAAATATTAGAGAGATGATATTATGTATAATATTAATTTGATTTTTGTGTAATTAATGAGTATAACTATAACAATAAATTTAATAAAATAGGAAAAATACTTTTCTACATTTCATAATATTTAATAATTATTATATCATAATTAAAAAGCATGATATTTCCAAATTCATAGTATCATTAGTCAAATCATTAATCAAATTATTGTTCTCTTCCATAAGAGACAATTTTATTACATAACAT
The DNA here is from genome assembly GCA_026724425.1 of Erythrophleum ivorense. Taxonomy (NCBI): domain Eukaryota; kingdom Viridiplantae; phylum Streptophyta; class Magnoliopsida; order Fabales; family Fabaceae; genus Erythrophleum; species Erythrophleum ivorense. The sequence continues at coordinate 16,726,276 of JAIUCV010000017.1, forward strand.
TCTTTTTCTTATGAAAAATTAAACAAATATTATTAAAATTAAAACTAAATTCATTTTTATGAAAACACCTTCAACTATAAAATGAATTAAAAATAGGCTTAGTTATAGCTAATCTTTTAATTTTAGGAAACTTCAGTATAATATTTCATAATAAAGTAAAAGATGGTAAGCTATTTTTTTTAAAAAAATAATAGTCTACTCTAATGTATTAATGTTTATGAATGATTGATTTGATGTATTGATTAATTTTTGTGTAAACCGAATTTATTTAAGGATTAAGGATGTTTGTATCATTGTTAATCAAATGATTTAACAGGACTCCTCTCGTCGTCCAGCCGCCCCTTCATTGTTAAATGTGATAATCTTTCAGTGTTGTGAGATTGTTGAGTGCTAAAAAGGGATTTGTGCTGTCCACAATGTGAGCACTAGAGGTCCCATAATTATATGATGTTAAGGAGAATTCCCACATGATAATTACTCTCATAAACAATAATGTTCTTATCTTCATTTCTTTTTTCATGGTCGGTCTAGCAACTCACAAAAGAGATCGGGTCTTTCACCACAAGTGACGACACTAGGTTACTTGCTTTCACATTTTCACACTCAAGTCAAATCAAATTTTAACCATGTTTGTTTATTATAATGGTAAGAAAAGATCATGGGCATAAGGATAGGGTCACTCACCACTATATTGTCTTCATATGATAGGTAATCTTCTCTTTTTTTGTGAAAATGAATGATTATTAGTTTACTTTAATGTTATTGATCAATATATGACACGTACTTCTTCTTCTTCTTTTTTAAACGATAGTTGGTCTATTTTAAACTTAAATCACAGACCTTGCCCGTAAAATAAATTATCACACCTATGGTCCAATCAATTGGGAAAGAATTAATATATTCATTTTCAGAAGCAAGTCATCCTTCTATCATACAGCTCTCAGTTGCATTGCGCTCTTCAAGTATACTTGTTCCCCCTTTTCCTTCTTCTTTATTATGGCAAATCTTTGTGAAATAATTTCGATTAAAAAGAAAAAGAAAGCATTAAGAGACCCTAGTGGCTTGACACTTTGAGGTCCTTTTTTTCAACTTACTTTCATTTTGAGTCAAGAGACAAATAAATAGATACATTTCATTGCACTGATAAAAAGCGTATAAGTAAAAAAAAAAAAATTATATAATTTTTTTAAAAAGGTTGCTACCAACATAAACTCTTAAAACTAAGAGGGTTTAAACTTACACAATATACATGACTATGAAACATCTAAAGAACTTTCTTTTTCTAAATCAACCTACATTTATAATTAAATCATATTCATACTAAAGAATCCATTCATAGATCCTATGTATACTTTTAGCAAGCAAAAGAGAGTTCTCTCACTCTTCACTATTTATGAAAAAAAAAGTTGACTATCAATACAAGTTCTTGAAATTAAGAGATTTCAAATTTGCACAATATAAATAATTGCGAAACACTTGTTCGATTTTTTTTTTTAATGTGAGTGCACAATAATTAAATCATTTTCATACCAATTAATTCTTTCATAGATTCTATGTAAGGGAGTTCTCTCTTCCTTTACTACGATGAAAAGAGTTATTTATCTAGCAATTAGGAAAGTTTGAATCCATACAAAATAAGAGACTGTGAAACCTGTGAAACAATTATTTTGACTCTTTTTTATTTTTATTTTTTTTAAAGTAGGAAAAAACCTAAGTATACCTTTTTAGGTATTTGTATCACGTTTTTTAATAAAAAAAATTTGATAAATAGATATTTTTTACAGTTTAATATCACATGATTGGATTTTTTTAATTAAAAAAATTTATTCACATTTATATTTATATAAAAAAACCTAATAACAAATATTTAAGGAACTTTAGCTAAATCTTTTTTTTTTTCAAATGAAGCAACCCATTTTGGTACTTAAATAATTTTTTTTACCAGGGAATCCATTTCATAGATTTTGGGTAACTTTCAATAAGAAAAAGAAAGTTCTTTCACACTTTACTATTATAAAAAGGATTAGTTGATGCATGAGCTCTTGGAATTAAAGAAGAAAAAAATAAATCTGAATAGTTTAAATGACTATAAAATATTTATCCTTACTCCCTATTTCAAAATAAAATTGTCAAAATAATTCAACCAGACTAACATAAGCTGGCCCACTATGAGTTGTGAATTAAACATGTCAAGTTATACTTGTCCACTTATTTAAATAGACTAAAAAATTCACTTTGACACATCAAAAATATAAAAATTAAAAATAACATTCATTGCAATAATAAATATCTTCCAAAATCAAAACCACTATCTCAAACAATGAAATTCAATTTTTAAACACTTGAACAAATCTTTCAAATTTCAACAATTAAACAAAAATAATTACTTAACTAATTTAAGTCTTATCAAACAACAAAAATAAAGTAAAATAAGTAATCTTCACATTTCTTCATCAAGAGTATTTAAATATTCTCTTGAAGGGTTAGTTATTATAACAAGAGCTGAAATATTATCCTAATTCTTCAAATTATTAAGATAAGTTAAGAAAAGAAAACCAACATGTGAATTGATCCACTTAACTTGTGTGTTAAGTAGATTGGGCCAATATAATTATAAAATTTACAAATTAACAAAATTTAAACTCAACCCACTATTTTAGTAAATTAAACAAGTCATCCCAATAAAATTGACCCATTTTGTCTAACATTTAAGTGAACCAACCCACGTGGGTAGTTAAATTATTTTCATGCCAATAAGTTCTTCCATAGATAGATACTATGTATACTTTCAGTAAGCCAAAAAAAGAGTTCTCACTTTCTTGTTCCCGAAAGCTTCCAAATACCAGTGAGCCACACAAGGATGATGATAAACCCACGTTGTATTCAGTATTTAGTATATATAGGCTATGATGTACATATCATAAGAAAGGTTGACATTAACAAATAGAGAGGGGATGAGTCCAAGAATCTCTGTAGACTGTATCACTTTCAGAGTGGTTTAGTTACTAGCAGGTTCAGAATTGAGCCTGCATTTGCCCATTGGCGAGGACCCCATTTGTGTTTGTATGATTAAAGAGTTTAGATTTGAGTGTCCTCTTTATAACACAAGATATGAAGTTGAAGGTGTAATCGAGTGGTCTAAAAAAATAAGGACATAAATCACATCCAAGTATAGGGGTAGGATAAAAAAAATAAAAAAGGAAAACATAGTTTACCCATTTAATTTAACTCGATAATAATCTGCTTCCTAGTAGTTAAAATATAAAATAAATTACTCTAATCTCTTTTAAGGTTTGATTAAAAAATACACAATACATTTATTATTTTAAAAATTATAACTAGTTTTCTTGGTATTTTGATATATTTTGCAAAAACTTTTCCTTCACTTTATTTTTTATGAAAGAAGTTAATTTCTCGCATAACATGAAATTATAATTTTATTCTTAATATGAGTTAAAGATAGTTAAATTGATATTAAGCTCTAATATAAGTTTATAATTTTTTTCTTAATATGATAAATAAAGACAGTTAGGCAATTTTATCTTTGGAATAAATGCATATTATATAGAAAGTTAACTTTATGGATAAAAAATAAATTAGAGAAAAACTGAATATAATTTTTGAAACAAGAGATATGTCAGGTGTAAGTTAGTCAAACCGTAGAGAATGTTAGTATAATTTACTTTAAAATATACTATGCAATTCATTTGTGGTCTATTCTGTGAGTCCTTAATTATCCTATGATATTTTCAATTATAATTCTATAAAAATAATTACATGAATGTTAAAAATATGTTATACTTAATCCTTAAACAATTTTATAATCTTTTAAGGTCATTAATGGGATTAGATTAGCATTCAAAAATTAATAATGTTCACTTAGTACATTTTGAAACTGTTCAAAATATAAATAAATTAAACTTTTAGTTACAAAATTGTTCATTATTTAAACATTTACTTGATCGGTTTAGTCAAAATTTGAATGTAAATACCATATGCTTGCTAAGTAGTAATAAAACAATCCACATGAATATTAAATGATCAATGCAGATCGTATGCAGTAATGGAAATTACTACAGAGGATACAGTAGGCCAAAAAATGCATTCGTTTTAGGGACTAAAAAATAGTATAAGGTATTTAAAAATTATAACAAGTTGGATCCTCTCTGGTCATCTGTCTAGTCAACCCAAAACATGCATTTTTTTTTCTAAGTTTTAAATATCAAATTATGAGTTTGAAGATACACATTATAATTATGAGAGAAAATTATATTTTAAAAACTTTAATTGTACTTGTTAAAAATTTTAAAGTGTAATTTTTTCTCATAGTTACAATTTTTAACCTTTTAATTATAATTTTATCTTTAAACTTACAATTTAAGACTTAAAACTAAAAAAAAAAAGAGCTTAAAAACTCATGACTAGAATCTCTGGCTGTACGGATGATTGGAGAGAATTCAACTTGAAATTGTAATTGGAAGAACCAAAATTTTAACTTTGAGATAAAATTATATTTTAAAAATTTTAACTTTACAATTTTTGTCTTACCCTTTATAATTTGTAAATACTATATATTATTTTTTAATAAAAACTCTTTAAGGTTAGTGCACATTTGCAATAGTTTTTATTATTACAAACGATCCACGTTCATTAGATGATATTTCAATTTGCAAATAATAATAATAATAATAATAATAATTTCCAACAGACCCCACAAAGATAAATTATAATTTAAAAAGAGGAAGAAAGAAAGAAAAAAAAAAAGAAAGAAGGTAAAAGAGAGTAAGAAAAATCCATGCTAGTATTGTCTGGAATCCAAAAGCAGGGTATAGGATATCCTCCACTGACGGTTCTCTTTAATTGACTGGATATAAACAGCAATCCAAATTGTTAAGGATAGAAAAAGAGAGAACTGCACAACCCATCAATTATTGTGCTCATGTTTTATCGTGAAGACATGAGACAGAGACGCTACACTACAAGCCATTTGCCCATTGGTGTATGTTTCCTGCAGAGAACAAAGGAGAGGTTTTCCAGGACCACATGAAAGTGGAACTAATCCATGACCTCCGATACTTTCAACAACAGAGGATAAGGAAAGCTTTTTTTTTTTTTTTTTAAAAAGCCATTTAATTAGGTGACTAATTGATTTGCCCATTATTTAGGGAAAGGGGGTGAGATGCTACTCTATGAAGCTGCTAAATTTATCATTCGTTGTTACATACAACTTGCAGCGAAAGAGAGACTTTTAGGTAGACTTTGATATATATAATATTTGTAAACTAAACTGATCGTGAAGAAATAAATAAGCATAAATGTTTCTGACTAAAAGATATACTTGAATGTCTCATTAGAATTTGTTTGATTTACTCATCTTTTGTAGACTTAGGGGTGTATATGGACAGGGCCGGGTCAGGGTGATGCTTGGCTCGAAGCCCGGCCTGATTAAGGCCTTGGGCGTATTTTTATGCCCGTGGCCCGACCTAACCCGGAGAAACCCGATTTTAAGGCGGGTTAAGGCGGCCCTAATAAGTAGGGCTGTACATAGACAGGATCAAACTGAACATCTAGTATGTCTGATACCTAACCCGATTAAGATATGAAACTTGTCTTTATACCCGTGGCCTTACTCAATTCTAATAAGTCCAATTTATGTTGGGATATGGCGGGTTAGGGCCGCCCAAACTAATTTTTTTTTAATAAATTGATACTTGTAATATAAAAATATTTTTACACAAACTTATAGGCATATATTTCAAAATAATGGACTTTTAGAACTCTTATATTTGTATCAGTAATAAAAAATAGTCTAATATTATCAAGTAAAATATAAGATATACTAACATAATTAGTCTTAGGTAAATATATATATTTTTATTATTTAACAAAAGAAATATTACTAAGGATTCACATCAATGATAAAAATAATTAAGAAGTAAAGAATAGTTGCGTAAGTAATAAAAATTGCAGTATGCAGAAATAATTAAATAAAATAAAAAAAATAAGATGACAAGATATTAATAACTAAAAAAAGAAAGTAACTATTAGGGCAAGTTGGGCGGAATATATATTCGCCCGTGGCCCAGCCCGGTCCGGAATAGTCTTGTTTAAAGTTATGCCCATTTATACTTTTAGCCCGGCCCAGCCTGGCCTAATTAGACCAGGCCAGGGCGAGCCCCTAAGGCCAATCAGGTCGATGTACACCCCTATGTAAACTGAATCTATTTATAAATTTTCTAAAAGATTATTAGTATTATTACCAGAGTAATTTCTCATTGGCTACTATATACAGCTTGCAGTGAGAAGGAAAAAAATAAGTAAACCAAGTCAATTATAAAGTGACATGTTAACATGTTAAAAAGTAAGTGTCGTTGAAAAGCGTACATACATATCTATCTATTGTATATCGGGTTTATTTAAAAAAATTTTAAAGGAACTTAAGTGCTAGTTTTGTGTGTGTGCGCATTCTAGCTCTTCAATACTCGCATGACACAAGTAAATATTATAGCTCAGTATAAAATGACTTCCTAATTTAAAAATATTTGCCCATGTGTTATATATTTATTAAAAATCCTGATAACAAACACTTAAAACTACCTTTTAAGCTTTGTCATCTTTCAAAAGGGTCAATGGTAGTATCAAGGTAATTTAGTACCACACAATAAAATAAGAAGGAAAAAGACAAGCGAATCCCTCAAAAGTTGTCCAATAGCAGCATGGTAATGAGGATTGGAATTGAAACAACAGCAGTAGTGTAGAGGTGGTAGTGCAGCACAGCAGCAAATATGTAGGTACTGGTCTTTCATTGTTTCCCTGGAGCTGCCACTTCCAGTACCATTTCTTCTCATTCTTCTTCCTCTTCTTTCCTACCCCACATGAGTGGCCCAAAGAAAGGTCCCTACACGGGTTCAATCATGGCCAGAGTCCCAACGAAGCACACAAGAATGAAGACTTCACGTGCCTCATGGACCAACGCAGACCCCACCAGTTCATTTCTCCCTCACCTCAAGAATGAATCAAGTCCAGCCCCGAGAGTCCTTCTCACCCAATCTAATAGCAGGATTCGCGATGTTTACATTCTGACAACAATGGAATCAGCAGCACCCTCAACATACGTGTGTGTAAGGTAGAGAGGAGGAGTATGGGCATACCTGTCCTTAGAGGCAGAGAAATACTGCACTGTGGGAAAAGCATGGACCTTTTTCTAAATTGGGAAAAAGCAACCTTAAATTGGTTAATAAGCATGAGTTAGAAACATGTCTGTCCTTGATGGAAAGATGGTGTTGTGGTTGCAACTGTTTGGTAAAGTAAGAAGATTTGTGAAATCTCTTTGTTGTCACTTTCCCTCTTCAACTTGGGTTCTGTATAATAGCTTCGGCTTCTCTTTTAAAACAAAACGAGCCCAAAAAGGAGAACCGAAAGAAAATCTTATAAAACTCTTTCTACCAAGTAGGCAGTCTTCATACGGATTCTCATAACTGAAGATGGGTTGACTCAGACTCAGCCATCCACAACTTCTTTAAATTCTGGCCCAACCCCTTGAACTCCTTCACCCCCCATCACTTCTTCTCCTTCTGTTTCTTCTGCCTCAACTTCCAACAGGAAAATGAGATTCCCAACACTTACCTTTTTTAGAGAACACAACATTCTATTCATTAGAGGCTTCATGATCTTGTTTCTTAGTTGTATAACCATTAGGCTTAACTTCTGTATTTCCAGCATCCCTCCTTCATTAAAAACACTTCCCCTTGAAGGACATCTCAACTTTGATGAAGTTAGCCATGCAGCCCGAGACTTTGGCAACAGGTATCAACATCATCCGATGGCAGTACTGCATCCAAAATCAGTTTCTGATATTGCAGTCACCATAAAGCATATCCGGCAGATGGGTCCTCGCTCACAGCTCACTGTTGCAGCCAGAGGCCATGGTCACTCACTCCAGGGCCAGGCACAGGCTAATGGAGGAGTTGTGATCAACATGGAATCTCTCAAGGTCCAAGAAATGCAGGTATATACTGGAAATTATCCATATGTGGATGTCTCAGGAGGCGAGTTGTGGATAAATATCCTGCATGAAAGTCTAAGATATGGGTTAGCACCAAAATCATGGACAGACTACCTACACCTAACTGTTGGAGGCACTCTATCCAACGCTGGAATCAGTGGGCAGGCATTTCGTCATGGTCCCCAGATAAGTAATGTTCAGCAGCTGGAGATTGTAACAGGTTTGTAACTTGGCAACAAAACTGAAATCAAGGTCAGGGTATGGAGGGACAAAAATAGCCACACGTTTTCTGTTTTGTCCCTTCTGAGCTAATAATTCACTTGAAACTGAAGTAATAGCTTCACAAGATTCCTCGTTATACATTTGATAACTTGACCTTGGTGACATAGGAGAGTCCTAGATAATTGATCATAAATAAATTTTTAAAAAGAAAAAAAAGAAGTGCTCCCTCTTAGATGATTATAAGAGGTCGATGAATGATTGCAGGGAAAGGAGAGGTGTTAAACTGTTCTCGGGACCAGAATGGTGAACTCTTCCACAGCGTACTTGGGGGCCTTGGTCAGTTTGGCATAATAACCCGGGCGAGAATTTCCCTGGAACCAGCACCTGCCATGGTAATACATCAGTGACAATACAAAAAATAAAGTCATCTAATTTTAATTAAAATTTTGAAAGTATCAGTTGTCATCACGGAAAGTTTCTATTTTGAACAGGTTAAATGGATTAGAGTTCTATATGCAGATTTCACAGCATTCACAAGAGACCAAGAGCTATTAATATCTGCAGAAAACGCATTTGATTACATTGAAGGATTTGTCATAATAAACAGAACTGGTCTGCTAAATAACTGGAGATCGTCCTTCAACCCACAAGACCCAGTTCAAGCTAGTAAGTTCAAATCAGATGGAAGAACTCTCTTCTGCCTAGAATTGGCCAAATACATTGACCCAGAAGATACTGATGTAGCAAATCAGGTTAGGCAAGCAACGGCTCAACCAGAAGAATGATTTCATGCATAAAACATACATGAATAAGTATAGTTATTAAATTTTTTGAAAAACAAATCTAGATACAATGTCCCTCACTATTTATTTTATTTTATTTTATTTTATGTTTATGCAGGAGGTTGAGAAGCATTTGTCCCACTTGAACTATATCCCATCAACACTTTTTATAACAGAAGTCACATATGTAGATTTCTTAGACAGGGTTCACGTCTCTGAGGTCAAATTGCGGTCAAAAGGCTTGTGGGATGTTCCACACCCATGGCTCAATCTTTTTATACCCAAAAGCCAAATACACAACTTTGCAGAAGTTGTCTTTGGGAATATTCTAACAGAAACAAGCAATGGTCCCGTCCTGATCTACCCAGTAAATAAATCAAAGTAATGGTTCATAAAACAAGTTATTTCTACCAATCTTTTAGCCTTAATATGTTATTAACATTTCATGTTGCGTGCAGGTGGGACAACAGAACTTCTGTTGTTATTCCAGAGGAAGATATTTTCTACTTGGTGGCATTTCTTACCTCCGCAGTCCCCTCTTCCAATGGACCTGATGGCCTAGAACACATTTTAACTCAGAATAAAAGAATTTTAGAATACTGTGAAAGAGCCCTTATTGGGGTAAAGCAATATCTTCCCCACTACACTACACGAGAAGAATGGAGGGACCACTTTGGTCCCAAGTGGGAGCCTTTTCTGAAGAGAAAATCTGCTTTTGACCCATTGGCAATACTTGCTCCTGGCCAACGAATATTTCAAAAAGCAACAACCTTCTCATGACGACAGCCACATTTTATTAAATATGATAAAGAAGAGGCCCTCATGTCATATTCAAAATATGTCTTATTTGCTGTGAGAAGGGTCTGGCTGAGATTTGGTCAACAAAAGAGATCAAATATTTCAGACATGAATTATTATAGAGTTGCCAAAGGACCCATAAATATTATCATCACTAGAATGAATGTATATATTAATTTTGTAAACATATCTGCCTTTGTATATTCTCTAATGAAGCAATTTAAGAACGAGAAAAAGAACCATATATGTAAATGAAAATTAAGACATCCATCATAAAAAACACAAATCTATTTAACAACACATCAGCAGATAACACAGATAAGAAGATAATGAATGCTCACTAGACAAAATTACTTGCCATCAAAATGCTGAAAATAATGTCACTCCATTAATATACAGCAATTCATAACCAACTTATAGAGACAAAGTGTTAGAGCAATAAAAAAATAAACTGCCACCATATCACTGGGACAAATGTAGCAAGCTTGGCTAATATGAAAGTTGGGAAAAATTCAAAAGCAGAAATTAGGGAACTTCAACAACTGTAGCAAGGATGAAATAATAGACCCATAATCTACTTTTCTCACAGAGACTATTCCCCCCAAAAAAAAGGGGTAATAGCAACAAATCTTTCGTGTTTTCTACCTTTTTTATGTCCATAATATTTATGATGTCAAAATAAGAGCATTAAAAACAACTACTACGCTTTATGCACACAGCTCAGCAACTGCCAGAGTCTTTTTCAGTTTTTAGTTTTGTTTATCTTCTCACATACATTTCATCTCTTTGTGTGACATCTTTTTTTATTACTGAGTTCATAGATATAACTTCAAAAAAGATAAGAGATGGTTTAAAGCAGTTATAAAACCTTCAAAGTTGGGATATGCGTGCTTATGCTTTATATTTATAATGATTTTAAAAAATAAAAATTAAGAGAAACAAATTAACTAGCTATAATCTATAACTTTCTAATTTTTAGGGTGAGAAGAGGAGTCTCAAGAGACCTAAAGTTTCCAAAGCCATATTAATATAGATACATCAGCAGAATAGGAAAACTGTTTATGGTTTTTCAAGTAAAACAGAGGGCCAAAAGTTTCAACAGCTAAAAGCTCATTTACTTTCTCAAATCCAATTCCCATGTTGTCAAGCTGTTCATGTTGATGCCATAAAAGTCCCAGGAAATATTTTATTTTTTATGATTTTCTTCTCCCTGCTTTTCCACCTACTTTCAATGTGGTATATCCTTTCTTTCTTTTGATATAACTTTATATTTGTTCTTTATATTTGTTCAGCATCACCATTCATCAAAAAGGATGAAAGATCAAAAGGAAACTGAAAGAAAAGCAATATGTTACTGTTCAAGAGATTCCAGCATCTGCATCAGAAATAGATGGGGAATGGTGTTCGGTAGCTTTAGACCATTTCCATTAATCAATCCCATACACATCACCCAATGAAATTTGCAACACATGTGACCACCTTCACTACTCCATATTCCATAATGCTTTGGTTCTGAAGACTCCCTTCTGGACTTTGGCTTTAAAACCTCTCAACAAACAAATAGTAAAGTTAAGAACAAACTTCCATTTAGATGAGACCAGAAAGCAGACCTTCAGATAATTCCTACTGGTTTCAAAACCACTCAACAAAAAATTACAGATAGATGGCTGTAATACTGAAAAAGGGACTACGTAAGATAAGACATGCATGTGAAAATGTTGAAATTAAATGCAATACAAATCATTCATGTGAGTTATGAAGTTCCATCATCTTCCATATGGTTGTAAATCTAGCCCATGGAAGCTATATGAAAACCAAAGTGGTCTTTATCCGGAGTGGCGTTATTTCATCTACATGAATACTAAATTTGTAGCATGATTTTTTTTTTTTGGGGGGGGGGTGGGGGGTGGTGTGAATAAGCACTATAGATGAAGCTTTTAAATGCAACGAAATACATTTACCTAATATAGCAAATAGTTTCTTGCATAATGATAGTGCTAACTATTGTGTTGCTTTGCTGCTGACAATTTGAACAGCTATTGGAGGATCAGGACAGAGAACCAGAGGGGGCCCATCTCCTGTCAAAAGCACCTATAATCAAATACAAATCAGTGCCAGATTGACTAGCACAGCATTGATAATTATTCATGACAAGAATCTAACACACAAAAGCACCAAATATTCTGACAACTCTCCTCTGAATGGTCAACAGGCATAGATTACCACAATGAAAGACACAAAGGAATCTAATGATAATTGGAATGTGCGCTGACAGACTTCTGAGCATAAGATATATAAGTTGCCCTAAAAAGAATGTTGTATTGTATTTAGATTCCTATGATGAGTAGATGGGAATTTCATTGTACAAGAGTCAGAAGTAAACAAAGTGTGCGGTGAGTGACTTAATGAACCTTTGTGCCACAAAAAAAACTTATATTCAAAAGGATGAAAACAAACAAAAGCTCACCCTCATGTTCCAACACACAGCAAAAATTATATAAAAATATTACTTATAAATTATTTGAAATGCAGAGACACTAATGGGAGCATACCAACACCCCCCCCCCCCCCCCCACAAAAAAAAGACCAGATTCAAAGGACCAATGACATCAACCCCAGACGCATTCAAGAAAGTATTCCTCTTTTGAGGGGGACAACTTACAAGAGTTTAATGATCTGTATTGCGTCATTTCACATTAATATTATTTATAGTTGACTTATGCTGGTAATGTCATAGACAACAATAAATGAAGTGCAAGAAAACTCTATCCAAAATCATTGCTCCAATTAGCATAAAATTTTTTGATAATGCATTTGAAATAAAAACAATTTTTTATTATTCATTTAACCATCAACAAAGAATCTTCTCAGATGGTGACTGGAAAGCTGTATATTTTGAAGGTATGCAAAGGCCTAATGAGGTTTTGCAAGTAACATATAGGCACAAATTTGTCCAGCAAGTGCAAAGAGATATACATACAAATACCATGGTATAAGTAACTAAAATATTTATTTGCATATTGCTAAGACAATAACAAAACATCAGCTAGGGTTAGACTAACTTCAAACATGTTATAGATAGCCCAAGATAGTAAAGAAAATAGAAGAGAGTGACAACAACAATCTCAAAGAAATTGCAGCCAATGTTTAAATTCTAAAGAACTAACATCAATACCATAAAAAAAACTAAATTACAATTTGAATAAAAGAATATATTGCACAAGAAGGTGGTAAGTGCATTCTAGGACACACTTGATTTACACTCTTTTCAGCAAGGAGACATCTCATAATACACTAATTGAATCAATTTTTTCCCAGAGAAGAATACCCTTGCTAACATTCACAGGAAAATTAATCCAGCAAGAGGAATCCTGTGCAGTTATTGATTGAAGGCAAAAGAAACATAAGAAAATATGAGTATTGACTATTGAAAAGTCTACCATAATCTTGCTGATTGAAAGCAAAAGAGAAGCAATACTCAGATACACATAAATCCTGAACCAGTAATTCTTTGCCTCCTGAGGAATCAACGTTGGTATAGGATTGCATCATGGCACCCCCCATGAAAATAACATCCCTGTTACCAGAGCATGAAGAATACTGGAGTTTCCTTCTCTTTTTGTGGCCTATCAAAAAATCAGGACTTTATCTAGTATTTCTGAAAAGGAGAAATCACTCATGCACCAACCATAAATTACAGTTGTAAAAATAACTGATAAGAAACATAAATGAAAGGACATAAATCACAGACAAGCAAAAGAAAATGGGGTGAAATTTTTGCAAGATCTAATCAGTATAAGACATACCAAATGATCTTAAACAGCAAATGATTGATCATTTAAGCTCTTATAAAAGGTTATTTATGGATTCTTTACAAGGAAACCGATGTTATAATGTGCTCACCACTTGTGGTACGTATGTTATTGTCATTGTCAAGGACCACATCAAAAGCTTAAATTTTTTAAGTCAAGGCTCATGAATAATTTTATTATAATCTCTAACACAGTCCCTACAAACAAAAGCTCTTTCGGCTGTAAATGTGGACAAAGCACAAACCCACTATACCTTATACTAAATTACATTTAAGAGAATGGAGGGTGGCAAGAATTAATCTCTTAACCACAAGTTCATAAAAACTTTGATACTATATCAATAATCATTTCAACTCAAAAGCTTGAACTTTAAAGTTAAAGCCCGTGAATAGTTTTATTATAATATCCAACAATTACAATTATTTATTTATTTTATTATTATTATTTTATGGCACAATAGACTGAACTCAATGCTTATCCTACAAATAAACTCCAATAAAATTCTCACAGAACTGAGTTAAGTTTCAAGCTTGTCTCTTGTGCTGAATAGTGACATTATCAATTTCAAGAAATTATCTGAAGAAGCATGAATTTTCCAGAAGTCTTATGTTCTTGATGCATTAGAAACTGCATGTTTTGCTATCATTACGCCAATAAATACACTCTGAACAAGACAGGAGAGCAATTTATCAGAGATGTGCAAAAAATCTACTAAAATTGACTTTGGCTTATTATGGCAGAATAGCATCCATACTTAAATCTTTAAATCTTGAAAAGTAAGTCTTTCTACTAAGTTTTGAGAAGAATATTGGAAGTCAACCTAATCATGGAATGACCTCATCAAATTTCTCTTAAGTAGAAATTATTTGTCAGTTGACTGAAATCATTCACAGAAAAGTTAAGCTTATTAGAAGCAAATAGATATTCAGGGTAATATAAATTATTGCAGATAGTAAAAGCTTTTGCAATGAAGAACATATGATAGAAGGTGCTAGCCAGAAAAATGTGCAGACCATGGATGGTAAGTATCTGAATAAAAAATGAATAAATATGAAAGAAAGAAGGATAAACATGGTTCAACAATATTATGGATTTGAATAGAATCCCTAAAGCATAACTAACTTTGCATTCAGATTCTTCTAGCGAGAGATAATAATAATAATAATAATAATAATAATTATTATTATTATTATTATTATTATTATTACTAAATAAAACTTGACAATGGACATAAAATATGTATCTATCTATAGTTATATGCGTTAGATAAGTCAGCCTATTATGATACACTTTTATGCATATGATACACTGGCCCTCCCATCAGCTGAGATCTACAAAGCAGTAGTGATTAATAGTATCTAACTTTACGATATTATTTGTCTTTTAAGTATATTATGGATTCCAAATATAAATAAGCAACTTGGAAAGGACAATAAGGAACATTTTTCTGCATGCAACATAACACTATCAACAACTACTATTTCATCCCTAAAGAATGATCCTTGCAGTGCATCAAATCAGAAAACACCTGAGTGAAAAGTACAGGCTAAAATTGAGTTCATAAACCCCATGACGTTGTACCCTATAGTCCAACTGCATCTCTGACGCAAATGTCCCTTCAATAAGTTTTTCAATTTGATTTCATTAATTAGGTGTTTTTATTTGGAAAGTAGGTTTCAATTAGGAGTTTGAATACAGTCTTTTGGCCTTAAGCTATGCTTTGCATTTTGCGCTTAGGGTTATTTTAACCCATATTCAGACTATACAAAGGCAGCTACTCAGTTATGGTGTTTTACAGTATTCTTCAAGTGTTCTTTTCTTGGTTCTGTAGTCTGCACTACTCAACAAGCAAACGACAAAATGGTGCCGCCACGCATACAATTCTACTCCTAATAATGATGTAATTATATCAGATTCTTCAACAACCCCATTTCTGACAATCTCAAAGCTTTTTTTCCCCCCATTCTAAGCTACACAAGCAAGCACAATTATGAATACCTAGAGGCGAAAGCCAAACTACAAAGACAAGAACATTGGAAAGAAGCAGAGGAAGGGAAGGGAAGGAACGATCATACCTGGGAACGAAAATAGCCGCAAAAACCAAATTTCTCCATAATCACCATAGACGTCCGAATTCTGATCGCCAAAAAGTATCTTGTCGATCGCTTGTTCATGGGAATTCGTGGGCAGATTTTGCTGAAGCTGCAGCTCAATGCACGCCTCAGAGATAGAAGGGGAGGAAAGAGGCCATTTGAGCTCCAAAATTACTTCATTGGAAATTTTAATATTTAAAAATTGTCTTCAAAACATAAGGTTTGAATAATTAACAAAATATCTTAAATTTAAATTTATGCTCTGCCATGTATTAGAATAATTGTCTATGTTATAATTTTACAAAACCATGCTAATACAATATTAATAAAGACAATTTCGCTTCTCTTTTTTTTTTTATTTTTTTAAATATTTTTTCCCTATAAGGTGTAGTTCGTTTTATATCTCCAATTCATCAAAGAAAAAAAAAAATTCTCATCTCTAACCTTTTTATGCCATCACTGAAATCTTAATCTCTCATTATGTATTTAATCATTGTAGTAATTTCTTACTTCAAAATAGTAATGTACATGTTGAGATATTTCTAAAATTATCTTAAAATACATGGATGAACATATCCAATGTAATATGGCAAGATAATATTATCTTTATAAAAAACAACCATCTTAAATTTAAATGCATAATTAATTGAGCTGCCTCATAAAATGAGTATAATTTGGTCAACACCATCTTAACTATTACTAATTATAGTATAATTAAAATAAAAAAATTATATTTTTAATCTTTATAGTTTCACTTAATTTTGAATTTGGTCCTTATAGTTGACAAATTTATAATTAAATCCTTATAGTTTAAATAATTTTTAGTTTAGTGATTGTTATTGTATTTTTGTCAATATTTCAAATATATATATGTTAATCTTATTTTGTTATCTATATTTTTACTTCTTTTGTTAACATAAATAATATATATTTAAAGTGTTAATTCAATATATAATTAATTACATTAATAAAATTTAACACACAATTTTAATGATAAGGATTATATTAAAAAATTTATAAATTATAAAGACCTAATTGCAAATTTTTAAATTATCAGAATCAAATTAAAAATTAAATAAAACTACATAGGCTAAAAGTATTATTTTCTCATTAAAATTTAGTTATAATAACATATTTTTTAATTTTAATTTAATATTTTGGACAAAAAAAAAAAGATTTTAGCTAACCTCAATCTTTTGACCTAATGATAAAAGCAAGTTCAAAGATCTACGTTTGAAAAATAATAAAATAAAATCACTAACACATTTGTTTTCACCTCCTGAAACTCAACTAATTTAATTTCTAATTTTATGTTAAATATTTGAAGAATTATATCATACACTAATCAACTTGGTCATGCGTATTAACAAATCCTAATGGTGCTTACATGACAAGAGAGCAGCCAACGGTGCCTTCATAACATATGATACGGTTAACTTGTATTAGTCAAATCCAACAAATTTCTCTCAAAAAATGAACCTAATTTAGCATTATCCTCCTAGAATTACTCCCAAGGCTATGTTTAGTATCACTACCACATAAGAGAAGGTGATTGAGAGAAAAAAGAAAAATATTTATTATATTATTATTATTCAATAATATTTATTATTTTTTATTATTGTTTTTAAAATAAATGATATAAGAATCATTTTTCATCAATTTTATGGCTTCTTTGGGTAGAAATCCCTTCCAATTTGGTTTGATGAATGAAACCTTAAATCAGAATTATGGGGAATGAGTTTGGAGCAATCAATTTGGAAAAGCAGAAGGAGTCGGACTTAAAGTAAACTTAATTTCAACTTGAATGTTATGGACGCGCTCTTAGCTTAATCGATTAAGTGAGATAACAAAATTGACATAACACAAATTTTGAAAATGAAATTGGACCAACAAATTAAAATTAATTTAAAGTAAATTAGTTTATTAAAGAGTGGAAATCAAGTTTAATACTTTGATTGATGTAAACTACACATCTTATTTGTATAGTATGATTTGTTATGTCCGTTTAATCCTACAAGGACATTAGGGAAAAGATAATTGATAAAAAATGAAAAAAAAATTATATATATATTTTTTATATTTTTATTATTAGATTGTTCAATTAAAACATAATAAATATGTAGTCACTCTTAGCTTAATCTATTAAGTGAGATAACAAAATTGACATAACACAAATTTTGGAAATCAAATTAGGCCCCAAAAGAAATTAAAATTAAGTTAAAGTAAATTAGTTTATTAAAGAGTAGAAATCAAGTTTAATACTTTGATTGATGTAAACTATACATCTTATTTGTATAGTACGATTTGCTATGTCCGTTTAATCCTACAAGGACATTAGGGAAAAAATAATTGATAAAAAATGAACAAATTTATATGTAATTTTTTAAATATTTTGATTATTAAGTTGTTCAATTAAAACATAATAAATAGGTAGGCACTCTTAGCTTAGTCGATTAAGTGAGATAACAAAATTAACATAACACAAATTTTGAAAATCAAATTAGACAACAAATATTTAAAATTAATTTAAAGTAAATTATTTATTAAAGAGTAGAAATCAAGTTTTATCCTTTGATTGAGGTAAACTACACATCTTATTTGTATAGTACGATTTGCTATGTCCGTTTAATCCTACCAGGACATTAGGGAAAAAATAATTGATAAAAAAAATTTACACGTAATTTTTAAAATATTTTTATTATTCAATTATTCAATTAAAACATAATACCTATATGTATTCACCCTTAACTTGAGCTAATAGGTGGCGTAACAAAATTGACGTAACACAAAATTTGAAAATCAAATTAGACAAAATAAAATAAAATTAATTTAAAGCAAATTAGTTAATTAAAGAGTAGAAATCAAGTTTAATACTTTGATTGATGTAAACTACACATCTTGCTTGTATAGTACAATTTGCCAGGTCCTTTTAATCTTACGAGGACATCAGGGAAAAAGTTAATAGATAATTTTTTTTTATATTTTTATTATTAGATTATTTAATTAAAATATAATAAATATATAATTTTTTAATAATAACATAATATGTATATAAAATTTATATATAATTTCTAATTAAATTATATATTTATCATATTATTATTAAAAGATAACATAATTATCATATTTTTATTAAAAAATTTGATAATAAAAATAAAAAAATTACATATAAGTTTAATTAGAAAAACTTGTTCTCCTTTTTCATTCCATTATCATTTTTCCAAATGCGGCTTATGATTTTTGCTTTAGGCTAAATAATTAGAATCTAAATATTATTAAAATTTAATAAAATTAAAATTAAACTCAAATTAATAAAAAAAGACACACTGTTCTGTTTTATCAGGCGAATAATTCTATTATTCCTTTATTGTATTATTTAAAAAATGTCACTCCATTCTTTTTATTTGTTTATTTTTTTAATAAAAATAACAAAGAGACAAAGTTAAAGAAATTACATTCAAAAACTCAACTTTTATAAAAGTTATAATAAAAAATAAAAAATTGAAATTACTCTAAAATTCAGAATCACTATTAAATTTTTAAAAACTTATTGCAAGAGTTTAAAAAAATTATTATCAAATTTTACAAAAATTATAATTTAAATATTTTTTATAATAAATATTTTAAGATTTGATAATAATTTTTTTAAATTCTAATAATGAGTTATAATAATTTTAATATATTTTATTATAAATTTTACAACATTTAAATGCTTAAATATCATTTTTTCTAATGATAAAATTCAAGTGCGAGTTGAGCCCAGGCTATTTGGCACTCCATTCTCTGTATTGACAGTGTATTTGGATCCAATATGATGCGTTTTTGCCCACCAAATCAGCAGTGGCCATTGTCATGGATAATCATGCAGTGATGACGTCAGCAACGGGTTTCGGCGCTTGTGCAAGGCGACGCAAAGGTACAGAGCAATCACTGCGCGTTGCTCTCCGAGAGTGACGACCGACGGACGAGCTTCTTCTTCTACGAAAGGGACTTCAAATTTTGTATTGCTTTTTTCTCTCTTATACCCTCACGCATTTGGCTGCAATATTTTAATTCCTGCATGTCACTTAAACCCATTTGAGAAAAACCGGTTTCTTTTGGCTGGAAATTTCTAGTGATTGGGTTCTTATATAAGGAATTTCCCATCCATGAGTTCATACTTGGGAATGCGTGAAACAGAAGGAAACAACCCCAGTAGCTGAAAGGTTCAACTTGCCTTGTTGAATGACCCGCCGACATACATTGTTTGTTCCGCCATTCATTCTTGTTGACTGGTTTGTTGGGTTTAGATCACCAAACTTGTAGATTTGAGTTTTTTGTTTTTGAGTGAGTTTTTTGTTTTTGAGTGTTTATTTCTGCACATTGATAGACCTTATAACCATTGAAAAGCCCAATTGGGAATTGTTGAATATTCTTGAAACTGATTCTTCATGTCTTATTCTGTATTTTCTTTGTGATTATTGGAAGGGGTTGTTTGTTTTAGTTAGAACTCGGAAGACCTCACCTACCAATGTGAACAAATTGTTCTGATGTCTTAGAGGTTTGTGGATGCTTTGGTGTGAACTTATTTTTAAAAGGTTGCAGCTTGGATGATAATTATCAGTAAGATTTCAGGGTATTCTGGATTGTTAGCTAATATCTCTCAGCATTTTTCCTCTAAACGTTGGGCTTTTAAGGTGTCATTTGGAACGAAGATGGTTGGAACCACTGGAGATATGAGCCAAAATGTATATTCAAATGGTTCTCTTAAAATTGCAAATGGGGGTTTAGAAGAGAAGGTCGATGAACTTTGTCGGCTTATGGGCAAAGTGGAGGGTGATCCCTTGAGAATTGTTGGAGTTGGAGCTGGTGCTTGGGGTAGTGTATTTACTGCTATGTTGCAGGAGGCTTATGGTAGTTTAAGAGAAAAAGTTCTAATAAGGATATGGAGAAGACCTGGAAGAACTGTTGACAGAGCCACAGCTGAGCACTTGTTTGAGGTGATTAATTCAAGGGAGGATGTATTGAGGAGGCTGATTAGGCGGTGTGCATATTTAAAATATGTTGAGGCAAGATTAGGTGATCGAACGCTTTATGCAGATGAGATTTTGAAAGATGGGTTTTGTTTGAATATGATTGATACCCCTCTATGCCCTCTGAAGGTTGTAACAAACTTGCAGGAGGCTGTATGGGATGCTGATATTGTGATTAATGGCTTACCATCAACAGAAACCTGTGAGGTATTTGAAGAAATTAGTAAGTATTGGAAAGAAAGGATCACAGTCCCCGTCATCATTTCCCTGGCAAAAGGTGTAGAGGCTGAACTGCGTCTTGAGCCACGAATAATAACCCCCACTCTCATGATCAATCGAGCAAGTAAGTCTTATTTGCATTTAGTTCAGTATGCGCTTTAGGTTGTGGTATATGTTCATTGAGTGGTCTGCTCTCTAAGGTTTCCTGTCTTTCTGTCCGTATTTTCTCTTGAGCCTTTGGATGCATCTTTGTTGCTAAGTTGGTCCTCTGTCATTGTCATTTTTTAACATTTTTATTTTGATTATGGCTTAGCTAAATCTCTTTCTCTTTTTTATGGTTTCTCTATTGGATTACCAAAATCCCCAAAGCTTTGCTTGTTAATGGAGACTGGACTAACTATTATCAACCTTCATATGATGATAACCTTCTATACATTTTTTCTGCATAAGGAAACACAGCTAAGACGTGTTAGTGAAAAAAAAAAGTTGTCATTAAGAATTCAACCAATGATTACCTCATAACCTGGAGCTGGTATCTATGTAAAGTACTAATTAAGCCTAAAACTTAGTTGATAGGAAATGGTCTGACTATGTTCATAATCAGCCTTGTTTTAGTTGTTCAAGAACTTTTTTCTTTGGGGGGGGGGGTTGTTTCTCCTTTATTCTTAGTTGCTTAGGAAGCAACCTGAATTTTCAATTCTTTTATGAAGTAGGAGCCTACAGACCTGTTGCAGTCTTTACACCCGTTAAAATAGTTATGGTTTTCACTTTTCATTCTTTGTTCCCCTTTTTGCAATGGATTTTCCCAGGCAAAGTCAAGAAATTGCTTGACTCATCTCATTGAGTGGAAAGCTGGGGTTTACAAGTAGTTGGATTTTGTGGAAAGGTATCCCAATGAGTATGATGTAAAATATCTGAAAGGAAAGAGTAAACTAAATTCTGGTAAATTTTCCTTTTTCTGATGGAGGTCAATTTGGAAGCTCTTGAGTTTCTGTGATTGCTTGGGGTGAAATCTTTCCATTTTTTTACCAGAGACAGTTTCTTCTCATAATTATCCAAAATTTAAGATTCTGAATTCCTGATGGCATCTTTTTCTTGTGTTTTGAGTGTACATACCCTTTTGAAGCCTGTATATTTTTGGCGTACATTGGTGTTATGCCTTGGTACCTTGAAATGGAATTTTAGTATGTATAGAAGCTGAAATAATTGTTTGAGTTTCATTTATTTGTCTAATTACAGTATGGGGCTATCTTTGCAGTACTTATATACCATATTTCTTTGCCTTATAGAACTTATACTAGCTCATTCCTCTTTTTTTTTTTTTTAATCTGACGGACTAACTAGCCTATTTTCTAAAATGGAGTATCAATGCAATGTGTGAATGTCAAGATAATGGTAAAATAGGTAAGAATTTTGTATGTGTGAATATCTCAGTTTAAGAATCAGAAGCGTGCCAAATGTGTAATATATACCACTGATATCATATATATAACTTCAGTTTCACTTCCGTTTTAAATTGTTCGGCATCCAATACAAGCTCATATTATTGAACCTTACAATAAAAGTTTATTTTTGCCTGGAAAAGAAAATGTAACCACAAAGGAAGTGTTCCCTGTTTTAGTGGGTGAATCTTGATGTACTTTCTTATGTTCTTATGTTCATATGATAATGGCATACCTGTCCTTGTACTATATGTATAAGTTTCCATTCCCTTCACCATCTGATATCATGCTTTGCAGCTGGAGTTCCCATGGAGAACATTCTTTATCTCGGAGGACCTAACATTGCTTCAGAGATTTACAACAAGGAATATGCAAATGCTCGGATATGTGGAGCAGAAAAATGGCGGAAACCATTGGCAAAGTTTTTGAGGCAGCCTCACTTTATAGTGTGGGATAATGGTGATCTTGTTACTCATGAAGTTATGGGTGGACTGAAGAATGTCTATGCTATTGGAGCAGGTAAAGTCTAGATTATTTTTTCAGTTACATCATACAGAAAGAGCCTGAAAGAAGCCAATCAGTGCATATTTGTTGAAGCATGAAATAGATAGTGGCCATTCTGGATCCTTGCCATGGTATTGCTCTTAGTGTTTTCTGTATTGAAATTTTCATTATTTTATTCTAGTGAAAAGAGATACAGGACTTTTCACCCAGAAAAAAAAAAAAGAGGAAGAAGAGGAAAAGAAAATGAAAAAAAGAAAAGAGAAATGGGAAAGAAATGCAAGTTGTCAAGTATTCTTGACATCTCTGCTGGTATATATATTAATATTATTAGACAGAAATGAGAGAACTTTGAAGCAGGCACACCTATTCCTATTTCTTGGCAAGTCAGTCATGGATTCTGCCACAGTGCACTGTTGATACATATCTGACACACACTATGCATGTACTTGTTATTCAATTGTAATGACACCTCTCTCTCTTCTCTTAGAGTTTATATGTATGATGTATCTAGAACATGACTTTTTTAGCACAAGATCTATTTCTTTATTAGTTACGAACTAACAACTTAATCTTAATACCAACTGTTAGAAATTGGCTACGCAACATAATCCCTATGTAAAAGTGATTAGAATTGGTCAAATGATTCTCAATTGAGAAAATGTGTTGAAGAATATATTGATCATTTGAAGATCTCAGGACTTGTGTGAAAACGGTTTGTTATTTAGAAACATGCAGAAGGTGTTACTCTGTTTCTCTAACTTAAACGATTGATGACAACAATCTTGGCCTTTTCATCAGATAACATTATTCTGTAAATAAGATTACAAATATGAACATCTGGCATCAGATGACACTGACTCAATGTCAGTTGAAAAGTTAATATCTGCTTTTTGCATTGGAGACTGTTCTGTATGTTGTCTTTGGATGTTACGCCACAAAAATGCTTTCTTGTTTTAAAAATAATTTTAAATATTGTAATATATATGCATAAATTTCAATGAAACAGGCATGGTAGCTGCTTTAACAAATGAAAGTGCCACCAGCAAATCGGTGTACTTTGCTCACTGTACATCAGAGATGGTTTTTATCACTCACCTGTTGGCAGAAGAACCGGAGAAACTTGCAGGACCTCTGTTAGCCGATACTTATGTAACCTTGTTGAAAGGTCGTAATGCTTGGTATGGACAAAAGCTGGCCAAAGGGGAATTGAGCCTTGAAATGGGTGATAGCATCAAGGGCAAGGGGATGATTCAGGTACAGATTTTTTTTTTCCCCATTTCTTTTAAGATACTTTTAGCACAGGAAAAGTTGATGTATCTTGAAGTCTGATGAGAAAGAATTAGAGAGAATGAAATTCTTTAGGTGGTGTTTGGTATCTGGAAATTTTAGTTTTCTAAACACCTAGAAATCTATTTATAAGATGTTTGAGCATAATAAAAACAAGAACTGTAAAATTTTGCGTAAATTACAGTCTAACTCCTGTGGCTTAGTTCAAAATCAATTTACCTCCCTTTGGTTTAAAGTGCGTCATTTGACACTTATGTTGTTTGTTGACTTACCACTTAACCATCCTATGGTATTTGCCTTCAAATTTTAACGAAAATAATCACATGAATGTTAACAATTTTATTAATAAATGTTTGTTTTACTTATACTTTGAACATGTTCCCAGTGTTCTTAGGCAATTATTGGGATCAAGTGATCATTTTCAACTTTGAGGCGTCTATTTTACCCTAGGCTGTGAAATTGTTCAAGGTATAAGTGAAACATATTTTAAACAATGAAATTATTTATCATTTTAACATTTACAAGATTATTTTTGTTAAACTTAACACCGAAATGACCACAAGGAGGTTAAATGGTTACAGAACAAACCACATGGAAGTTGAATAACACACTTTAAATATGGGGGAACTGATTTTGGGCCTAACCACTAAGGTAAACTGTAATTTGCTTTAAAATTTATGTGTTCTATATGTCCTAAATAATATGGGATATTGGTTATATCTAGGTTTCCAAATACATGGAAACATTAGAATACTCACATAAAAAGGCACCATCTTAAGGTTCTACAGTTGCCGCTTATCAATGATGTTTATTCTGCTTTGCATATTGTAGGGAGTATCTGCAGTTAAAGCATTTTATGAACTACTTAGTCAGTCCAGCTTGAATGTCCTAAATCCTGAAGAAAACAAACTTGTTGCCCCAGTGGAGCTTTGCCCCATCTTGAAGATGTTATATAAAATACTTATAATAAGGTAATAAACTTTGCTACCCTAGTATGCTTTTTTCTATCTTTCCCCTTTTAACTCTGAAGAATGATGGATCATGGGGCTCAGCCTGCTGTGGCTTGACAGTAGAGCCGTTCAAGGACTAGGCTGGCCCATGGATATGCTTGGCCCAACATAGTGGACCTACACTTGGGCCTAACATATGGGACGATGGGCTTAAATTCAAGCCAATCTTATTAGGCTTATGCACTTATGGCCAAGCTCTAGCTCGGGCTGGCCTAACCACAAAATCAATCGATTTTTTTCACTCATTAAATATAGCATTATATTGATTATTTATTCTCATTGTTTATATTCTCTTTTATCACGTCTCATTTTTCAATTTTAACTTTATTAAGTTCAATTTTTTCTCTAATAAATCAAAAATGATAAAATTGTGGCTATTTGTAAAATAAGTTGAATTTACTTTAGTTTTTTCTCAAATTTGAGCCAAATTTTGTTTATATAAAAATAAACATGAGCCAAACCCAAATTGTACTCATGGGCTTAGATCATTACCTGGCCTTTTAATTGTGGGCCTAAATTAATGTGGGCTTAGGCCTAACTGCTTAAGCCTATTGGACTCTTGCCCGAGCCTAACCTAGCCTAAGAACAAGTATCCTTGAAGGTATATAAACCCTCCATGGATCTTTTGGCTAAAATTCTAGTTATGAACTTATCCTTCCTGTGGAACCAACATTTTCTCTGGTTTTGTTGACTTTGAATCTTCAGGGAATCTCCTCCACAGGCCATTCTTCAAGCACTAAGAGATGAGACGATGAATGATCCCCGTGACCGTATCGAGATTGCTCAAAGCCATGTCTTTTACAGGCCTTCTCTTCTTGGTCAACAGCCTTGAATCTTGATCTCTTGTGTGGATTTGGTTTGGCATGTAATTTTGACTTCTTTTAGTATGTGTAAAAATGTTAAAATGTGTGTTGTTCTTAGAACAATTCCTGCAATGGAGGTAGTATATATACACACACACACACACAGAGAGAACCATTATTATTGTGGTTAATAGAATTGATACTTTTTTATGAGAGAAGCTGTAAAATGTTGTAATGATTTTGATTTGATCCCTCTTCATCGAGTTTAGTCAAAATTATTGGCTACTGTTTTGTATATCTGGGTATTTCCAGATGATCTCAAAGATGCATTCTCGGATATTGGTTGGCAAAAATATTTATTATACTCTCATAATATTGAAAAATTGAATACCAATATCATTCATATTTTGACATGCTGACATTAAGAACAAATGGAAATTTGCCGAGTCAATTATAAGAATGTAATATGACGTTACTTATATCTTAGAATGTGAAAATTAGAGGGTTTTATTCTTAATTCTAGAAGTTTAAGGAATTATTCGTAATTAATTCAACTGGGGGGAAGAAAAAATGTTCCATGTGGTTTTCTGTGATTGTTTTGACGGGGAAAATTTCTCGGCAATAAAATCCCAATTCAGGAATTTGCCGTTCGTTCAAGTTGGAATAAAAGTTTCACGTGCATGTTATTTTGTTATTATTTTGTGTATTTTTGGTTTTAATTAATTAGACAAAGCTATGCAAATATTCCAACATAAATTTGTCATCCGGGATTGTTGTAAATTTTTTTTTTCTGGCCAAAAATATAGTTGTTTTTTATTCAAATGGAGTTTCAAAAAAATATTGTGAAAGAGAAAGAGTTTATGCATGACAAAATCGATAAGCATTTTTATCAACACTATTGTGTTGGACAAATCTTTAAAAAAAAAAAATTATTGTCACAATAGAAAAAATGACATGTATGTAAGAGGGTTTGTTTAAAAAAAAGTTATAGGTTTTTTATTAGAAATATTATAATTTAGGATTTCAGTTTAAAGATATTTATATAGAAAAATTTTAAAATTTGAAATTATTGTGAATAATTTTAGAATCAAAAGTTTAAACTATACGAAAAAAATTACAGTCCAAAAACTGAAATTAAAATTTTTTATTTTAAAATCCTTTAGTATAAATTCAAAGGTCAAGATTTGATTTACAACAAATTCCCCATATACTAATCAAATTTTGATTCTTCATTGTACGTCCAGCCGATGCACCCCAAGAATTTTTTTCACATGACAATTCAATTAAAGATTAAAAGAAAAACTTAAACAAAGTTCTTTATATTTTTGTTATTAAGCTTTTTAATTCAATCATAATAAATGTATAAATTTTCAATAACAATATGCCAAATGTATAATTTTTTAATTAAATCATACACTTATCATGCTATTATTAAAATATTATACACTTATTATATTTTAATTAAAAAAATAAAAATAAAAATATAAGAAACTACACTAAAATCTAGTCCTTAAACATATTATATAATTATTGATTTCATGTTTAAAAAATAAAAAATTAATAGTTTTCAAATATTTATTAACGGTCTTATTGAAGAATTGAATAATTTTATGGCAAATATATAAAAAATTATATTAAGTATAGTTCTACAGTCTATTATCATGTGATTTGATTCGTTTTTTTTTTTAATTTAAAATCAGGTAAATTACACCAACATTTTATAAAATTTAATTAAATTATATTTGATTTTTTTTGTTTTAAAAATTAGACTCAGTTTTCTTTCAATTTATTTTTTATCAAAAAATTTAATTTTCTATATAATATGCATTTCTTTTAAAAATAAAATTACTTAATTATTTTTATTGTTATATTAAGAATAAAATCACTATTTCATGTTATGCAAAAAATAAACTTTTTCAATAGAAAATAAAATTGGAAGAGTGATTTATCTAATATATATTAAATTTAGAAGTAGCCAAGTGCAATTTTTGAAACAAAAAGAATATCAAATGTCATTTAACCAAATTTTAGAGAAGGTTAGCATAACTTACTCTTCAAAAATTTACCACGTGAAACCTTGTGGTTTACTTTTTAACGGGGATGGCAAAATGTCCTAACCTTATAAATAGTTGTCAAATATACTTGTTTGGATTTGAGTATGGGATTTTTATAAGCATTTTAAAGGTTTAGATTCAATTTTGAGGAGTATGATATCTGCTCCATTAATTATAGAATATTTATTTATTTTTGAAAAATTTATATGTAATATTTTTATATATTTACTATTAAATTTGTTAATTAAAATATAATAAATATATAGTTATCTAATAATATCATGACAAGTGTATGATTTTTGTAGATAACTATATAATTTCATAATTAAATCATATATTTAGTATATTATTATTAAAAAATTATACACTTATTGTCATATTTTAATTAAAAAAATATAATAATAAAAACATAAGAAATTACACTTAAATATAATCCTTTATTTATTTATATTTGTACTTACATTTATATATATTAATCAATATAACATATTATAAAAATCTAAAAAAAAACCATTCGGTTTTGAATTATAAAAATATTTTTTGAAGATATTAATTTTATTTTTTGATTATGATTTTATAAGAACAATTTTATGTAAATTAGTTTCAATTTTAAAAAATACTTGTTTATTTTGAAAATTTTCTTGGCAAAGGTCTGAGTCCAAAAGTTGGGACTATGGTACGTTATCCAAAACTTTACTTTTCAAGCAAAAAGCTACAATGTGAGAGTCACGTGACTCTGAATTTGCTCAAATAAGAAGCCAAAATATCTTATTTTTTAAAAGAAAAATTAATTATTTAACCTTTATAATTTATTTAAAATTTTAGGTCCTTATAATTTACACTTTTTTAATCAATTTCTATACTATTTAAACATTTAAAATTTGATTCTTGTTATTGGTTACAAACGAATAGAATCATGACAGAACCAAATAGTGGAAATCAATCTTAAATGTTTGGAAAGTATGGAGATTAATTTAAAAAATTAAATATAAACTATGAGGACTAAATTAAAAACTTAAGTAAACTATAGGATCAAAAGGTTGATTTTTTTCTAAATAAAAAATATAATATAAATATAAACTTATAATATAAGAAGAGAAGTTAATCAAAAGACAAAATAACTTCTCACTACTTCCTTCTATTAATTTAAAAATATAAAAATTATTATAATTTAATTTTAAAAGAAATTATTTACAACTAAATTAAAAAAAATCAACTTACATTTTAATGCATGTCAAGATACTCAAACCCTTTCCTATACTTTCTCCAGTGCTTTCTTCAACAAAAAATTTGGACGATCTAAATTGATTTTTTTTTCTCATTTTAAAAAAAAATTATTTTTAAAGGTAGTAAAGCGTATAATAAAACAATCTTCCAACTATAAATTAAAAAAATAACATTGTTTAAGCTCAAAAAAATTTAAAATGAAAACTGGATCATTTAAAACTTAATTTAAATGGTCTAAATCTTATAAAAGAGGTAATGGAGAGAGAACTTATGAAAGAAGATCTGGATTAGCATATATGTCCCAATTCCAATATGATATATTAGTAAATCAAAATGAAATAAATTTAAATAAATACCAACTAATAAATAATTATTATTGAAATAAGGGAAGAGAGAGAAGTTATTCACTTCCTACTAGATACTTTTACTTTTTAATTATTAAAAAATTAACTATTAATGATGTTACCTATTTGAATAATTTATTTAAAAATATTAACTTATATTTGAGTGTAAATCCAGCTATTACTGTCGATCTATATACTTTTTAGTAGGGTTTGAAACATAGTTTTATAATTTTATATTCTGTAAGCACATTTAAATTTATATTTTGAGAAATTAATTATTTAATTTTTATATTTGAATTTTCAATTTTAATTTCTCTAACTTACATTTTTTAAAATTGGTCTCTATACTTT
The DNA here is from genome assembly GCA_026724425.1 of Erythrophleum ivorense. Classification (NCBI taxonomy): domain Eukaryota; kingdom Viridiplantae; phylum Streptophyta; class Magnoliopsida; order Fabales; family Fabaceae; genus Erythrophleum; species Erythrophleum ivorense. The sequence continues at coordinate 16,756,241 of JAIUCV010000017.1, forward strand.
TCACACGTTTAAGATTTGGTTTTCATTGTTTAGTTATGTCACAACTTCATTCATTTGTGATTGACAGTAAAGACCAAATCTTATGCATTTGGAAAGTATAATAATTAATTTTAAAAAACATAAACTATAAAGATCAAATTGATAACTTAAGTAAATTATAGGAATCAGATGATTATTTTTTAAAAAATTTAATTTCAAAATCTTTAAATCTAAGACCCTATACCCAAATTTGTCCCCAATCCACCATCTTTGAATTTGAGTCAAATCCATCAACGTTAACATAACTTTTTTTTTTTCAAAAGCTGTTAGCTGGAAGTTAAAATGAGTTTGAATGATAAAATTGGAATTAAAAATATATAAAAATTATATATAATTCTTTATATCTTTGTTATTAAGTTTTTTTATTAAAATCTGATAAATATGTAGTTCCTTAATAATAATAGTATTATAGTTTTTGTAAATAATTATATATAGTTTTCCAATTAAAGCATATACTTTTTTATATTACGATTAGATAATTATACATTTATCATATTTCAATTAACAAATTTGATAATAGAAATATAATAAATTGCATCTAAATATTCTTACTATTGGATATCAAAATCGTTAACCCCATCCAAGACTTAATACTAAAAATCATCTCCAATCTATCATTGTTAAAGTAAGTCGAGATAAATTCATCCCCATTCACATGATTTTTCTTTGTCAGAGTGTTTGATTGTTAGTTCGGGTGAAATTTAGATATATGATTGAAAACTAGAATAAGATTCAAATGGATTCGGGAGTAATTCCGACCTAAGATCTTGGTTAGGTTAAGAATTTCAATTATAGAAACAAAAAATAATTAGAGATTTTAGTTCATATTTGGGAAAGGGAAAATCAATCATTCATTCTCTATTCAGATTTTGAACTCCAAATCTAAGAAACAATATGAATACACTTTTTTTTTCCTCGCATTTTTTTAATCTATATTTTATTGGCATAAACTAAGACTCTTTGGCCGAGAATTTCTATAGAAAATTCAGGTTTGTAAATTGATATGCCTACCTTACAAGTAACAATGATACGCCGCGACGACGACGACGACGACGATAAAAGAGAACTTTAGTTTAAGCCTTCTAGGATTTAAATTATATAATTGATTAACGAGCTATTCATAGGGCTCGTGTTGCAGTTTACTCTGTTATCATCTATGCAACATAAGAAGGAAACGTCTAAATATTCTAACGTGTAATTACCAGTTATGATTGACATTTTTGTGAACGAACCTGTTCTTGTATTTTAATGAAGGACCTGCATTTCGGTGTTACTCTTCATTGCAATAGATACACATCAGAAACGCATGACTGCTAATTTTTGAATAACATACAAATTAATCGCTATAATAACCATAAATACATTGGCTAACCATAGCCAAAGAAGTTATATGCTGATGGTGGAAAAGCCACAGGGTTCTGTTTAACTGCATCTTCCTTCCACATTTAAAGGCTTTAACTGAAACCCTACCCTTTGCTTCGTCTCAGGTCCATGCAGATGCAGGGCAAAGGATTTTTGCATCACGTGAGAAGCATGTGATGCGTGTGTGGCAGCAGTGTGGAAAGGTCAGATCCATCTCATTTCCACGTCAGCATGCCATTAGCACCCTAGATGAATATTAATGATGTTATGGTACATCATAATCGTAGGAATAAAAAGTGTGGGGACTAACTTGATCCCCAAAAAGAAAAAAAATTTATAAAGATTAAATTAAAAATTGAGGTATGTAAAAAATAAATGATTAATTTTTTTCTTAAAGAAATAAAGAGTCACATGACTTTCATATGTAGGATACTTAAATATTTGACAAAATTAACCACATTATAATAAAGTGTTGACCAAGAAAATCACATAATATCATATAAATTATATTAACCTCTTTTGAGATTTGTTTAAATTATATGTAATATCTTTGTTATTTCAAAATTGTACTCCGCTTCTTTAATATTTGATATATATTGCAAAAATCTTTCTTCAACTTTACTTTTTATTTTTTTTATTTTTTGATATAAAAAATAAGCAAACTACAAACCAACGAACAAGAAGGACAACACAAATTAAACACCCAAAGGTCCACTAAGCCTTCCCTCCCTATCAAAAAGCTTCATGATGAAAGATGGTGGTGAATCAAACCCCACGAAGCTACTTGGTGCCTGCAAAGCTTCCTTAGTGAGGTGGTCCGCCACTTTGTTAGCTCCACGCTCACATCAACTTAAAGTTACCTCCCAGTCTCTCCCCAGCATGTTTCTGGCTTTTTTCACCAGATCAACAACAGGGCCATTAATAGGTACCGAGTTTTCTATTCAACTAATTACCTCATTGCAATCACTATGCATTACTAGTTGTCGTATGCCCGCATCCCACGAGACCTTTAGGCCCTATATGATCGCCTAGAGTTTCGCCGTCGTGCTACTGCTACATCCCAAATTCACACAAAAACCTTTGATACACTAATTGTTATGATCACGAATTACACCCCACATGCCCCATTCTGCGTCCGCCTACTCCAAGCTCCATTTATGTTGAGTTTCAGCTGACCCCTCTCAGGATGAACCCACTGTGAGCTCAGTCTCTGATTAGACTGGGTTGCCTATAACTCCTTTCCACTCCAAGCAATTATAGTAATTGTTTTCGCTTTCCATGTCAATGGACATTCTCTCCTTCCATCGAACACCCACGAGTTCCTGGACATCCAAATATTTCAGCATGCGATAGCGAAATAAACACCTTAACTTACTCCATCCATGTCTAAGTTTTGTTGTAGATTCCATATTACCCATTTAGCAAAATCATCAAAAGAAAAGAAGCAGTCAGCAAGCGGGGCTAGGATCAGTTCTTCCCATCATTTTTTCGCATGATGACATAAGCATAGCGCATGCAAACACGTCTTGCTCTCCTCTTCACATATTTGGCAAAGATTTCCTGCTGATAGGCCCCTTTGATTTCCTAGCCACGTTAGTTAGTAGCCATTTGCCAATACCTAGCCATAAGAAGGTTTTACACTTTTGTGGTACTTTTAATTTCCACACCTTTCTCCATAAGCTCGATGAAGTACTTCGATCATGTTGAACAATAATCTCATACGCAAACTTAAGTGTAAAGTTACCATGAGTCATCCCATTCTAGTAGATCTCGTCAGAAGCTCTACCTGCTAGGTTAACCTGCACCTTCTTGATTTCCTTCAATATCTGACTAGGAAGAGTACCCAACCTCCAACCTCCCGACACCGTGCTATAGTCAACTACTTTTAACTCCGCTTTCTGCTCTGTTAAGTCCCTTAAAGTATTCATATGTAGGCACTTGTACTGGTCTAGTCATCTGTCTTTCCAAAAGCACACTTGGTTCCTTTTACCTAACTTTCAACTCACCCCTTTACATGTATCATTCTATACATTTCTAATTCCTTTCCAAGCCTAAGACTCTGAACGCCTCCGTTCAACCTTATGGACCATGTCGCCCCACACTTATACTTTTCCCTTAGGAAACGTACCTAGAGAGCATCTTTACATTTCATCATATTCCACCCTAGCTCTATCATGAAAACTTCGTTTTGCTTCTTAGATTCCCAAAGACCCAAACTTCTCTCTTCCTTCTTCCGACATATATCCTCATAAGCCGCCAAATGACATCTTCTCTTTTGATTACTACTTCCCCAAAGGAACGCTCTGCATTTCTTATCTGTCCATGCAAACATTAAATGGTAAAGGGGTCGTTTGCATGGTGTAAGCTGGGACCGTGGAAACCACTGAAGCAACCAGCGTGTGTCTTGCTGCCAAGGAGAGAGAATTCACTTTCCAACTAGCAAGTTTGCTATCCATCCTATCAAGGATGTGTTGAAATGTACTCCTTGTAACTATTTTATGATGAATAGGCACCCCTAAATATTTTCATAGATAACTTGTAAGAGTAAAACCCAAAAAATGACTAATTTCATGTTTTCAGGTATGATTGACATTCTCAGAGAAAAAAATACGAGACTTAGCTTCATTAACTTTCTGCCCAGAAATTTCACAAAAGTCATCTAAACAAGCTTCCACAATACCCGCTTGGTCCATACTCGCCTCAGCGAATAGAAATAAGTCATCAACAAAAAACAGATGTGATATGACCACCCTGTCCTTCCGTAATTTGAACAGTAACCATGCTTCGTTCAAAACCTCCTCTTGAACCAGACGAGCAACCTTTTCATGGTTAAAACAAACAAGTAAGGTGATAAAGGGTCCCCTTAACGGATTCCCTTAGAGGGTATGAAACAATCTATTTTTTCTCCATTCCACAACAACTGCATTCTCGGGGTAGTAACACAAGCTTTAATAACCTCAATCATCCAACCAGGAAACTGTATGTCCTCCAAGCATTTGACGATAAATTTCTATCTAAGCCGATCATACGCCTTCTCTAAATTAATTTTTAGCGCCATGAAACTTTTCTTTCTTTTTTTCTATCTCATAGAATGGGAAATCTCCTGAGCAAGAATTACATTATCCGCACTTTACGTCCTGGAACAAAACTACTCTAGTTTGGAGAAATTATTTTTGGCATGACACTCTTGAGTCTATTAGCTAACACTTTCGTAACCAACTTATAAATCACGTTACATAAGCTAATAGGTCTAAAATCTCTGAAAGTCTCAGGCATAGGTACTTTGGGGATAACCACTATGAATGTATCATTTACCTCTGAAACCTTTTGAGGTTTTGTCACAACGTGTTTCACCATATTTACAATTGACTTTCTAATGTTTTTTCATTAGTTTTGATAACAGAGAGGATTCAATCCATCGAGACCAAGAGCTTTCAAAGGTCCCATAGCAAAAAGAGCATTTTTAATTTCATCCTTTGTGACCCGTTTGTCTAGAAGTTAATGATCCATCTCCTTTAATTCTGGATAACTGACATCGAACACCAAGGTTGGAGCAAACCCTCCCTCCTTTGTGTATAACTCTTTAAAAAATTACGTCCCTTCCTTTCGAATAACCTTTGTATCGAATGACCATTCCCCGTCAGTGAGCTTCAAAGCTTCGATCTTATTCCTTTTTTTCCTCCCATTAGCCACTGAATGAAAATAACAAGTATTTTTATTCCCAAACAAGTACCAACAGCATCTCGATTTCTGTAACCACATGATCTCCTCTTGTAAGATAACTCGTTCCAAACCTCCACCTTCCGCTTATCCAGCGATTCATGGTGGCTGCCATTTGAAAACCTCTATTCTTAGCTCTCCAACACTCTTATCAAAGCTTTCTTCTTTTGAGTGATATGTCCAAACACATCCTTATTCCACTGCATTACCTTATTCGTGAAAGAATTCACTATCGCATTCTAATCCTCTTCCCTATCCCAAGCTTCTTTAACAAATTGATTAAAACCATTGTGTGTAACCCAAGGAGCAAAAAAACGAAAGGTATGATTCTTTCTTCTCAATTTTCTTCTTTCCCCCTTCAACTTAAGTAACAAAGGAAAGTGATCAGACTTTAACTTCGGAAGATGGATCAGCGTCATGTCTTTGAATAGGTCATTCCATTCATAGTTAATGATAGCTTGGTCAAGTTGACTATAGCTTCCATTCCTGCACCAAGTGAAAGCTGGGCCTTTGAAGCCTATGTCATGCAAATCATACTCACGAACCTAGTTACAAAAAGATTTCTCTGCCTCAGCAGCTGTTCTTGACTCCGACAACCTTTCGTTATCTTTTAGTGTGGCATTAAAGTCACTGATCACACACCAAGGCTTTGTCATCTCCTCTTCGATATGCCATAAGCCCTCTCATAACCTTCTGCGTTGTATAAGATTAGATTTTTCATACACAATAGTTAGGGCCCACTCATCCATACTGCCTTCGTTCACCATACCATGAAGCCATTGTTCATTCTTTTGCTTAATAGAAAAGTTCATCTCATCATTCCACAAACACCATATTCCACCGCTAAACCCCTCTGCTTCAACAATGGCCATATTCATCATTTTCAAGCGACGAGCTAGAACCATTGCTTTCTCTCCCTTCTAACAAGTCTCCAGGAGAGCAAGAAAATGAAAATCATACAGCTTTTTTCAAGTCCTCAAGAATCCTTGGGAACGTTTTATTACCAACTCCTCTAGCATTCCAAATTAGACTATCCATATAAAACTTAAATGGATTAAACGGGATGTTCGACATCAAATCAACTTTGCATATCCTCATGAGAGCACACATGCCCACATTCAATAATATCCATAATCATATTCTCTGATAAAGGGTTCTCCCAGATATGAAACCCACCCTTTCCACTCTCTCCTGGGTCCAATGGATTGTTAGCATCGGCCATGGTTTCTTTTTTGGCAATATTGGGTTTTTCCCCTTGCGGGTTTACCCCACTCTGGATCACTCTTACCCTCCTCTCATGTCCCACCACTAGGACCTTATCATCTTCTTTTTATCCTTCCCAACCTTACTGGAACCCTCTAGGCTCAAATCATTCTTGATCCTCATCAAATGATCCATTGAATTAAGATCATTCTTAGTTCTTGGGCCCACAATGGTCTTCGTTTAAGTCTCTTCCAAATTCTTTGACTTCAACCCTCTCCACCCAATACACCCCATGTCGTTAACATCTTTCAGTGGGACCCGTGTTGAAAAATTACCTACAACTAGACTTTTCTCATCTAAAGGCACAACAACTGGCACATTGTCATCAGGATCTTCATTATATAGAGTAACAAATTATGACCCTAAACCTAATGCCTTTAAATCTCACCCTGATCCTCGATGCTGGAAATCTGAGTAACGATCGTCGTTGAGTGCTCCCCGAGATCCTCGCCCCCAATTAATTGTCATCCAACCTCCAAGCACTACGCTCCTTCCTACCACTGTAACACCGTCCTCCATCATCACGACGGTTAAATCTGCCTATTCTCCCCCTTGTGTCACCTCTATGTTGTGGGCTCCTCCTTTATCACCTCCATTTGAGCTATCTTTTTAGCTATCCATCCCTCCTCTTTGTTCATACATATGTTTGTATGGGCAATGATCGGTATCATATCCATACTGGCCACAAGAAAAGCATATCAGGTGAATTCCTTCATACTCAATCCTTCGTTCCTTGCTATTTATCATTATGGAAGGCAACAAGGGTTTCGACAGCTCTATCTCATTACAAATTCTGGTGAAGCGCCCTTTACTATGATTCAATGTGGTCATATCTACCTTTAGCACTTTGCCCACCTGACTGCCTAAAACATATAGGATGCCCTTGTCGTAGTAGTCCATTGGTAACCTTGATATGTAAATCCAAGCTGTTATCTGATCAATTCCTTCATACTCCAGTTCGAAGTCTTCCTTCCATGGTTGCGCCGCCAAATAATGGTCCATTATAAGCCAGGGCCACCCGTAAGAGCGAACTCATAATCCGACTTCTTCTTGAGATTCACTAGGAAAAATCCTGACCTGACATCTATGGTTTCAAATTGCTCCAAACGGAGACTCCATATTTGTTAGACCTTTGTAATTAGGTAATCTTCACAAATCATTCTCCCCAACAACTTAACTATTAGCTTCCTTTTTCATCTCTTTGCAAGCCTCTTCTTTTCCTCTGGTGGGATAATCACATTGGGCCCTTTCATGGTGTTCACCCCTTTTACTCTTTCCTTCCATCACCCATCACTCCACTAGTCCTTCTCCTCCTTCTCTTCGTCCTCCTCCTCCTTTGAGTTAGACTCGTTCATACATGCTTGTTTGAAAGACTTTTTTGGCAACTTTGCAGACTTATCACCAGCACTGCCTTGATCCTTCGACTTCACGTGCTTCTCCTTTGCCTCTATACCTTCCATCCAGTCTTCCGCATGAGGAATCAATGATTGATCCTCTGAGAACTGTCTATTGCTTGTTTATACTTTCTTTTTGCTATGGTCCAAGGCATCTCTCTCCTCCGAACAAAGCAATGGCCTAGAATCGTCTATCTCTCTTCTCTCACTCATCTCATTGTTTATTAGGACCAACTTTACTTTTTATTAATTAAATTAACTTTCCATATAATATAAGACTTTACTTTTATTCTTAATATGATAGCAAATGTTAAGTTTTAACATAAAAATTATAATTTTATTTTAATATAATAGATAGTGAAGTGGATGGAAAGTTTGTAATACATTTCAAATGTTAAGGAAGCTTAATGTAATTTTAAAAATAAAGAGGGTATTAAATATAATTTAATCAAATGTCATAAGAAGTTAATATAATTTGCTTAAAAATAAAAAATAAAAATCCTTATGTTGAATGGAGATTTGAGAGGAGAGTTACCACCCTTGTAGATTTACACTTTTTTTTAATAAGAAAATAGACTACATAATAATAATATCTCTTTTGATAAAACGCAAATTCCTAGAAATTTATATATAAGAATTTGTGAATTACAAAGTGTAGAAATTTCAGAGCCAATTGATTAGCTTGACGATATAGGTATGAAACGGAAATGGAAAACCAATATATAAAAATTTGTATCGAGTATAGTCCTACAGTTTACTATCATGTGATTTGATTGGTTTTTTTTTAAACTTAAAATCAAGTAAATTACACCAATATTTTATTAAATTTAATTAAATCGTACTTGATACATCTTTTTTTTAAGAATTATTTTTTTTAAAATTTATTTTTTGTCAATAAAATTATTTTTTTATATAATGTATATTTCTTTTAAAAATAAAATTAATTATTTTTATGATTATATTAAGAATAAAACTACAATCTTATGTTGGGTAAAAAATCAACTTCTTCAATAGAAAATAAAATTGGAAGAATGATTTATGTAACATATATTAAAACTTAGGAGAAATTGAGTGTAATTTTTGAAACAAAAAAATATTAAATGTCATTTAACCAAATTTAAGGGAAGCTTAGCATAACTTACTCTTCAAAAATTTACAATGTGAAACCTTGTGGTTTACGTTTTAATGGGGATGGCAAAATGTCCTAATCTTATAAATACTTGTCAAAGTTACTTGTTTGAACCTGATATGGGATTTTTTATAGGTATTTTAAGAGTTTAGGTTTAGTTTTTATAGGTATTTTAAAAAAATTAATACTTAAGTTTGCTCCTTTATTTATTTATATTTGTACTTACATTTATATATATTAATCAATATAACATATTACAAAAACATAAAAAAAATCCAATAGCATTCTATGGTTTTGAATTATACAAATACTTTTTGATGATATTAATTTTATTCTTTATGTAAACAAGTTTCAATTTAAAAAATACCTGTTTATTTTGAAAATTTTCGTTTGAGTCCAAAAGTTGGGACTATAGTACAGTACCCAAAACTTTACCTGTAATCATTCTCCCTTTTCAAGCAAAAAGCTACAATGTGATTATCTTTTATTAACTTTCTAGGGGACCCAGCATGGGAGGGTCAGGTGACTCTTAATTTGCTCAAATTAGAAGCCAATATATCTCATTTTTTTAAAAGAACAATTAATCATTTCCTTATAGTTTATATTTTTTCAAATCAGCGCCTATACTTTCTAAACATTTAAAATTTGATCCTTGCTGTCAATCACAAAAACGGAATTATGACAGAACCAAACAGTAAAGGCCAATCTTAAATGTTTGGAAAGTATGGAGACTAATCTGAAAAAATAAATACAAATTATAGGGACAAAATTTGAAAACTCAAGTAAATTATAGGATCAAATTATTAAAAATTTTTAAATAAAATGTAATATCAATATAAAATTATAATATAAAAGAGAAGTTAATTAAAAGATAAAATAATTTCTCACTACTTCCTTTTATTATTTTAAAAATATAAAAATTACTGTAATTTAATTTTTTAAAAAATTATTTACAAATAAATTTAAAATATTAACTCGCATTTTAGTGCATGCCAAATTACTTAGATCCTCTCCTACGCTTTCTCAAATGCTCTGTCCAATAGAAAATCTAAATAGTTTAAATTGATTATTTTTTCTCATTAAAAAAACTATTTTAAGGTGACCAAAATACAGAATAAAAATAATTTTTAACTATAAATTTTTTTTAAAAAAATATTTAAGCTCAAAAAAATTAAAATAATTTAGATTGTCCAAATCTTAATTTGAATGATCTAGGTGTTATTGGAGAAATGATGGAAAGGGAATTTATAAGAGAAAATTTGGTTAGCATGCCAAGCCACTAATACTAATTTATATGGTTTTGGATCCTTTTATGTTCCAGTTCCAAAGTCATATACTAGTAAAGCAAAATGAAATAAATTTAAATAAATACCAATTAATAAATATGTTATTATTGAAATAAGGCAAGAGCGAGAAGTTAATTAACTTCCTACTAGACAATTTTATTTTTTCAGTATTAAAAAGTTAACTATTAATGATGTTATTTATTTGAATAATTTATTTAAAAATATTAACTTATACTTGAGCGTAGGTCAAGCCACTAATGCTGATATATATGACTTGCTATATACTTTTTAATAGTGCTTGAAACATAAATTTATATTTTGTAAGCACATTTAAGTTTATATTTTGAGAAAATTAATTATTTAATTTTTATAGTTTATTTGACTTTTTATTTTTGATTTCTATACTTTGTATTTTTTTCCAAATTAGTATTTATATTTTTCAAACGTTTAAGGTCTGATTTTTGACATTTAGTTGTGTCATAGCTTTGTTTATTTGTGACTAATAGTGTGGACCAAATCTTAAACATTTGGAAAGGTAAAGAATTAATTTTAAAAAATACAACTTATAAAGACCAAATTGATAATTCAAGTAAATTATAGGGACCAAGTAATTATGTTTTTAAAATTTAATTTCAAAATCTTTAAATCTAAGATCTTATATCTCAATTTGTCCTTAATCCATCATCTTTGAATTCAAGTCAAATCCATAGACATTAACACAACTAATCTTTTCAAAATCGGTTGGCTGAGAGTTAAGATGAGATTCAAAGATTGGATTGGAAAAATCAAAAGGTACAAAACTTGTATCTAATTCTTTATATCTTTGTTATCAAGTTTTTTAATTAAAATATAATAAATATTTAATTTTTTAATAATAATATGACAAGTATATAATTTTTATAAATAACTTTATAATTTTTCAATTAAATCATATAATGGTTGTATTATTATTAGATAATTATACATTCATTATATTTCAATTAACAAATCTGATAACAAAAAATATAAGAAATTACATATAAATCTTCCTAATTCTTACCATTAGATTTCAAAATCCTTAACCCCATCCAAGACTCAATACTAAAATCATCCCTAGTCTACCATTGTTGAAGTAAATCGAGATAAATTCGTCCCCATTCACATGATTTTTCTTTGTCAGAGTGTTTGATTGTTAGTTAGGGTGAAATTTAGGTATATGATTGAAAACTAGAATAAGATTTAAATGGATTCAAGACTAATTCCGATCTTAGATCTTGGTTGGGTTAAGGATTTCAATTATAGAAGTGAAAAAAAAAAAGAAAAATTAGAGATTTTAGTTCATATTTGGGGAAAGGAAAAATTAATCATTCATTCGCTATTCAAATTTTGAACTCCAAATCCAAGAAACAATTTGAATATACTTTTTCTTTTTCTTTTTCTTCATATTTTTTAATCTATTTTCTATTGGCAGAAACTAGGACTTTTGGCCGAGAATTTCTGTAGAAAATTCGGGTTTGTAAATTGATATGCCTACCATATACAAGTATTTGAACTATGATATGCGATGATGATGATGATAAAAGAGAGCTTTAGTTTAAGCCTTCTAGGATTTAGATTATATAATTGATTAACAAGCTATTCATAGGGCTCATGTTGCAGTTTACTCTGTTATCATCAACGCAACATAAGAAGGAAACGTTCAAATATTCTAAAGTGTAATTACCAGTTATGATTGACATTTTTGCTGACGAACTTGCTCTTGTATTATAACGAAGGACCTGCATTTCGGTGTTACTCTTCATTGCAATAGATACACATCAGAAACGCATGACACTGGTAATTTTTGAATAACATACAAATTAATCGCTATCATAACCATAAATACATTGGCTAACCATAGCCAAAGAAGTTATATGCTGATGGTGGAAAAGCCACAGGGTTCTCTTTAACTGCATCTTCCTTCCACGCTTAAAGGCTTTTAACTGAAACCCTTCCCTTTGCTGCGTCTCAGGTCCATGCAGACGCAGGGCAAAGGATTTTTGCATCACGTGAGAAGCATGTGATGCGCGTGTGGCAGCAACGTGGAAAGGTCAGAACCATCTCATTTCCACGTCAGCATGCCGTTAGCATGTCTGATGAATGCTAATGACGTTATGATGATAAGGTAGCTTGAACATTTGAAAAGTTTGGGGGCCAACTTGACAAAAAATTGTCAAGGATGAAATTAAAACCTAAGGTATATAAGAAACAGATGATTAACTTTCTCTTGGAGAAATAAAGAGTCACATGATAAACTTTCTCTTGCATGAAGGATAATTAGATATTTGACAAAAATTAACAACATTATAATAAAGCGTTGACCAAGAAAATCACATAATATTATACAAATTATATTAACTTCTTTTCAACTTTGTTCAAATTACACTTTGATATTTTATTTGTTTTAAAAATTACACTTAACTTCCTTATCATTTGACATATATTACAAAATTTTTTTCTCTAACTTTACTTTTTGTTAATTAGATTAACTTCTTTTGACAATGTGAGACTGAAATTCTATTTTTAATATGATAATGAATATTAAGTTTCAACGTAAAATTATAATTTTATTTTTAATATGATAAACAATTAAATGGATGGGAAGTTTTATAATATATTTTAAATGTTAAAGAAGTTAAATATAAAAATAAAAAAAAGATATTAAATATAATTTAATCAAATCTTAAGAGAAGTTAGCATAATTCACTTAAAAAATATAAAAAATAAAAATCTTCATGTTGAATGAAGATTCGAGAGGAGAGTCTTCAACCTTGTGGATTTACACTTTTTTCTAATAAAAGAGACTAAATAATAATAATATTTCTTTTGATAAAAACCAAAATTCCTAGAAATGTACATATAAGAATTTGTCAATTACAAAATTCATAAATTTCAGAGCCAATTGATTAGGTTGACCATATAGGTAAGAAACGAAAATGGAAAACCAAGATAAAAGGAGGGAAAACGGGAGGAGAGTACTCTCTATTATGCTATGTACGCTTGGTCTATAATCAATCACACGATGCTATATCTCTCTTTTGATTCGCGCCAAATCCGGCGACGCTTGAACATTTCTTTCCAAAACCAGTATTATACTTCCTGTCTGTTATTCTCGAACTGATTTATCGCTTCTACTTCTCGTCTCACTCATCAAAGAAGAAGTGCAGCGAGTGAGCCGTAACAATGGAACAGTACCTCAGAGAAAACTTCGACGTCTCGCCCAAGCGGCCGTCGGAGGCGGCCCTCCGACGTTGGAGATCCGCCGTCTCCGTCGTCAAGAATCCTCGCCGCCGCTTTCGCATGGTCGCCGATCTCGCCAAGCGCGCCGAGGCCGAAAAGAAACGCAAGAAACTCCAGGTTTGAGATTCCTCTGTTTTCTCTTCTTTTGCTCCTAAACAGAAACCGCGTTTGCATTTGGATCTTCCCTCTCTTTGTTTTATTGAAACGGTTTATTAACACACTTTATGCGTGATTTAGAAATTAAACAACGTAGACTTATTTATTTATTTTTCTTTATGTCTTCCTGAATCGAAACGGATTGCTCTGTTCCCGATGAACTGTGATTCATTGATTAATTTGGATATCATCATCGGTAATTTCACGACCAAACTGATAGAGGAGATATAACTGATACATTTATCATAAGCAAAGTGATAGACCTCAAGTGTCTGGTTATAATCTCTGGATTTTTTGGTTATGAGATGAACTTTCCTTCTCATTTTAAAAATTTTCTCGTCTAACAAATAGAGAGAGAATTGCTGGCGCACGATGTGTGCTTATTCTCGTAAACCACAAGAATAGACTCTAACAGAAGGACAGAAAAGTGTGCCGCCGCCTTAGTCAAATTGTTAACGCGTTTAGAAGGTCATAAGTCATATGCTTTATTCAGAGTTTCACATAGTATCTGTCAACTTTTATGGTAATTCTTGCTAGCGGTCTTTCACACCATTTTGAGTAACATTAAGACAAAAGAGTCCTATTTAATGCTAAATAGAGAGATTATTTGGTGAATTCTCTTATTTGACGCCGAAATAAAATTACTGTCCACTATCAAAATTTTATTTCTATTTGAGTCATATGTGAAGAATTAATTTCACTTAACATTAAAAAGAATTAAAAGAATTAGAGAAGAACGAGAGAAAATACTTTAGAAAGTGTAGGAGATAGACTTGCACTATATTAGGTTTATAATAAAGGAAACACCATACAAAGATACTAAGTAATGTAGAACTTAAAAATATATAAATTAGCCCACTAATTACACTTATTTCAAATTTCATATCTTAAGCTTAGAATCCTTCTATCCTCGATCCTAATTGAAATTTACAAACCAAATTGAACTTTTGTTTCACAAAGGCTCCATACGACCATTGCTACAGTATTACCGCTTTCAAAATGATGACACACTTGTTTCTTCTACTGATGAAATCATACCGAGTCGTCTTGCTTCATTGGAAATGACTTCTAATCTTGTTTTTTTTCTCTTTTTTTTCATTTTATTTTTTTCTTTCCCGGCTCCGAGTTGGTGAACTTAGGCTATTTCTTACATATAATTGGGTTCAAAAGAGATTAAACAAGTTATACACATACTGTTTCATTTGTCCGCAAAGGATGTTAATTTTGCTATGGTCAAGCGGCTGCCAAAGTGCCAATAATAGGGTTGATCATCTTTAATGGTGCAAGTAGAAATATCGGGACCGCACTTGCAACTTAGAATGCTTTCGAATTGTTTAAGATTAGAGTGGCCTAGCTTTTCTATTAAGAGTTGCATCCCTTTTAACCTTTTTTTGGTTCAGCTAAGCACTTGCCGAGAGTTGTCAAGCTTATGCGTGTATATGTTCCAGGTAACCCATGTAACTATGATCAAGTGTTTCATTGTATCTTGAAAGGCAATGGCATAGATTCCTGGTATTTCCACTAGTTGGAGTCATTCTCTTCTTTCATGGTTGTCCCCCATCTTTTGGGTCTTTCTTTAGTAGTGCTTCTCCCGGTTCCAGACCGTGGAAATCAACTTCACTACGACTGAATTATAAAATAAAATAATTCTATCAGGACAATTATACTAAGAGCCCGTCGGGTTTGCTTAGAATGGACGAGGGAAATGGAAAAGGGCAAAGAACGTTAGAGAAAATTATAATTTTATTTTTATAATTATTATTTAATAATTTTTAATAATAATTTTTAATTATTAAAAATAAAAATATTATAAATATTTTTTATGTATAAAATTATTTTTTATTTTTATTATTTTTTAATTTTTTATGTATCAAACAGACTACGAAAGAGTAGAAGGAAAATATATGATTTCCGTCTCTTTGATCAATTTTAATAACATTATTATACAATTCTGGTCAATTTGATGGCAGTCATCATTTTTTTAAGTTAACAACTTAACATGGCAGTCGTCATTTGTACATTTTTATGACTAATGCAATGACCACGCCACATATTTGCAATTCGACATTCTGGTTAAAAGTATGACCGACAGAGCTAAATCCCTAATGCATTGCTTTTTGTTTCTTTTCCTGAGTTGGTATGTCCATAACTGTCCGTTATTTAAAAATATATGTTACAGTTGCCATATTACCATTTAATGTCCCGAATGCAATTTCTGTACTGTCTTTTTGGCTTGATGGTGACGTTGACTATTATTTTTAGCGTCTTGCGATTACAGTATTTCCATATATCTCCCTTTTAAGGGCGATGCCAAACTGTACTCTCTTTTCTTTTCCTTTTTTTTTTTGGTTAAGAGGGGATGCCAGGATGCCAAACTTTACATTGCATCTAATTAATTTAGATAAATTATTTTTTTAAGAGATGTTTAAATTATATAATTTTTATATTAAAAATATATATATTCTTTTCCAAATTAAAAGATACGATATACTTACTTTTCTTATAATAAAAAATAAATTACAATTATATTTATTTTAACTAAAAATCTTTCATATTTATTATTTATATAATATAATAAGTATTAAATATATTAGTTAACCAATATAAAATAGTCATTTTTATAAATTTAGCACATTGATAAATTATTTGATAAAAAATAATTAAAAATGAAGAAAATATTTATAAAATAATTTTTTAAATTTAATTACTTTAATGATAATAATTTAATTTTAAGAATAACCTTTGTATTAACTATATATTGATAAATATAACTGTTGTCGTAAATTTAATAAATTTTACAATAAATTAAATTTATGGTTTTCAACTTAAAATAAATAACATTGAAATAAACATTTAAAAAATATTTTTAGTAAGTTTTATTTTTAATTAAAATCAATATTATTCTTAAAGGTGTTTTGATCATATTTTAAAAGAGGCGAGTAAGTGCATATTTTCAACATAGATGAAAAAATTATGTAATTTGGATATTTTTCAGGAGAAGGGAGAGAAATTTAGTCTATAAATTTTTGTTCCTGAAATGTAAAATCATTAAACTTTTACATATAAAATATTTTTTCTTCCTTTATTTACTTTCTTGAATTAAAAATTAGAAAAACTTATTTACTTCCTTTAAAAGATGTTTGAATTACACAACCCTCTCTCTTATTTTGAAAATATACAATCCCTTCTTTTGAAATTAAAAGATGGGCTACACTTTTCTCCCATGTAATCAACAATTACACTTATTTTCACTTAAATACTTATATATCTATTATTTATATATAACAAGTATTAAATATATATTTGTTATGGGTGCCCTGCATGCATTATGTTCTCATAAGCCCAAAATGGATCAACCCACGTTATCAAAGCTTAAGTTGCTAGGGTAACTTCATTAACCCTAAGGAACCTTATAATAGTTGGCACAAATCCATACATAAAAATGACAAATGAATCCTAATGAGTTGTTAGCAAGCAACCATATTGAAATTAGGACATAATCACAAGGATTTAGAGCCTTGTTGTACATTGGTGGCAATAATGCATCTTCTTCTTCCTTCAATCTCAGAAAGGCGAAAACTTGTAACCTTATTCTCATTTTAAATAATACAATACACTGTTGTTAGACTAAATCTCTTCTTTTACTCTACATCACTCGAGCACCAACGTTTGGCACGCCAGATAGGATTTTCCTATTTTTTGTTCCAAAAACAACAATCATAGCTTAGACTTTCAAACTCATTAGTCCTTTACGATTCATGATGGAAACGAAGAGAAATAGTTCTAACAATTAAAACAATGAGCGCAACATTAGAGTAAGGAGTAAGATACATTTGAAAGCACATCGTTAGGCCATTTCCTCTCCGTCATCTAATGAGGAGGATAACCATGACATCTAAAGCCCTCATAATGTACAAACTATGGTGAATCTACAATTCTAGCCAAAGCTGAACTAGTAAATACCTTTAATGTCCCAACATAAACAAACAATAACATCGACTTCGTAAGACTAGAAAATGTTGTTCAACCATAAGCCAATAATGTTGAAACCCTTCATGCATTATATCAACAACAACAATATATAATAACAATATGGCAAAAATTGATAGTTGCAAAAAGAGATCCACAAGAAAGCAAGCTTGCAAGAATACAAAAAGGAAAAGTAGTTCACGTGTAAGACATATTTAAAGCAACCAAAGAATATTCTTATGCAAGCTAAGTTTGAAGTTGCAAAGAAAGAAGTCGAACACATGAAATATTTCGTGATAGATACTATGTGCCTCTGTAGAAAGACAATACAAACTACTAGTCTTGCAAAATGAGAGATAGTGTAAAAGATGTCTTTTGTAGTAAGCATGGAAATAGAAGTTATGAGCAATGTAGGAAGAAGTGCACCTACACAAGATCTAGACACCCAAAAATCAGTAAGACTTAAATCCATAGGCAAAGAAATGATAATCGAGTGCTAAGCAAAGTCAGAGAAAGTGAAGAAAGAAATGACAAAATGTTACAAACATTGTGAAGGCTAATAGAAGAGCAAAGAGCTCAAAGGAAAAGTAAGGTGCCATGGATGCAATCTTAAAGCGAAGGAGTAAAAACACTCGATAAGTTGATTATTTTGCTGATACAAGCTTTACAAGATTCAATATTTTACTACTTATAAATGATATTTGGCAAGCACTTCCTCTTAAGAGCTACAAGCTCGTTTTAATCAAAATGTATGATGGGAAGACTCCTACCCACTACTTGCAAAACTTTATCTTCCAAATGAGTTTGGCTAACATCTTAGCTGAATATTGATGTAAGTTATTCCTTACTTACTCTTAAACAAAGAGCTAGGATTTAGTTCAAAATAATCTACCCAAAAACTCGATCGATAACTTTGATCAACTCATTGAGTGTCTCCAAACTCAATTTATAGTAAGCGAGATACAAATCTTGAATCCATTTGCCTCCTTATGAGTGTATCAAAGAGAGGAGGAAAATCTAAAAGATTACATCAAGCACTTCAACAAGATGTATATTATCAATAACCTAAATATGAGGATGATTATCATAGTTATGACTATAGGCTTGAAATCTATAAAGCTAAAATTCTCATTAGTTAAAAAGCATATAGAAACCATTGCAAAGATCATGTAGAAGCTATTACAACACATTTAGGTAATGAACTACCTTAAGGATGAGGACAAATAAAGAAGAGAGGAGAGGAAGTCCAAAGACATGAATAGGGATGACTGACTTGGTTAGTCAGTCAAAGACAAACTTGGAAGAAGGATTAGCTTAAGGAACATGAACATTTGAAACCTTGGTAAGATTTGTATATTCCTTCAACTGTATCTTTTATTAAAATTTTAATGAATATAGAAAAGAAAAGGTTTGGGAAAAGATCCTAGCCACTACAAACTTTAAGGGAGCATCATGATCAAGGCCTACACTACCATTACCATTATGACATTAGCAACAATACAAGGGGTTGTAAATACCATAAAGATATGACAAAAGACCTCATCCAAAAAGGCTTTTTAATAATTATATAGTACAAATTGGCAATGAAAAAGGAAATAACATGTGGAGAGGTTGTAGTAATAAAAGAGTTGAGGAAGCTGGTGAAAGAAAACTACCATAGCCACTACATAATCAAGTGAGAGCTACAAACCCAACTCTAACAACTCTGATAGGAGTTTTTAATATAATCTCAGCTTAACCCTGACAAATTCGAAGACTCACAAACAACTATATGAATGAAGTAATGGCCATTAACAATGGGCTACAAACCCACCCTTAAACCTAGGATGAAATCATCACATTTTGCAAAAAAGACTTTTATTTAATGCTTAACAATAAAGATAACCCCATAGTCATCACTATAATGATCGACCACTAGATGGTTCGAAGAATTTTAGTCAACAAAATAGCTACAATAAACATTCTTAGGGATGGTCTAAAAAATGTTGGTTTGTATAGAAGATATAATAAATATCCTACAATATGATGCCTTAAAAGATATAGGCTTATCTGAGTTTAACCTTTAGCTGGTAGACAAGACAATGCATAGGTTCAGATGATTGCCCTTCTTGTAATGGTTGAAGATGAAGACCGTAGAGAAACTACCTTCACCAACTTCTATATCACCAAAACTTCATCTGTCTATAATGTCATCCTTGGTTGGACAAGATTGAATAAGTTAACGATAGCAACATACTTACAGTCTTTCTTTAAAACTTAGTACACCTAATGGCTAGAAAATAGTAAAGGGAGACCAAAAATTAACATGAACTTATGCCTTGAGTGCCATACAGATTAAAAGGAAAAAGAGAAAGGGTGCAAGAACCAACAACAATTAAGACACCCTCTTTTAATAGAAAGCAATATAAAGAGTTCCAAGCGAGCAAAGCAATTGAAAGGATAAACTTAAATTCAACAAAATTGTCGGTCATCAATGCTAGGAGTAATCCCTTTAACAAGTTACCAAAAGTGAATAAATAAGACCATAGAAAGGCATCAAATACAAAAGGTGTAGACAACAAAAGCAATGTTAGCCTAAAGAACATTACCAATTTAGAAGGAGATTAAATCAAAAAAGGAAGAAAAACAACATTGAAGTGCTTGACAAACTAGCATTAAACTTAGTTTATAAAGGTTGGGAATAACACTACTTTAGCAAACATGCCTTGTATCCATCTTCTTATGGAGTAACAATGATAGGCTATTATGCCTCTATTATAATCTACTTATTACATAGGGATGTAGCACTTCTAATGAGGTCTCCACCTTGCCTAAGAAGCATGTTATCCCTATGAGGCCAACCGAATGGTTCATCCTCCACTTGGACCCTAAGAGTGCATGTCTACAAGTCCTTTTCTTGAGGTCAATAGAGTTGCAAAGTTTTTAAGGCCAAATGGAAAAATGCAATCCTCTACAAAGAGCTGTGAAGTGGGTTCACATTGCAGCAAATCACGCAATACTAGCTAAATGAGAATAGAACCTAAGTATATAATGTGCTTTCACCTTGCACCTTGTTACTTAAAAATGTAATAAAAACAACTAAGTCCAAGTGAAGGTACAACATCAACTTATAATCGTGGCATGAACTTAAAAGTTTCATGAGTTTAAAAAAAAAGACAAAAGTAGATTATACAATAGACTATAACAATTTCCATTCTTAATAAGCAACATTTATGAGTTTAACTTGTTAAGTTACAAGAAATCCAAAAGGAAAAAAACACAAACAAGAGTGTTAGCCTATAACATTAACACTAAGAAAAAGGTCAAACGGGCCTTTCATAAGTCTAAGCTGGGGAAATATCCTATGGACAACCCTCAAAATAAGGCATCGCCAATTGCAGAACTTAAGGCATGGCCACAAGCCGGCATCATGACTCTTCCCTAAAAAAATCCTAAAGAGTTGCCTCAAAAAAGTCCCATTACCCTTTAGCCCAAGCAAGAAACTAGCTCGATAAGGATCATGATCTTATAGGCCTAAAACAAAATAACTCGCCTATGAGGGCTAGAGTTGTTAATGTAACTTCATTAACTCTAAGAAGTCTCACAATAACTAACATAGATCCCTTGATATAAATGGAGAACAAATTCCAATAAGCCACAAGCAATCACGTATAACCTTGTTGTACATTAACAACAATAGTCTATCTTTTTTAGATGGAAGAGCATTAACAATATTTGATCAATATAAAATATTTTTTTTTTTAATTTAGCACATTATAAAATTATTTGATAAAAAATTATTAAAAATAAAGAATATATTCATTGAATAATTTTTAAATTTAACCGATTTATAGAAATTAATTTAATTTCAAGAGTAACATTTATATTAAATATATCATAATGGACAAACATTGCTGTAAATTTAATAAATTTTTATAATAAATTAAATTTATGATTTTCAACAGAAAATAAATAATATTAAAATAACTTTTTTTAAAAAAAATATTTTTTAATAAATTATATTTTAATAAAAAATGAATATTATTCTTAGAAGTATTTTGATCATATTCTAATTTTAGGAAGCAAATACATATTTTCAAAGCAAAAAAGAATGTAATTTGAATATCTCTCAAAAGATCAGATAAAATTTACCCTAAAAATTATGATAATGCCATCATTTTTCATTCATGTGGAGTTTGTGTTTGCCCTCTCTAATTTAGTAGAGAGGAGACTAATTTACTAATAATTTAAATTCAGATTATTTTCATACAAAGAAAGTTGCTGCAGATATATAAATTATTTATAAACTTTTTCTTAACAAATTAAACTTTTATTTTGAATGATTTCTCGACGGTTGCATTGATCCTTGTTTTACTCTATCCTCCCCCCCCCCCCCCCCCACAACAAAAAACACCTACAAAGAAGACAAATTCCTATTATGAATTTTGATCTGTATATGATGAAATTTTTTTCACAAACTTATTCTGCGCTCCATATGGAGTGTTACATCTCAGTTTTTATATGTCATATATATAATTTTAAATTTAATGGTGTGTATAAATTTATGTATATTTTATTTGAAAATTTATAATAAACACTTAAATTTTTCTATATACTGAAAGCAATCCGAGGTGAGCTGAATCACTGCATGTGGGTTTGGAAACTCGAGAAACTCCGCTTCCATTTTACGTGTTCTGCTCGCCAACTAATCCGCTACTTTGTTTGCTTTTCTGTAAACATGCTTGGCTTTTCATATGATAGGGGCACAGCACACAGGTGAAGATGGTCACTTCCACCGTTTATCAAGTCCGCTGCAGTTTTAGAGTTTACCTCTATCCAGCCATTGCTTGTGCCCCTTTCTCCAAGCCATTTCTAAAGCTCTTAAACTACCCAACAATTCTGCC
This sequence comes from Erythrophleum ivorense, assembly GCA_026724425.1. Lineage (NCBI taxonomy): Eukaryota > Viridiplantae > Streptophyta > Magnoliopsida > Fabales > Fabaceae > Erythrophleum > Erythrophleum ivorense. Next base: position 16,778,700 of record JAIUCV010000017.1, read on the forward strand.
GTGAGGCTCTTGGATTCCATGCATTTTGAAAATCCACTCGTTGAAAGCTAAATGAATGTAGCATTGCCTGCATAGGATTTCCACGTGCCTACTTTTCTTGAAAGTTGCATGAAATGCGTCTAATCTGTCGCCTTCTATATCACACTGGCTTATGCTCTGATTATCTTGACAGGAAAAAATACGAGTAGTTCTCTATGTGCAGAAAGCAGCATTGCAGTTTATTGACGGTATTTAATATTTAATCTCGAGCAGTTTCATTCACCTTTCTCTCATCCACTCTTTTCTCATCACATTTTCTTTTGCATATCACACAGCTGGGCAGCGCGGTGCACCCGTGCTGTCCAAAGAGCTTAAAGAATCAGGTTTTGGAATTGAGCCCGACGAATTAGCATCCATTTGTCGATCTCATGATAGCAAAGGCTTAGAACGTAATGGAGGGGTGGTAGGATTGGCAAAAGCAGTTAATGTGTCATTGAATGACGGTGTTAGTTCACACGATGTTCCTCATAGACAAAACATTTTCGGTTTTAACCGCTTTGCTGAGAAGCCCTCAAGAGGTTTTTGGATGTTCGTTTGGGAGGCAATGCAAGACTTAACTCTCATTATCCTTATGGTATGTGCTCTAGTTTCAATAGGTGTTGGAATCCCAACTGAAGGTTGGCCTAAAGGAGTATATGATGGAGTGGGAATCACACTCTCTATTCTTTTAGTAGTCTTCGTCACTTCGGTTAGTGACTATAAACAGTCTTTGCAATTTAAAGATTTGGAAAATGAGAAGAAAAATGTTATCATTCAAGTCACTAGAGATGGGAACAGACAACAGATTTCAATCTATAAGTTAGTGGTAGGAGATATTGTTCATTTGTCAATTGGAGACATAGTTCCAGCAGATGGGTTATTCATATCAGGTTATAGCTTATTAGTTGATGAATCAAGCTTATCAGGCGAGAGTGAGGCTGTGAATGTAGACCAACAAATGCCTTTTCTTCTAGCTGGGACCAAAGTACAAGATGGTACTGCTAAGATGCTAGTGACTTCCGTTGGTATGAGGACTGAATGGGGAAGATTGATGGATACCTTGAACGAAGGGGGAGATGATGAGACACCATTGCAGGTCAAATTAAATGGGGTTGCGACCATTATTGGAAAGATTGGCTTGGGTTTTGCCTTGCTGACGTTCTTGGTTCTGACTGGCAGGTTTTTAGTGCATAAAATAGTTCATCATAAAATCACTGATTGGTCTTTACACGATGCATCTGAGCTTCTCAATTTCTTTGCAACTGCTGTAATTATAATAGTTGTGGCAGTTCCAGAGGGACTTCCATTGGCAGTAACGCTAAGCCTTGCTTTTGCAATGAAAAAATTAATGAACGACAAGGCACTAGTCAGGCACCTCTCTGCATGCGAGACAATGGGCTCAGTTGGTTGTATTTGCACAGACAAAACAGGGACTTTGACAACAAATCATATGGTTGTACACAAAATATGGATTTGTGAACAGATTAAGGAAATAAAAAGCAACGACAGTGAGAATTTGTTGAAGTCTTCGATTTCTGAACAAATATTTGACCTCTTTTTGCAGTCTATATTTCAGAATACTGGCTCAGAGGTAGTCAAAGGTGAAAATGGAAAGAAGAAGGTCATGGGTACTCCGACAGAGAAGGCATTACTAGAATTTGGCTTGCTTTTTGCAGGTGACTCTGAGGCTTATAATGAGAAGTATAAGATTGTAAAGATTGAACCATTCAATTCAATCAGAAAAAGGATGTCGGTGCTTGTGGCTCTTCCTGGTGCTGCCAATAGGTCTCGAGCATTCTGTAAAGGAGCATCAGAAATAGTTCTGGAAATGTGCGACAAAGTTGTGAATACAAATGGCAAAGTCGTCCGTCTGTTCGAAGAACAAAGAAAGAACATCACAAAAGTAATCAATGATTTTGCTTCTGAAGCTCTGAGAACTCTCTCCATCGCCTTTAAGGATATCGAAGGAACTTCTGATGGTGATAGTATTCCTGAGGATAATTTTACCTTGTTAGCTATTATTGGGATCAAGGATCCAGTGAGGCCTGGAGTAAAAGAAGCTGTAAAGACTTGTTTAGCAGCTGGGATTTCAGTGAAGATGGTAACTGGTGATAACATCATTACTGCTAAAGCAATAGCTAGAGAATGCGGTATCTTGACAGATGGGTTGGCCATTGAAGGGCCAGAGTTTCGCAAGAAGTCGCAGCAGGAAATGGAGGAGATAATACCAAAAATACAGGTTTTACTACTGTTTCATGGATAACTCTCCTAATGTTTAGCAATTGGATAGCAAGTTAATAATTAGGTTTGGTTAATGTGAATAGGTAATGGCTCGATCTTTGCCTCTGGACAAGCACACCTTAGTGACCCATTTGAGGAAAGACTTTGACGAAGTTGTTGCAGTAACTGGTGATGGGACCAACGATGCTCCCGCACTGCGTGAGGCGGATATTGGACTTGCTATGGGCATAGCAGGAACAGAGGTTTGTAAGACGCAATCCATATTTGCTAGATAACTTTCATCGGCCTACTTATCATCAATTATTCACTGATTTTATGCATCATTATCTGCTTCTTCTCCTTCTTCACTTTATACACGAGAACCTTGCTGTAGTTTAGAGCACTTTGTCTTTGAACAATTGCTTTAGTTTGGAAGCTACATTCTGCTCTGCCGCACCACTGGTCATCCCAATCTGTTGCATTTGATATTCATATTTCGTATAAAACATCAGTAAAGTAAATTTATTAGGCCTTGTTATCTCGAGTTATTACACCACCGGTTTTTGCATGAAGCTAAAATTCCCCGCTCGCACTGCTCATATTTTAAAGCACATGCAATATTATACATGTATATAAGATAGATACTTTAGTATGGCCGATGACAATTTGTACCAATTAATCTGCATGCCTCGATAAGTTTGCTTATCAATTCATTTCACTTTATACACGTTACATTCTTTGCTAAGCATCTTTTCTCTTCATCATCTCCTGCAGGTTGCAAAAGAAAATGCGGATGTCATTGTAATGGATGATAACTTTGCAACCATACTGAATGTTGCCAGATGGGGCCGTTCTGTCTACATCAATGTACAAAAGTTTGTTCAGTTCCAATTAACAGTTAATGTTGTGGCTCTCATCCTCAATTTTGTTTCCGCATGCGTGTCAGGTATTACATCAGCTAACTTTTGAGACAATCTTCCAACATCCTTTTAGTCTCACCTAGCTATCTTTGTTCTATTCGGATGATCAATTATACTAGAATTTCACTTTCAGGCTCTGCTCCTCTTACCGCTGTTCAAATGCTTTGGGTAAACATGATCATGGACACTCTCGGTGCTTTGGCTCTGGCTACAGAACCTCCCCATGATGGGCTGATGAAAAGGCCACCTACTGGAAGGAATGTCAAACTCATCACCGGGATCATGTGGAGGAATATAATTGGCCAGAGCATCTATCAAATAGTTGTCCTTTTGGTTCTTACATTTCGTGGTGAGCAGATTTTGAAGCTTAATGGTCCTGATGCTACCTCTGTTCTGGATACTTTCATATTCAATGCCTTTGTCTTTTGCCAGGTACTAGCTCACTTAATATTTAGATTTTGCTTTGTTGTATTTTTTCTGTTGTAGACCACGGATATACTTTTCTTGAAAACCATTTGTTAGCCTCCATAAAATTGTTTTCTGATTATTCTTATATTGGGTTCCTTACTTCATAGGCCTTAAATTCCTATATGGCTTATAAAGAAACCCATCCAAGCGGTAATTAATTCTAATGAACTGTAGATTTTATTAATTCCACTATTTGTGACTATGGTCGCAATTTTGTGAGAAAAAAGTGGTATTTTCTTGCAGCTAAGAGTACCCATTATTCTATCGGCAGTTTTCATAGAACTAAGACAGAAAATTATAGCAAATAGTGTTGCGCTTTGACGCTTTCAAAATCGGGAAAACAATAAATAAATAAAACTAAAGGTGCATTTTTTGGAAATGTTTGTCGTCAATATTGGCAATAGAGAGATATTTTAAAAGAATCATGTTAAGTTATAAAAATTATTAACATATTATATTTTTATTAAAGAACTCATAACAAACACCCAGAAAAACTTATCCCTCAATATTTCCCATGAGTATTTCAAAAATGTCATCTTCTGTCATACAATTTTCTCTCGTATTGTCAATTATCAGGTATTCAACGAGATAAACAGCCGTGACATGGAGAAGATCAATGTTTTCCGAGGCATGTTCAGCAGCAGGATCTTCCTCGGGGTCATGGCCTCGACGATATGTTTCCAAGCCATACTTGTTGAATTTCTGTGTACTTTTGCGCAAACAGTGCCACTGAGCTGGGGGTTGTGGCTAGCCAGCGTCTTGATCGGTGCAGCGAGTTTACCCATAGCTGCTGTCATCAAATGCATTCCCGTTCCAATGGCTCGTTACGTCGACAGTCACCATCATCACTATTACGAGCCCCTCCCGAGTGGCCCAGAGCTGGCATGAGACAAAGATGCAGCAGTTCACAATTAGCTTTCACAATTTCGGTAAATAATGCACTTATTCGCCATCAACTTCTCACCAAGTTCTTAGTTCCTTCCACTTTTATATTATTCCAAATCATATTACCTGTCTCCTCATTATGCGTGTGCATGAACTGGTGTCAATCAATATTCTTAGCCTTCTTTTCCTTCTAGTTGTTTCTAAAAAATTGCCTCCTCATTTTCTTCCGTCCGCCATTTACCACCATTCCAAATCCCATTCTTACGGTGCAGTATCATTCTTTTGAGTAGGAAAGTATATATCGGTTTATTTGGCTCATTTTTTGGATTTTTTTTCCTTTTTGGGTTTATAAAGAGTACTTTATTTTCGTAGAAATAGAAAATGATGTTTGATACTAAAAAATATTTTTTTAATTATGAATTCAAAAAAATGATGTTTGATACTAAAAAATAAAAAAATTATAATAAAATTTAGATTTTCTAAATTAAATTTAAATAATTCAAATACTCTTAGAAAACAAGAGCATAGCATGCTTTGTATTCTAGAAGTAAAGAATTCAAATCATAATCAATTTATATAATAGATTATGAACCAACATGAATTTTCTTATAAAAATAACTTTAAATTCAAATTTGCATCTGATTATTTTGATGCTTAGAGTGCATCTGATCACTTCAACAATCATTTAATTGTTATTTAGTAAAGCAACTTGACCTTTGAACCAATCGTAATATTAACTGTCAAAACCTTTTAGTTTTCTCATTTAAAGAGTTGTACTAGTCATTGCCATCTTTTAGCAACCAACTAGTTGCTCTTAGATAACAATTACAGCAAACTAATCGACTGGTAGCATATTGCCAATTGATTTCTACTTTCCAAAGATGGACCAATCAAGTAGTCACTATTAACCAATTGATTCTATACTCTTCGTCAAATACCAATTGACAATTAAGCATGTTCCAAACGACTTATACCCCATTGACACTATATTCATTAGTTGAAAAAGATATACCTACTTAAATTGAAAACATTACAACTTAATTTTTCAAACACTATCTCCCACAGGCATACTTAATATGCTATATATATTAGCTGATACAAAAAAGATAAATAGGTAGTTAAATTTTAAGCTTTATACTATTGAACGTTCATATAAGGGTCCTCTTAGCACCCAAAAACATATTAGAGCCCTTTATTGTTTTGTTCTGTTACTCTTTTTTTTTTCCCTTTCACATGGATGCAATAAAGTTGGCGTGAGTAACTTATTACTTCCAAAGGGTAGGAGCATATCCTTTTGTTCAGATGGATGAAAGCATATCCCAGCAAATTGACACTTTATAAGAATAGTTACAAGCGGGGGCACTTCTAAAAGGGTTATTATTCTAATATGGGGTTTCTTTTTTTCTTTCACCTTCAATCTTGCAATCCAAATTTTTAATAAAACTTTATATAAAAATCAAATTTGAAATATGAACCTACAATTTTTTTTAATCATATAAAAAGTTCATGATCTAAGTAATAGAGTAAGAAAAGAATAGCGAATAAGAATTGAACCCAAGATATTAAATTTATCTCTGTTAAAGACCAAAAATTGATGCGATGTAAATTTCAAGTTCATTCACCTAATAAACAGATTTAGTTATTATGATCGCCATTTGAATTATTTAGACAATAAAAATTGAATAAAGTTGATTTTAAATCTTCAAGAAATTATAGAATAAAATGTGCTTAGATAAGTTTTTCACTTAAACATGCGATGGTTGAAGTTTGAACAATACCGGGCGCCCTCTCCCTTGTTACATTTCGCCGCTAATTAATTGCAAGAAGGAAAAAATAAGCTCACCATCATCATCATCATCAATAATGATAATAATAATATTTTTTTTGGACCAAATTATTATTTATTAACTTAAATACATATTTTTTATCTAAACAATTTTAAATAAAGGATATTTTAGTCATAAAATTTAAAACTAAACTAAAACATAAGATAATTTTTGTTTCAAAGAAGATTTACATATTTTAAAAATAGATTAGAAAATTGTGTAATTTCGACAAAATTAAAAGAATATTTATATAATTTATTCTAATATATATAATTTTTTAGACAGTTAATATATAATTTTAAACTATAATAAATATTTACATATTATATTTTTATAAAAAAATATTTATAATAAACGCTTGGTTAGATAGTGCAAAGAGGAAGAAAATATTAAAAATAAGTAGATAAAAATAAATGGAATAATAAATAACTTTATATTTTTTAAAAATATAGTTTAATAATTAAAATGATGATTTGTTAAATAAAATAATAATTATAAGAATGTAATAAATATTGTATAAATTATATAAAAAAATACATCCACAGCAAATCAAACGGGCCAAAGTTCCAACTTGCAAGCACCATTTTTCTTCGTTCTAATCATTTCAACTCACTTAAAAAAAAAAAAAACCAATAATATGAACCAGCCGAATGCATTTCTTAAAGTCTAACCCTATAATAGAGTTTGAGAAGACAAAAGGAAAAATTCACCACATCCATAATAACACAGCCAAATGATTTCTTTGAAATCTTTGTCATAAAGCAGGAAAGGTATCCCCTTTTCTTCTGCTTAACAATATAAAATCGTTGTGAAAACATAGGATACCCTCTCACAAGTCACCCACATTGCATTTGAAAGAGCTATCATACGATACCTTCTACGTTTCTAGAATCCTCCGCCGCAAAATATAAACGAAAGATTCCACATGATATCTTTGATCTTAAATCCATTTTCTTCAAGTATCATAAAAATAATGCATTTGATACTTCATAAAAATTAAACAAAGCTAAAAATTACAAAATATCAAATTCTCATAATTTCTTTTGATACAATTAATATAAAAAACAACATAATCTTATTATGTATACTGATACTTTAACTAACATCATCACATCTTAAACACCAATTTACAAGTATTTTAAATACCACCTTTGCTTTTAAGCTATCATATTAAAGAGAACTTTCAAGAAAACACATTTGCTAAGTTTGAATTTTGAAGCCAACACGGAGAAAAAATAAATTAAATGCACTAATCCAATGTAATAATTGCATTCTTAAGATCATCCAAAAAAATCTAATCTCTATTAATTCATAAATTGACTCAAAAATATTTTCACCATAAATCAACAGTCAAAGATAAAAGTAGAGATTAAAAGAAAAAACATATAATGTGTTTATTTTTAGGTTTTAAAAATTTAAAATTACATTTTCAAAGAAACTATAATTTCTTATTATTTCATAAATGTGATTTTTAAACAGATTTCCTATCACACACATACTGTGTTTCCAAAACACAGTAGATAGAGTCCAAAGTGTACGAGTGAGGTTGGAAGACAAGTATTCTTGGAACTAAGAACATGATTACCCCCTTGACCTAGTTCGCGAACTTCAAAGAAACCAAACGTAGCCCCTCCCTCTCACGATGAAAATCCCACCCATTTCATCACCAGTCCCTACACTGCCATCGAAGAAACTTCAAAGGGGTAATCATGTTCTTACTTGGTGTCAAGACCCCGCTGCCATTCCCAGAGGAGCCAACGTGTCAAACACATGCTTCATGATGGCATGTGCTTATCCACGAGAACGCCACAAGCAAGCCTGTTTTCTACATTATTTTTATCATTTCAGTTTTCACAGACACCTAGGACAGTTAAAAAATACACAGTAACTTACACACGGGCAGTGTCCTATACAAAGTTCACATTCACAAGGCCACACACGGTCACAGACCCCGAAAGATTCCCAGAGACCGTGCACTTTTGTCATACGTGTGGGCATCTACATCTACTTTTAGATCCGTGCATGTCCTTTCCTGTCATATAAGATAAAGTAAAAGCACGGACATATCATAATTATTTAAAATATAGTGTTGTGAGTATATAAGGCAGAGAAAGTAGCACCCCTCACATGGGTGGGTGTTGGTGGGTAGGACCCATACACAACCTGGCATTATATAAATGTATAGGACCCACTTGCGGTGTCAGCAGCCCCCCATGTGATGGTGGTGTGCCTTGTGGAGCCCCCCTCTTCAATAATGGCAAAAAAATATGGGCAGACCCCACCGATTTACACAACTTGAAAAGTTAAAAATAATTGCAGGACCAAACGAAGAGACAAAGCCCTCTTTAATCAAAGAGCACGGGAGGAAGCAAAGAGAAGAGAGCAATTAATCTAAAAACTCACATTTGCTTTCTGATTTTTCTTTCTAAATTTTTCTCTTTTCTGTCCAAGTAGGGGGGGGGGGTTGAGGTTGACAACTGTGTATAACAACAACTTAGTAGAAGTACAAACAAACTTCAACAACAGACGAATAGAGATAGAAGAAATCTCCACTTTGAGCTTTAAGCCAAGCTAAGAGACTTTAGCATTTATACCTTCTTCCCCTCCTCGTTCTCATTCACTTTGTTGCTGTCTTTCAAACTCAAATTAGTGATTACCCATCATGGGATTTGTTGAATCAGCCTTGTAGCTCTGCTTTTTCCCACTTTTTCCTCTCTTCTTCATGCTCTTTTTCTCTGGCTTGTGCTTCAGCTATACAAAGACTCTTACATTATACCTCTAATAGCATTAAGACTAACATAACTACACTAAATCCATCCACCATGGGTAAAGTAAGTGAAAGGGGAAGAAATTACAGTGCCAGGAGTGTTTTCCTACTACACATTGACTCTGATTCTTTCTGTGTTATTTTTTACCTGTGGTTCAGCTACTACAGAAAATGAGAAGAAAGACTAAAATGGTACAATAACAACAAAGGGAAGGGGGAATGGCTGGACCCCACTTCCTTTACTGAACTGCTTTTTACGTATGCATTTTGTATGGGAGTAAGTAGTATAGTATTGATGATGATGGTGATGGCCACGGTGGCGGTGATGATGATTTCTCTACAGATTTGTTTGATGTGGAGGTTTGGTTGGTTGGTCATGCTTGCTTCTCTTCCTGTGGACAAAGCACAAGATAGCCAAAATAAGACCAAACCCACCTTCAATTATATAAAACAAAAGCACAAATGCTATGCACGTTGAAGACAAGAAAGATGCAAAAGAGCTCATAAAGGAAAAGGATATATCAAAAGGTAATTTACCTGAGCTCAGGAAACTAAATGCCAATCGGTCCGCCGGTGCCGGCAGCAAACATTCCTATGGTTCCATGGCCGGAAGAGAACCTGGGTTGAAACCCAGATCAGCAAAAGTTCGAAACCTTATTAACACTGAAACTCCCGGGATAGGGGAAGAAACATAAATGTGAATGCCAGATTACAATTATAATGGTACCTGGGCAATTGGCAATTGAAAGATTTGAAAGATCCCATGTCCAGAGCAGATGCTGCTGGAAGCAATGAACTATTTCCAAATTTAGGGTTAGCAGATGCAACTGAGGCATCTGAACCAATGGCCTCATTAGGTCCACAAGAGAAGGCAGCCATGTAGTCTCCAGCAGCTTTTGTGGGAGAAGCAAAAGGGCTATCAGGAAGATTATGGTCCAAACTGCATTTATTCATTAACATAATTAGATACATGAAATCCAAAACAGAATCAAATGTAGGAAAATTCAAATACTGGAATAAATGCACATAACTTTTAGCATGGACTAAAAGAGGAATTTTTGCTATTCTGGTAGCCTTTAGATTATTCCAAATGACCAAAAGTTGCATACCATTCTGGCAAATCACGGTCTTCATGACTAGAACTCTGCTTGCCGTTGCCTTCACTATTTCCATTTTCTCCATTTGCTGTCACTTCTTTGCCCACAGAAACGTTGATTATTTGCTGCAATGGCTGCTGATCAACAGGAATTGATGCAGTACTAGCAGAAGCAGAGCTAGAAACACTCTCTGGAATCAAACAGAAAGTACTACTAAGTTCATTTTCAAGAGGAAACCATAATGCATTTGAAAATGGTAAAGATGTATATATATGTTTATACCTTCTAGGACCTCTGAGCTACTGTGAAATGGAGAAAGAACAAGATTCTGAGTGAACACATTGGGAGAGTGGGTTGGGGAAGGTATTGGACTTCCTGTGGAAACTGCTCGGTGGTGGTGCTTCTTGATGTCAAGAAGTTGCAGACCCATTAATCTCCTACTTTGGAGCTCAAGAGCTTGCTGCAAATCAGCCTGCTCCTCCAGCTTCCTTCTCCACAGCATGTCTTGAGTATTATAGTACATTCTCCCTCCTAAGTTTGAAGAAAAAAATGCTTAAAATATGAAGTAAGGATGCACAATCTCTTGAAGAAAGAAAATTGAAAGGTCAAAGCATTAACTAACCAAGTTGGAAATCAAATGGGTCTCTAGCATCAAGTCCAGTAGGAGTACCACAAGGTGAGAAATCCCCCCTATCCACCTGTTGCTGCTGCTGTTGCTTCCTGCAAATGACGAAGAAATAAGAAGCAAGCAAGTGTGATAGATGGATAGATATTATTGACGAAGTTAAAAAGATCAAGACAAGGAAGAAGGAAGGTGGAGAGAGTGCCTGTACTTGTCTGGAACTTTGCCTTTTTCCTTATAAGGCTTGACGAGAACTCGAGCATCACAAACGAAATGAGGGTTTCCTTTGGACAGAATGAGCTTCACAGTCTCTGGATAAACAAAGGTCACAAACCCAAACATACGCTTCTGCTGGTAAGGGATCCTCACGTCTTGAACAGGCCCATAAATGCTTCAACACCATAACGAAATAACAAAGTTCAGCAAACCATGGATGGAAAAAAGAAAGGACCCAATTCAAAGTTAAAAGCTAGAAGAACAAGAACAACCTGAAGTAATTTGAAACATCTTCCTCTCTGAAAGTGCTATCTGCTGGGAAGGTCAAGTAAATCTGCCTAGAAGCTGGGTTCACCATTCCAGGACCTCCATTCAACGAAAAATCACTTCTATCTAGCCTGGATCGCCCAAACTTGTGCAAATCCTCGTTCATCATGAGTGCAGCTGCAGCTCTGTATAAATAATCAAACACTAAGTTAAAAGTCTGAACATAATAATAACTTAGAACAAATGATTGAAAACTGCAAATTTAGCAGTTTTCTACCTTTGGCTATCGTTTTGTTGCTGTTGTAGCAAAAGATTCATACACTTCGGAGAATATGGGAAAGAAGAAGCCATGAGCTGTGAAGCAGCAGCCAATCTCTGCTGCTGAACACTCTTAGATCTGAGAAGCTCATGACACTGGTCCATCATCTCCATCTTGCTTGGAGAACCCACCACCATTGCAGCACCATCAGCATCTCCAAGTCCACCATGAAGAAATCTGCAAGTATTCCCATTCTTGCAGTACCCTCTAGCAAAGTAAAGACAAGGCTTCCACCCCAAACCAGAATTCAACTCCTCCGACCCCGAACAAGCATCGTTCACCGAGCAGCTCCGGCGGTGGTGCACCGACCCTCCCCAACCATATCCGCCGCAGCCAACGGCGGCGCCGGTGGGACTAGAAGATAAATCTGACTGAGAAGGGTAATACAAATCCGGGCTTTTGGGGCCAAGGGTCGGAGAAGACCCATCATTGAGGAAAGAAAGCTGGTCTTGGAGCTGAAACTCGTCAATCGGGTCGGATCCTCCGTTTCCATAAAAGGGTAACGAGGAAGAGGCAGAAATCAGATCATTCGGGGATTGAAGTTCAGAGAGAGTTGGAGTAGTAGTAGTAGTAGCACTAGTACAGTTCAGGAGCTTGGAAGAAGTGGAATTTTGTCTGGAAATAGTGACCGGGTTGGTTGTTGAAAGAAAAGGGGATGGCGAAGAAGGAGTTGAAGGGGTAGACGGAGAGTTCGAGGTTAGTAATCCCAAGTCGTTTCGGGCTTTGACTATCACAGAGTGAACCAAAGCTTCTGGACCGAACGCTAATCGGATCATCTCTTTCTCACCGTGGTCTTGAATCAGAAGTAGACCCATGATTTTGGATGCATTTTCAGGGTCCAAGTTTTGGATCCTTGATAACACTATTCTCGTTGCTTCATACCCATCCATGGTTGATGAAATTCGAAAAACCCCTTTCAAAAAAATCTACTTTTTTTCAAGTAAGATCTCTCTGTGTGCTAGATTTCTCAGTCCTAAGTAGTGTTTTTGTTGCTCATATTCTTCCTGCAAAGGCCAAGAAAAGCAGGTTAAAGAAGAGAAGAGAAATAAGAAAGTGAAGTGGCAAAAGTAGTATTCTCGTGTAGATGATTAAAAGGGGAGGATACTAATGGAGGATGCCTTTGATAAAAGGAAGGGGAGAGAGAGAGAGAAGAGAGATTAGACAGTGGTTGAATTTCTCTAATATAAGTGAAAAAAAAAGGAGAAGGAAAAAGAAACAGCAACAAAATTAAATCTTTTTTTCTTGCTCTCCTCCTCCCCTTTCTTTACCAAATTGAAATTGAAATCAAGGTGTGAGCAGAAGAGTACGAGCTTACCCAAAAGAAAGACGATGATCCTCTTCTTCTTCCCTTCAAAAGCAGAAAAACTAGTCAACCTTGCTAGAAAAGCCAAACCACCGCCTTCTTTATAGCAGTGGTAGCAGCAGCAGGAGCAGGAGCGGCAGAAGAACCATCAATTGCTTCACTGCCCCTGCTGTGTGTTTTATGGGGGTCTGGGCAACTGAAGTTGAAAGCTTCGCTCTCTCTCTCTCTCTCCCCCTTCTCGCTCTCTCTCTCTCTATCCCAAGATTTTCTTCTCTCACTAACTAGTCACTACTTACTCCTACTACATATACACTCAACACTTTCTCTGTCCTTTGAAACTTGGAAAACAAAGACCGGTAGGAGTGGCACCAACAGCAAGAAAAGGGTTGTGTTTTTTGTTAATATTAGTATTAAAGTTAAGAGAGTACATGCAGGATTAAAAATATTCTTAGATAATTTTAACAGCAAACTTTTCTTTGTCAATTTTACATATTTAACTGCAACAGATTGCAGTAGTGGAAAGGATACAATTGATAGACAAGGCTTTCTAAAGTCCAACACTGAGCAAAATAAATGATTGCAAAATTTTTATAATATAAAGTGAGGGAACAGGAAAAATTTTGCAATTTACCAACAAGGAAAATTGCAAAAACAATTTTTTTTTTTGGTGGCGTTGTGTGGATCCAGATCCGCGCTTCGAAGTTCAAATAGGAATAGTGCACATTCACTTGCCCCTAACCTCTGACACTCACTCTGTATTTTAACTTTTCTTTTCTTTTTTATTTTCCTTATCTTTCTTTCCCGAGCAAATTGCGTTTTTTACTTTTTTATTATATACATTGGTCGTACAACGCCTCTATTGGAGTTTGTACCGCACGCACCAACCGAATCTCCGATGAATATCGTGGGACACATTGATGATCGGCGATTGGAGAGTGAAGGACACGCTCTGAGGTTTTGGGGTTGATTGGGTCATCATGTGTTTTCTGATAACAGAGTCAATGCCACTCCAATCAAACAGCCTCCCAACCGCATCCGGTTCCTTCGCAAGGTTGGCCAAAGAATGTTCATTACATTTGGTTGATTTTGATTTAACTTTTTTATATTAATTATTATTTTTAATTGACAATTAAAAAACTATTTTTATTTTAGGTCTTATAATTTTCAAAACAAAAAAATATATCAAAATTAATAAAAATTTAAATATAAACTATTCAAATCATATTTAAATAATTAAAATATAATAAACAATTTATACCCTGCATTATATTAAACAAATAATCCGAACTCTTCAATCCTCTAAACTAGAGATAGATGATCTCAATTATAGTCTTTGCCTTTGATAGTGTTGATAACATATATAAATTGTCAAATTAAATAAAATCATTTAGCCAAATCAACATACTATAAAACAAAAGAATTATCAAGAACAAAAGAATTACCAAGGGAGGGGGATCCCACTCGTTTTAAGCAAAATTGATTTCAATATATATTACAGTTAACCAAACAAAATTCATCATAACAAAATTTTCTTACCCTCATGATTCAAAGACGGGGCTTATCAATATGACGCCTCTACTACTCAGATGAAGGAGGCGGGTTAGATCTATAACACTATCTAAAAAATTAAATTTTAAAAGAATGAGTTGCACTTAGTAAGTAGGTAAATAATTATAATAATTTAAACAGCTAGATTGATTAAGAAAAATTAATTTAATACTAAAACTCAGACAAAGGATCATCTACACAAGTTAACTCTCAACATAAAAATCATTTAAATTTTAAGATTTAATCATTGTTGGTGGCAGTTAAGCCTCATTGGCAGTTTCTTACCCCTCATGGGTGGCTACACTTAATGGGCAACTTTTTTTCCACTTACCAATACACTTATAATCAAGCCTTTGGGCGCGACTTCACCTCGTTGGCAGCTCCTTACCCTTTCACGGGTGACTACACCTAATGAGTAGTTACTTCTCCACCCAATCTTATAAATAACACTAGGTTGTATATCGGGGGCTAGTAACCCACACACATTAGGCTAAAACAACATAAGTAATACTCATTTGTCTTCGCAATCAAACAAGAGATTATTAATGCATAGAACATAAAACTTATGGGCAAGTGGAGGATTACCCAATCAATAAATAAATAGAGTATTATAATTTAAAGAAAAAGAAAAGAAAGAAAAAAAAAGAACTAATTGGTTAATTAAATATTTACATAGATGATTACATGTATAATTAATTAAGTGCCTACTATTTGATCCAAATAAGCTAGGATGATGCTATAAAAAAAACGCCTTTAGTGAATGATCTAAAGAGTCACGCGCACATATATATATATATATATATATATACTAGTATTATAGATTATTGCTACAAAAATATGTACATATATATATATATATATATACTTTTCTCAAAAGAATATAGAGATTTCAAGCCATTTTATCCATAACACCATCCGAATCTTGCCAATAATCAGTCAATAACCATGCTTGATAAATTCCCATAACACATCTCACTTCTTAATTTGTTAATAAAAAATAATTAGATTTCCATATGGAGTGTCCTCCATATAAGGAAAGGTATAGGACAAAGTCAGACAAGAACATAGCATTACCTCTCACAAATCCTAAAATTACACTTTTATTCCACTTCACCAGGGTCTGATAAACTTCAAATTGCATATGTGTACGTATATATAGTAAGAGGAAAGACACATAAATTTATTACAATCATTATCTACTCACAGTGATACCAAGAGCTAACGAGTACTTGCTCCTCCTCAAAAGTTTAACTCCTTCACAGTCAATGTCCATAGAGCTTCCTATTAGCACCAAACTTGCCAAATCATTGTGTAGGCTCAAAACAACAATTCTTAGCATTTATCTAATTCAATGAAAATTCCCTAACCAATTTCTTCCATTTCAGATTTTCTCGCAAATTTGAACCCACGAACTAGCAACGATAGAGCTCAAGGAGACCAGCACAGCACCGAAGAAGCTTTACAAAAGAGGAAAATTATGGCAGCTCCACTTAAGAGGGAGCTGAACGTAATAGAGGAAGAAGCTGCTGATGAAATGAGCTGAGGGAGGAAAGAATAGTAAAAGAGAAAAAGAAAAGAAGAAAGGAAGGATATAAAATAAAATAAAAAATGAAACTCCCTCCCTTTTTTTCGGCTATTACCGATGGAAGATTAACCAAGTTCTAAACATAGTTTGTTCTCATTGAATTTATCTCTTATTTCATTACTTTTTCCACTTTTTCTTAGCAAGGCAAGAGAAAGCCTCTTGAATTGTATTTAACTCCTCATCATCTTATAGAATAACTATAAGTGTTGTCTTTTCAATTTCAAAATGACACTTACACACTCTCCCTGTTTGTGCAATATTCTCATCTTACACCAAGATCCCACTTGGATCAATAAATTGAGCTATAACCACTTGCTACTCACATACTTGATAATGTATTTCATAAAAAGATATATCCTTGTCGCTCTCTTCCTTACTAGAAAATTCATTTTATAAAAATGTGATATCTCTTAATTCAATATTAGTTATATTTTCATCTTCATTTCTCCTAATGAAAACACAACCCTTTTAATATTTTTAATATCCAATGAAGATACATGTCTTATCCCTTGGGCTTTATTTTCCATATTTATTGGAAGAGTCATAGGTATAAGTAGCTAACCCTTGAAGTCATATTATGCTTAAATTAAGTTTACAATTTGTCCATAATTTATAAAATGTGGAAATAACTTATTTGAAGGCATACAACTATATATGAAAACAACAATTGCTAATGCATCACCCTAATAAGAAATAGGTAACATAATCACTAACCTAACCATTTTGAGTAAGATTCCATTCCTTCTCTTAATGACTTTATTTTATTATGAAGTGTTAGAATTGTCAATTGTCTCACAATTCTTTTCTTTTCTTAAAGCTCTTTAAACTATTTTAACAAATTTCACATTCACAATCAGTCTTTAAAATTTAGCTTTCTTATCCAATTGATTCTCAATCATATTTACATAATGTCTAAACCACTTAAGTGCTTTAGACTAAAGGGAAATCAAACAAGCTGAATTGTACCACAAATAATCATTTATGAAGGAGATGAAATACAAGCTTTATATCTTACCCTTATACTCATTAGACTACAAATATTTGAATGAATTAATTGTAATAGATATTCAATCTTAATTATTTTTTCAAAAGGTTTTCTAGTTACTTTAGTCGCTAAGTAATGTTCACATAATGATATTTTCATGTTGAAAAATAAATCCTCGCATCACTTGTGTTTCTATTTTATTCATTTTTTCTTGGCCTACATGGCCAAACCTAGTAAGCCAAATGTTCATATCCAAAATAATTGGAAGTAGAAGATAAAGTAAAACAATCATGATCATACATATTATAAGTATTATCACAAGTTGTGTTTAACATAATCAAACCTTCATAAAAGAAACTAGAACCATAATACATGGTCCCATTATTAATTTCAATAGCATTGTCATGAAAATTTGTGCAAAAACCTAATTTAAGAAGAGATATAATTGATACTAAGTTCCATCAAATTTTAGGGGCATATAAAATATCATGCAAGATGAGGGTTTGTCTTTCATGCAAAACTAATTTGCATGTTTCAATCCCTTTGACTTCAATCTTCACATTATTTTTTACATAAAGTCATTTGTTTTGGAAAGGTAACTAATAGTACTCTACAAATGATCCTTGATCTTTAGCTATATGGTCTATAGCCTTTGAGTATATAGTCTACACAGTAATTAAGATAGTGTTAAGAACATAAATAAATTAAGATTGTTTTTCTCAATGAATTACAAGTGAAATGACTTATCTTTTAACAGGTGTAACACTTGACATTGGCCATGTTAAGTTTTTTTTTTTAAATCTATGCTTGCCTCTTTTCTTAAAATTTTTCTTAGTCTTCTTAAAATGTTAGCCAAATCTCTTTTTCCTATGAAGGTGCTTGTTTCTTTCTCTTGGACTTTGAGATCCTAGTAATTTTTAGCCACATAAATATGCTTAGAAGATCTAGTAACTCCTAAGTACTTATTCTCAAGGTCTAAGTTACAAGGAGTATTGATGCTCTCATTATGGGTTAAGTTTGCTTTTATATATTTTCAACTTGCAAAAAAAAAAATTTTATGACAAACTAAACTTGTTGTTCATCAGTAAAGGATATGACCAAATAATTTCAACTCTCAAATCATTTTTACATCACTCTAAAATAGGCTTTATGTTTTTCTTTATGTTAGTTCAAAGAGGACAATTTCACAATTGATTTTTGTAACCCTCCTTTTTCCTTTTAACTTGACTATTAGTAAATTTTAAATTTGAATTAATTAGTCAATTTTAATTAATTAATTGTTAATGAGTCAATTAAATAAACATATCTTGAAATATAAAAATTTTCAAATGGAACTAAATTATAAACGTAAGAATAAAAATAAAGAATCAAAACTGAAATGTTTTTAAAAATCAATTTAATATAAAACATGTTTACTATGTTAGGCTTTTTTTTTTCCAAATCATGGAATATAAATTTTATTTAAGCAAGCAATGCTAAAAAGTAGTAGCCTCCATCTTTACTCTCACAAATGAATTTATTAAAAAAAAACACTTGAATCTATATTTACAAAAAGATACTTTATTCTTCTTTTTGAAAGAAATAACTCCCATAAGTGATACTTTTTTTTTCCCAGCGTGAAGAAGTAGGGTTTTTCATTTTTCACAGAGAATATTTCGTTATCTGGTCGGGCAACAATAATGGAGTGTACTCGGTAAAAGATGGCTCCAGGAATCTCAGAAAAGAAGCTGGCATCTTCAATCCTGAACTCGCCCTCCCCAAAAATTAAATAAAAAATAAAAATAAAAAGATCTTGAGAGAAAATCCGGCGGATTAAACTTTCGATGAAAATTAATGTTCACTTAGAAGTCAATGAGGATGGCTATTCCCGCACCAGATATTCTGAAGAATCATCATATGCAAGTCACGCAAGACTGTATATTCTGTTATAAGAAATAGGAATCAATTGACCACCTTTTTCTTCAACACTTTACGAGAGCCATATGGTTTACCCTAGTCCATGAAATCTACCGACTCTTCATTTACGGGCATGATCCACGATTTTCTCTAATGACTCATTGCCACACTGAGAGGACATGTCCAGAGTGATGATCATCATTGCCCTTCACGGGATTTGGGAAACTAGGAATCGAATTATTTATGAAGGAGCCAAAGCCAATCCTTCTACTCTTCTTTCCCAAATCAGGGCTAAGCTGCAACTCAATGTGTTATCTTGGCAGAAGATTGCACTTCAGTGCCGTGAAGACAATACATGCACTAACAAGCAACTCTTTGCAGGTCCAAAAAGCCCTAGTCCAATCGGATGGACAGTGCTAATCTCGATCCACAGAGAGAGGGATAGTGGCCTTGGTGTCATCAAGGCAGTGAGTGGTCTTCTATAACGCAGTCCTGATAAGGAGGTTTCAACACTACCTTAGTAAACATATGACAAGGAAAGTTAGTTCCCTTATATATGGCCATCTGCAACATCATATGGTGGATCTCTCAGGCAGACTAGATCCAAACCCCTCATTGCTCCGGCCTCCATCTCCTCTTCATGCACAAAAAGCAAGTGTCTCTTCTCAACCTCTGCCCCAGTAAAGAAGCGAAGCTAGAAATCATTAAGGCCTCCTTTGGCACGGAAGAGGAGTAGGTTTTGATGGACTAAGAATGAAAAATGGAACGAGAATGAAAAAGAACTCTGTATCATATAGATATGTTTGATATAATAAAAAGAGAAATGAAAATATTTTTATTTTTTTATATTTAGTTAAATAAAAATGACATAAAAATAAAATAAGAAAAGAATTAAAATATTAAAATATTTTTAATAATTATAAAATATAATAAAATATTTATTTTTAATTACTAATAATAATAAAATATTTATTTTTAATTACCAATAATAATAATAAATAATAAAATAATATTTTAATTTAAAATTTTATTTTTAATTTACCTTTAATAAAAAAAATTGTCTGAAGAAGAACAAAATAGTTTTAATTTTTATTCTCCTATTCAGTAAAATTTTCTTATACTACAAAGCAATGGAATAGATTCTTTCATATTAGAAAGAAACAACTCATCAAAGGAAAGAAGTCTCCTACCTACCAAACATGTCTTTTCCTCAATCCTATTTTCTTTCCCTCTCCATCATTCAACTTTTCCACCAACCAAACAAGGCCTAATAGGGATCTTTGGCAACTTTCAAATTCATTTAGATCTTATACTATCAATTATATAGTTCAGAATAGCAAATCCACATGAATGGCTACCCTGAACGCCCCCCTTCCACATGTTATCTCCATTGTTAACTTAAGTTTTCCATAGTATAAAAAAATAAAAAAAGTAGAGTTCTAAATCCAAAACTTCTTGTTAATTATTCACGTTCTTCGCTATTAGGAGTTTATTTTTGTTATTTATGCAATACTGAACCCCAAGATTATTAACATTTATATTTTGTCACATAATCTAGTTGGATTAATTTTTCATAAAAATCATGTAGTTTAATTTTAAATTATAATTAAGTTAAATTTTAAATATTGGACAATAATTACTTCTTTGTAAAACGATGAATAACAATATTATTAAATTCCTTATTACTGTTGGAGTATAATAAATATTTTCCATTACTAAACTCCATCAAATGATATATAATAATAAATATTAGCATATATCAATAACGTATATGGTTATATTACCATATAAGACAAAATATTCAAGATTTTTGTATTTAATATAATAATTAGAAGTTCTCAATAAGATATAATTTAATTAATATTTATAAAAATTAATAAAATTAAGAATTTATCAATTTAAGATCCTCATTCCTTTCTAAAACACGTATATAAAAAATGAAGTATCATGTGTCTCTAATTATCTTGAATATTATATTCTATGCATTTAATATTATATACGTAAATCTCCCATCTATTTTTTGAAAAAAAAAAATCCAAAAACTTCTCATAAAAATATACCACAATTTTATATATGCTCTCCTAGTTTAGTCCAACAAACACATAATTTGCCATATGGATCATTTTATGGTCATGCCATATGCCCACACAAGTTGATACCCCTCTCTTTACTCTTTAAGGGGGGTCTTTTTACAAATTTTGCAAGTGTATATAGTTTATAATTGTTATATGATAGTATAATGTGCAAATTATGTAAGAAAAGGAAAGGTTGTTGGTCTTGAATAACGGTAGGAAATTACAAAAGGTATGGGAATTTGTATAAAGATATATTTGAGGGATACGGTGGTGGCATTTTGCTTTCTCCCCCGTCGTTTTTAGTTGACCCACAAATAAATAAATGATCACTGAATCTCCTCTCTCTCTCTCTCTCTCAATCCAAACTCACTGCTCAATGCATATTTTTTACAATGCCTTTTTTGGTGTTAGTTCAGTATAAAGTTAATAATAGTTGTAGTTGTTTGTCTACTTTTTAAAAGCTGAGGTTCAATTAAGTGTTATATTTTTAATATTTTATTATAAAGATATTAATTTTATTTATTTATTTGTTGAATTAAAAGTAATTATTTAAATTAATTTTTGTGTAGGGATCAATTAATTGATACTGACATAAGAATTTGGCTCACTTATACCTTTTTAATATTTTATTATAGGAGATGAATTTTACCAATTGAATTGTTGGATTCGAAGTTATGACTACATAGATTTTCAATGCCAACTTTTATAAAAATCAAATAACTATAAGTATGTAATCGAAATGTTAAAAGGTTTTTACATTTACAAATATATTGTGCATTAATTTTTAAATTAGTTGAACAGACATAAAATAATTTTTGAATTAATATCAAATTTAACATATATGATCTTCACAATAAGAGCTATTAATTCAACCATAATTTTGCAAAGAGTTCATCATACAAAAAGTTATTTGATGATAAATATTAAAAAAAAAGTTATTTGATGATGATTGTTTTTTTTTTTTATGGGGTGAACAAGGGGCCACAAAGGCCAAGAAAACAGGAAGAAAAACTATCACGAGATAGGAAGGTCCCCATCCCATCAAATAATAAACAAAGATTCAGAAAGGTCGGCAAACACTGCCAACAGTGGACACCAGGAGTGAGGTTAAGTCTATAGTTTGCTAAGCAGTTGGTGCATCTATTAATACTCTCACTTCCCAGTCTCTCCTCATCAATCTTCTAATTTGCATGGCTAAATTATTCAAGTGCTATGGGCAAGGTTCTCATCATTTAAAATAGTCACCACCAACAACGAGTTAAGCTCAAGTTTCATTTTGTTGAGACCAAGGTCCCAAGGGCTGATGGCCATTGTAAGCTCCCAAGACTTTGTCGTTATTGAAGAACACCAACCCACATTCCTGGAGAAATGATGAAAAATTAATTTTGATGGATACCAATGTCAATGTATCAAAATGTTATTTTTATGGCCAAGAGATAAGAGAGTTATTTAAGTTTTTTGTTATCAAGTTTTTTAATATAGGAACATATGTTCATATTTGTTACAATTCAGCATTTTATTATTAACTTTTTAAGAAAGATGTTTCTTTTGTCATAATATTTAAAAAACTTGATAGAAAATATTTAAAGAACTTCACGTAAGTTTTTTTTTGGGGCTAAAACTTATATTTTGGTCCTTTAAATTTTTTTATTGTTTTAGAAGACCTTTTTAAGTTTCTTTGTTTTAAATTACACCTAACTCTTGGTTTGTATCACACGTATCCTAAACTATCAATTTCGTCTATCAAATTACAACACTTGAGATATGAAATTAACACCCGCAAATATGTTAGTTGACAAAATTGACAGTATATAATACATATAACATAAGATTAAACTTGCATAGACAAATTAAAAGGATCAAATTGAATCAATAAATTGATTTAATAGATAAAAATTTAATCATTTATTTTTCCTATATCATTGCTTTCATTTTTATATTATTATCTTATGTACTATTGAGCTTGAACAATGAACAGTGATACTTCCTTGTCACCAATAAACTTTTTTCAACTATTCACACTGCCTTTTTCCACGTTAATAATTAATAAGCGTCGGGTGCGAGAGAGAAAGGGAACTAACAGTTTCCACTTGGCGCAGGAGTGACAGATTGGAAAAGTTAGGCTTTCGGAAAATGGGGCTTCCCACATGGGGTTGTGAGTGCCCTCATAATTTTTATTTTTATTTTTTTAAAAGACATTTTCAATTAATTCAAATTCTTTATATCCAACAAATTTTTATATATAAAAAAAGTAACATGGAGAATATGGTTCAATGAGATTGATTGGTGTAAATCTCACATCTATCTTGTCACTCTTTTCTTTGTAAAACAGATTTTTGAAAAAGAAAAAATGAAAACTCATTTCCAATTATGCCATGCAATATAAATCATACAACTGGTCCAATATGAAACTCTTTCTCCTTGTCTTCAGTATCTAAGACAAGTTTTTTCCCTATTGTAAAATATTCACAAACATCACAACTTTATAAACATCCTATGTTAATCATAATTAAAAAAAATTAAAAAAAATTCATTTCCTCACATCTGTTTTATTTTTATATAACCCTTTCAATAAGTTGAAACGAACTTGAAAAAACTTGATTTTGGTTGCTTCAAAAAATAAATTTTATTAAAGCATATTTGAATTTATAGAAATCAAGAAGCATAATTGGAAGAGAAACAAATGATAAATAACACAAATATGTAATGAAATTTAAATTTGAACGTTCCTATCATAGTCCAATTACTATGCCTGTGTGATTAAGGCAGTAAATTCTTTCTTGAAATACCACACTGGTTAAAACATTTGTTCGGATTTTTTTTAATTTGGTAAAAGTTTTCAATAATTTACTAAAATCCTTACTCACAATGATATTCCAATTTTTATAAAAATATTTATAATAATTGAAATAAAAGTAGAAAAATTATAATTCACCATTATGTGTAAGAGGAAAAGAAATCATTTCTATACAAGCAATCAAGGAATTAAATTAACCTAAGGTTGTGTAACATCTGTAATATCTCTTTTGAACCAAGTTTGAGGAGACTTGGACGTCGATAAAATCATAGCAAACAATATACGTGTGATGGTGTCAATAAGTTAAAGGTTTATATGATATCATTTCTAACAAGGTAAGTTATATTTTCGTGAGATGTTAAAATTATATAATTTTTTTTATTTTAAAAATTTACATTCTTATCTCTTAAAATTAAAATATATATTATATCGATATCTTTTATAATAAAAATAAATTATAATTATATCTATTTAATAAAAATATTTTTATATTTATTATTTATATAATATAATAAGCATTAAATATGTATTTAGCCAATATTAATAATTAATTTTTAAATTTATAATTTTTAATACAAAATAAATAATAGTGCAATAAAAGTTTAAGAATAATTTTTTAATAAGTTATATATTTTTTTATAAAAAATAAATATTATTTTTAAAATATTTTGATTATATTTTAATTCAAAAAGAATTATATATTTTTATAATAAAAAATTACATAATTTAAATATCTCTTAAAATTAAGTTAAATTAAGTTTGATACAGTTGAATGTTATCCTTACCCTCTGTAATTTCCACTTCTTATAAGTCCGTGTTTAAAAGTTTCAATTATAAGACTCCTTGCTATTTACTTATTTGGCAGTAAAGTGAACGTTTGGCAATCATTTTGCAACACCTGTAAAATGTCGATCAAATCATGAATAGTAACTAGAAAAAGGTCACATAATATAATTACAAACCCTTTAGACTTTTGTCAGATGGTAAAGTCACTTCAAAGCTACGCGTGGCCTATAAATTTCCCTCATTCACGTTGGCTTCAGGGTCCCATTTGGGTTTATTTTATTGCCATAATAACCTAAACAGCTCATCACTTTCTTCTAAATCTTCCAAAAATGCCAATAACTGTTTGCAAATTATTGATTTGTATTTATATATTTCTATTTTAATAAATAATTAACTATTTAACCACACGCATACAAAGTTATTATTATAAATAGTATAATTATTATATATATATAACTCTTAAAAAATAATTATTTAGATCTTTTTTTATATTTAACGACACATACCTTGATTCTTAAAAAAATTTACACCATATAATTATGTAAATTAATTTTTTTATTTATATTATTGTAATTCATATATTTATCTTTATGGTTGAATGGTTATAAATAAAGGTTATATACTAGACATGAAGCATCTAAGGAAATAAAAATTATCTTTTATTTTCTCCTCTCAATTTTCTCTTTGTTTTTGTCATATTTTTTATATTTCTATTAATTTTATAACATGCTATTAGTACACATCTCTAATAAATTCATATAAGACATCAATTTTTAAAATTTCTTGTCCATCAAATTAAAGTACAAGAAAATGTTTGTTCTTGCTTTATATTATTTATATATTCAATATTTCATATTATTTATAAATTCAAAACTTATTCGTATTTGCAATATAATTATTAAATTCATATTGACAAATGTCTTAAAAATCAAAAGGATAAATATAATTAGATAGTCAACAAATACATTACTTTTGATTTCATCATCAAAATAAATAATATATATATATATATATAAATTTCATGGTATACTTTGATAAGTTAGTAGTTATAAAAGATTTTTTATTACATTTCTAAAGGCTAATAGTCTATGAATTTCATGCCATAAAAAAACTTTGAAATCTTTCCAAATTCAATATATTTATATGCAAGTTAATGATAGTTTATGGCTTATATGTAAATTAAACATTAAAAGTTAGTAGTGACCTGCTACGATTATCAAAATAAAATTATAAGTAATTATTACAATATAATTAGAAGCCATATAAATAAATACCTATTAATTCTTTTAAAATGGAAAAGGTTAAAAGTGATCATGAAACTTAAAAAGACTATAAAACGTTGAATGATCATGTTGTTTATTGTGACAAGTTATTTGTAAATTTTTAAAATTTTAAAAGAGAATACTAATTGCATTTTTTTCTTATATATATGACCGATAACCTTTATTATGATGAAAAAAAAAGGATCCATTTTATACTTTAATTTTTATTTTCTACTTATACTTAAATTCTTTATATGTATCACTTGAAAAAAAAATCTTATATTTGTGTAATACTTGAATTAAGAGAATGATTCATTTTCATGAATTGATTATATTTGGTTTTTATGAGAAAAGTACTTATTATAATATTTAATGTTAAATTCATTTTATTGTTATCAATATGAAAAATGTATATAGTATTTATGTTTAATTTTAGCCAATTTTTATGAACAACTTGATGAAAAACACATTACAAAAAATATATTTTTAATGATAACTTTAATTAACGACTAACAAAGTCACTGTTAAAAATATACTTTTAATAACAACCTTATTAGATCATTATAAAAATTGTCACTAAAATATTATTTCTCATTATTTCAAAACTTAGTGATGACACAGAAAAAGTTTCCACTAAAAGTTTTGCAAATCTTTTTTTAGGAATAAACAATTTTGGTACCAAAACTTTTAGTAGCAACATTTCACATTTCAGTGGCAACCTCTATTTTAATGGTGACCTATAGATGTTGCCATTAAAAGTCATTTTCAATGGCAATATTCGATTGCCTCTAAAAATTTTGTAAATTTTTTCCCTTCAACCAAAAATGTTGATGTTATAAAATAGGAAAGAATTATATATATATATATATATATATATATATATACAATAGGAAATATTAGCATAAACATTTTGTTAATTAATATACGTAATCACAAAAATTGAATTAGCATAATCATAAGGATTAAAGTTTCCTTTTCTGAGAGGCATATGATGCATATAAATAAATGTATTATTTATGAATAATACATATAGTTTTTAGCCAAAGTTATATGGTATCAAAGCTAAAACTTGTTGGTGTGCCTAAATCTCTTATATAGGTTGCTTATTAGGTAGTACCGCCTACTCTAAGAGATTTAAAACCTTCTAATCAGCCTTTTCTTGGAATTCGAAGACCAACAGTGGTAAGCATGGGTGTGACATGCCACTTTCTAGTTCTGTTGTTTGCTTACTGAGGGGCGCATGAGTTGGATTCTCAAACTCTAGACTCTTTTGCTGATGACGTCTCTTTTATTCCAACATTTTTCCTCTAGTTTTCAGGGTGGGTGCTCCATTCAGTCGCTCGTCTAGTTGTTTTTGGCTTCATCCTCTAGTATTTGGTTGTAAAAGCTATTTCACTTTTTGTCTAAGTGTTGCTATTAGTTTTTAATGAACCATTTGTTATCTTGTTTAAGTACTCTCTTGGTTGTTCAGTATTTTGCTTATCCAAGGTAGAAAGCAAACTTATGGTCATGGCTGATGTGATTTCTGTATTGACAAATATTACAGAGCACAAACTAAATGGCTTTAACTATTTGGATTGGAGCAAGACAGTTCATATGTCCTTACAAAGCATTAAGAAAGATGATCACCTTGCTAATGATCCTTCTACAAATAATACAATGCAAGCTTCGTTGAGGGATGATGCAAGGTTGTTTTTATATATTCAAAATTCCATTAGTAATGAGGCAATTGGCTTGATCAACCACTATGAATTTGTTAAGGAATTGATGGATTATTTGGACTTCTTATATTATGGTAAATGAAATATGTTTTGTATCTATGAGGTGTGTAAAGCATTTTATCATGTAGAGAAGCAAGATAGGCCGTTCACAACCTATTTTATGAATTTCAAAAGGATTTATAAAGAACTTAATATGTTGTTACTTTTTAGTTCTAATGTGAATGTTTAACAGGTCAACGGGAAAAAAATGGCTGTTATGAGTTTCCTTATTGATTTCCCTCCAGAATTTGAAATTGTCAAATCTCATATTCTCTCTGGATTTGAGATTTCTTCTATGTAGGATACCTTTGCTAGAGTTCTTCATACAGATAGCCTCTAGATATATCAACCTACCCTTGTAAGTTGCTATGGTTAGAATGATCAAGGTGGTAACAAGACAGGTGAAACAAACAATTACAATAAAAGTGTTAATAGTCATAATCAAGAGGTATGAGGAATTATGTGCTATGGTTGTTATAAGCTAGGTCATACAAAGCATAATTGTAAAAACTTTAAAACAAAAATTAGAGGACTTGGTTGGCAAATGTTGCATCTTCATCTGAAAAGACCATTTTGGTTTTTGTTGATAAGTTTGCCTAATTCTCTTAATATCAAGATTTATTGAAATCCACTACTCCTTTTATTACTGTAATTGCTGAGTCAAGTAAATTTAATAAGTGTCTTATCTTTTCATCATCCAAGTGGGTCATTAGCTTTGGTGTCATAGATTACATGACAGATAAGCCAAGTCTCTTCTCCACTTTCCAATTATATTTTACCTTCTTTCTTGTTACTTATGGATCTACTTCTTACATTATTGGGTCTGAAACTGTTAATCCAACCTTGTCATTTTTATTATCCTTAGTACTAAGCTTACTAAATTTTTGTTTTCTGTTAGTAGACTCACTTGTATCTTAAATTGTTACAACTCATTTTTTTCTTATCATTGTTTATTTCAGGATCTTACAACAAAGAGGATTATTGGTAAAGGTTATGAACTTAGAAGTCTTTACATTTTTTATTCATAAGTGCTGAGATCCATTACCTATTCTAGTGTTTTATCTCCCTTTAAAGTGCATTATTGGTTAGGCCATCGCTCTGTATCTTCTCTTAAGAAACTTTGTTCCCATTTTAAACATTTGTCATCTTTGGATTATGAGTTATGTCAATTTGCCAAATATCATCATCTTCCTTCAATGTTTAGAGTGAATAAACAGGTTGCATTCCCATTTGAGTTATTTTATTTTGATGTTTGGGGCCCTTCCAAATTACGTCTAAATCTGGTTTTAAATATTTTATTACATTTGTCAAAGACTACTCTTGTGTTACTTGGTTATATTTAATGAAAAATTATTATAAGTTGTTCTCCCATTTTTGTGCCTTTTGTGTTGACACAGAAACTCAATTCAACACTTTTATATATACTTTACTAAGTGATAATGCCAAAGAATATTTTTTAGATCTTTTTTAGTCTTTCATGGCTCAGTATGACATTTTTTATCGGTCTTTTTATATTGATACACCATCTCAAAATGATATTGTTGAATGAAAAAATATACATTTACTTGAAGTTGCAAGAGCACATTTTGTTTCAAATGATAGTTCTTAAACAATTTTGGATTGATGTTAACTCTATAGCCTATTTCTTGATTAATCGGATGCCTTTCTCTATTCTTGATGGCAATATTCCATATATTGTTCTCTTTCCTTTCAAGCCTTTATTTCCTATTGAACCTAGGATGTTTGGGAGTATTTGTTTTGTTCGAGGTGTTGGTCCCCATATCACCAAGTTAGATCCAAAGTCACTTAAATGTATTTTTCTTGATTACTCTTGTTTTCAGAAATGATATAAATGTTTTTCCCCTAATCTTAACTACTATCTTGTATTTGCATATATCACTTTCCATGAAAACGTATCTTTCTTTTTCTCATCTTCTATTTATAATAGTCAGTGGGAGGAAGATGATCTAGTGATCTATATTATGACCCATTTTTTACATTTCTCAAGGTATCCCTACACCTGCTCCAAAGTTTTCTCAACCACCTATTGTCCATATCTATTTTAGACAACAATAAAAGCCTACTACCTCTAGTCCAGACTCAGGCCCTTTACCATCCTCTTTGTTACCAAATTTGGTCTTAAATGATTCTAACCCTAGCCTTGATCTTCCTATTGCACTCCTGAAAGGTAAACACTACTATACTTATTCCATTTCCTCCTTTGTTTCATATAACCATTTGTCTCATTCTTCCAGCTCTTTTATTGCATCCTTAAATACTATTTCACTTCCTAAAATTGTTCATGAAGCTTTGTTTCACCTTGGCTAGTATACTGCTATGATGGAAGAAATAATTGCTCTTGATGATAATGGCACTTGGAAATCAGTGAATTTGCCTGTTAGTAATAAGGCTATTAGATACAAATGAGTATTTGCAATTAAAGTGAATTCAGATGGTTTGGTGGAAGAATATGCTCAAACTTATGATATTAATTATTCAAATACTTTCTTTTCATCGCCAAGCTTTCCTCTATTTGATTGTTCAACTCTATAAAGGTAAACACCATTATACTTATCCCATTTCCTCCTTTGTTTCCTATGACCATTTGTCTCATTCTTCTAACCTTTTTGTTGCATCCTTAAATATTGTTTCACTCTTTAAAATTGTTCATAAAGCTTTGTCTCACCCTAACTAGTATGCTGTTATGATGGAAGAGATGACTACTCTTGATGATAATAGCACTTGAAAGTTGATGGATTTGCTTGTCAATAAGAAAGCTATTTGATGCAAATGAGTATTTGCAGTCAAAATGAATCTGAATGACTTGGTGTATAACATCCTTAAAATTAAGATTTTCTAATTATTTAGTATTTTATGTAATGAATTTATTAAGCTTTAATAAAAAGAATTTGAATGAAATAGTTTCGTATATAAGAAGTATAAGTTGAATAAGACCCATAAAATTTTTTAAGATTTTAAGGGGTCCAGGGGCAAAATTGTCATTTGCCACCCGGACAAACTTTGATAATTTTTTTAGAAGGAATGTGAATATTAGGGGAATAAATAATCCCTGAAACTCCTTCAGGGTTTCTTAGCCTTTTAGCTATTTATATTTCTATAGTTATTACAACTTCCTTTTCTATCTAGCTCATAGCTATTGATCGGGCTAACCAGATCCTGGACCGGATCCCCCCTGACCATCCGGACAACGTGGCGTCATTAGAACCTTCTCATCAAATTGAGTTTAACCGTGGGTCACGAATTTTTAAGATTCTTGTCTTATTTTTTGATATTTGTGCCTAAAACCACGAATAGAGGGTGAAACTAGAGTTTCCTAAACTTTTGAGTAATTTATACATTTTGCCCGGCATATAACTTTTCTTTGTATTTTAGTCCCTGACTCCTTCATACTTGACTTCAGAAACTCTTTGAGACCTTTTGGAAACATTAAACGGGACCCACATAGGGACAAATAATATTAAAATATAGCAGAGAACTTAGAAAATACAGATTAAATAAGATATTATGGAAAACTTAGAAAAACAGTGGCAATTTTGTAAGTCTAACCGGAGGAGAGTTGAAGTGGCTCCAGGAAGTCGGGAAGGTGCTGATGTGGCGCCATGTAAAAAAGAGAGAGATGATGTGGTGTCATGTGTGAAGAAGAAGCTGGAAGTTGAAAACAAAATTTTGGAAACTGCATGAGCTACGGAGTGATTACATAGGCTTGTGTTAGCAAATTTTAGAAATCTCACACATTACGAAAAAGTTACCGCTGACTTCAGCATGATATAGACGCTGACTTAAGCAGCATTAAATGCAATCTTATCTTCACAGATTACGAAAAAATAATCAGGGTAATCCAATGGTTAATATTCATCCGTAAAACATGATACGATCTAAACCGTTGATGCAATCTAATGGCTTCGATTTCTTTACATTTTCAAGATCAAACCACTACCTTTGATCTAATCTAAAAGCCTACATTTTATCTCTTATTTGAAGGTTAAATCTTGACCATCCATGTAATCTAAAGGCCAAGATCTTCCACCTTAAAGTTAATTAAATCTTAATCATTCATAACTAGTATATATATGAACCACACACACACTTTCATGCCATTCTCACAAAAAAAAAATACACATTAAAATTCGACCAAGACAAAGAGAAGAAGGAGAAGGAGCTCGACCTAAGGAAGAAGAGAAGAGAGAAGGAAGAGAGAAGGAAAAGCCACCGGGAAAAATCAAACATCGTGGAGCTAAGGTAATATAGATAGTCTTTCTTCTTCTTCGTTTTTCTTCTATTTTTCCCCAAGAATTCTTCTTTTCTCTTTCTCTCTAAATTTCATATGTGGCATGAGGAGATGGGAAATTTTGTTATTTCCATGAATTCTAGCCAAGAAAAGATGGAGAAATCATATATATGGCTTATGGATTCATGTGATTCAAGAAAATTCCTATTTTTGACAATTTTTCTACAAATCAAGAAGCTTTGTATTTCAAGATATCATGGGAGAAATTGAAGAGAAAATAAAGGGGAAGTGATGGAAGAAAGCCTATCGAAGAGGAAGATTAATACAACTTTGATTTTCATGAAGAAATTGGCAAGGAAACCTTATAATTTTATCTTGGGAAAATTGTAGAACCCATATGAAATCTCTAGAAATTGATTGAGGGCTTTTGTTTATCATCCTTGAATATGTATGTGTGGCTATTTGGCAACATAAAAATGAAGCGAAATCACATGTCTTCTTATATGTATAGATTTGGCCAACACATGTACATATACCTAGGGAAGAGTTTTCTTAAACTCGATTAAATTAGGTTAATCTTCATGAAAAATAAAGCCTATGGTGAAATTTTGGTGAATTATGGATCAGTGTATAAAAAGTCAAATTTTTGAGAAAAAGTGTTGACCAAGATATTCTTGAATTTTTCTCGATGTTATTTAACATGTTCTGGATGATTTTTGAGGCCTAATATATTATACATGCTGCCTGGATTATGTTGATATTTATTTTGTGAATTTTGGAGCCCATTTGGAATAGTTGAAAAATTACGCAGCGTTATATCAAGAATGGAATATGTGATAACATATATTCTGGAATTACACTGTTTGTTGTGCTAATATACTATCTGATTTCTTGACATGGATAATATGTTGTTTATTGTCTGATTATATAAGCATGGGTTATTTGGTAAAGAACTAGCCAACATATAGGGCAGACAAGGGGTGAGCCCAAAGAACTGACCAATATATAGGGTGGACAAAGGGTGAGCCCTATATATGTGCCAAAGTTGACCATTGGATAGCTGTTGTTGTATTGGATGTCTAATCTCAAAGATATTTCAAAATGTTTAAATAACTAATTTTTGGACTCCAATACGCTGTTACGCTACCGAGATTATTTATGCACAGAATTGTGCAGGGCAGTTCTTTCCCAAATATACCTATCATGTTTTGATCAAATGATGGCTTGGATGATATATTATTATGGTGTTTTATATGACTTTCCTTAGGTACCCACTGGGGGATGCCTCAGTAAAGGAAGCAGGGGTAAGCCCGTTATGTCATGGCAGTGCAAGATGAGCTAGGCTTGAACCTGCCGAAGCCAGTATAACATGGTCTGAGTGTTGGGCCTAGCGGTCTCTAAGGCCTAATGGTCAAGAGAGAATAAATATTATTTGTGATATCTTCTCTATTTTATGCATATAGAGATCTCTTGAATATCTTGCAACTGTTGAATATCAATTACGTTGAAACAATTCTTGCATTTTATTCATATTCTATCTTTAGATATAATATGTTTATTCACTTTGCTATTTCATATTCACGTTAGATATTGTTAACAGGTATATCTCTCTACTTATATTGTTCGGTAAATTAATTGTCTTGCCATTATATTACTTGTGGTCTATTCAAAGTACTTGACTCTTCTTCATGGATATTATATGGTATTAATCATGTCTATGTTACTAAGAAAATTATTTCTTACTCTAGTGTGGTTTATATTTTTCTTAGATGCCAATCTATCAAGTGACCCTAGAACTCCAGGCGGAATGGATCCAATTCTCGCTCAGGGGATGAGTCTTCGTCATCCATAATATACGTATCATATCATGTGATGACGTTGTTCGTGCTGTACCAGTATATTTTGCGTCCTCAGGAGAGTTGGAGTCCCACACATTCCCAGTGGGTGGAGTTGACCCTCCTGCTCCTCCATTTGCATGAACATAGGCCCAATTACTAATACTGACCTTTTTGTTATCTGGGGAACTTTCTTTTTGAATGGTTATAGGATAGATTCCCTTTTGATGTGATGTGACTTGTATGACCCCGTTCCCTTATGAGGGAACTCTTAAACTAATTTGTATAAGTTATTGTATATTTTCGTTATTGTTGTAATCCACTATGCCATTAATTAGATTTTATTGTGAAGGAATAATTAAAATAGAAAAAGTGATTAAACTCAAATAAGGAATTCTTCACAAATATATAAAATAAAGAAGGGTATTAAAAGATGTGTTACATGGTGGAAGGATGTACTCAAACTTATGGTGTTGATTATTTAAATATTTTCTCTCCTGTCACCGAGCTTTGCTTTGTTTGGTTGCTCATATTCATGGCAACCACTTATAACTGGCCTTTCCACAAGTTAGATATCAAATATGCTTTTCTACATGGCAATTTTCAAGAGGAAATATATATGGAGCAACAACCTACATTTGTCACTCAAAGGGAGTGTAGGAAAATATGTCATCTTTGAAAATCTTTATGTCCTTTGAAACAAGTCCTTGTGCTTGATTTGGTAGATTCAATGAAGTGATTTTAAAATGTGGGATGAACAAGAGCAAATGTGATCACTCAATCTTTTACAAACAAGCTAAGGCTAGCATAATCTTACTTGCTATGTACGTTAATGATATTGTGATTACTAGGGTGACACTTCATGTATTTCATCCTTCAAAACCTTTTTTTACTCTCAATTTTAGACAAAGGATTTAAAACCGTTAAAATATTTCTTAGGAGTTGAGGTTATGAGGAGTAAGAAAGGTATCTTCCTATCTCTAAGGAAATATGTCATTTACTTGTTGACATAAATTAAAAAAAAATTAGGAGCTAAACCATGTAGTATATCAATGACTCCTAACTTACAACTTATAAAAGATGATTGTGAGCTATTTGAAGATTTTAAGAAGTATAAAAGATTAGATGGAAAATTGAATTATCTTACAGTAACTCATTTTGGTATTGTATACTTTGTTAGTATTGTCAGTTAATTTATGTCTTTTTTTACAATCAATCATTAGGCACTTTTAAAAAAAAAACCTTTACTATTTGATAGGAGCTATAGAATGTGGTCTATTGTATGGGAATAATGGGCACACTAATATTGAATGTTTTTCTAATGTGAATTAGGTAGGATTTAAGGTTAATAAGAGATCTACTACAGAATACTATATTTTTATGGCAGGAAACCTAGTCTCATGAAGAAGTAACAAATAGAATGTAATATCCCAATTTAGTGCAGAGCCAGAGTATAGAGCTATGATAGAGTCAGGATGTAAGATTGTATAGATATATCAGTTATTAAATGAAGGTCTTAAGTCTTTGTTGCCAGCAAAGCTATAGTGTAACAATCAAGCTGCTCTTCGTATTGCCTTTAATCTTGTGTTTCATGAATGAACCAAACATATTGATATTGGCTATCATTTCATTTGTAAAAGGATCTAAGAAAAGCTTATCTCTATATGATATGTCAAAACGGGAGATCAATTGGGAGATATCTTTACAAAAGCTTTAAATAGAGCTCGAATCGATTGCATTTGTAACAAATTAGGTATCATTGACATCTATGCTTTAGTTTGAAGGGAGGTATATAGAATAGGAAAGATTTCTATAGAATAGGAAATATTATCATAAATATTTTTGTAATTAATACACGTAATCATAGATATTGAATTAGCAAAATCATAGGAATTAGAGTTTCCTTTTTTCATAGGCATATGATATATATATAAACAATTATATTGTTTATGAATAATATATATGCTTTTCAGCCAAAGTTACAAGTACCAAAACTTTTAGTGGAGATTGAATGTCACCAATAAAAGTGATCACCACTAAAAATTTTGCAAATTTTTTCATGAGAAATAAAAATTTTAGTGCCAAAACTTTTTGTGATGACTAAACATCACCATTAAAAGTTTTACAAATTTTTTCCTTTAATAAGAAATTTTGGTGCTAAAACTTTTAGAGACAACAAAACCTCGCAGTCCCAGAATTAGCTATATGAGATTGCTTAACTTATGTATGAATTTAGTTCCTTTTTTATTTTGCATTTAGCTATCTATTGGGAGCACTAATTATTTTGCATTTTATTATCTAATGGGCAAATTGATCAAACTGATGTGCTGATATGTCCATACTCTACTTATATTTGCCTAGTACTACTTGGCTTCACCTTATAAAAGCCAAGCCAATAAACATTGATAGAGCGTTGACCTATAGGGCTTATGGTTAGTTTTTCTTCTAATTTATCTATATTACCCTGTACTTTTGCATATGAAGACTTGCTCACTTAGACACCATCAGAACATGCCTAGAAGCATAGTAACACATTTCTTTTAATGTTAAATTGGTTAGCCTTATTCAAATGGTGATTTTTGCAATAGGAAGGAATTGAAAATGATAGCCCTCATATGCTTTGTGAACTTGATGTCAAAACTTGCAATTTGAATGCTTGCCTCTGATTTATTTACGTAGCCAATAATCTTTGCTATAAAAAAAATTAAGTTCATGGAATTAGAAAGCTATTGCACTAAGGTCTTATATTGTTCATATAATTAAAGTTCTTGTTTAGTTATTTGACAAATGATTTTTCATAAATTGTTTATTTATAACGTTTTTTCTCCCTTTCTTTTCATTTTACATCAGATCCATGTGTACCTATCATAAGTGTTGTACTGGTTGAGATTAAGAATCAAAGGTACCCTCAAAGATGTTTTCTAATATAGATTTGCCAACTAATGTTGTTGATCATAAGATAGATGTCATTGTTGTAGCATTTTGTATGGCTAGCTTGTGGATAGATAGAAGATGCATCATCAATTGACCTCATGCTATAATTAAATAAACATTTTCTATACATTTATATAGAATATGAATTAACTTATAGAAATCTTGATTTACATATTGATTTAAGGATTCTTGCATAGACATGGCCACTATTTCTAATATTGTATTTGTATGTATTAGTAACTTTCATTCTTAACTAGCTGCTCCCTATAGAGATAAGCTTTACAAAAAAGCATTCTTATTTGTGCAAAATCATATCCTTGTCATTTTATAAAAAGTGTCTATAGTCTAAGCCTTCGATAAGATTTTCCAAAACTAATAACTATGAAAATTGTGATTGAATCTTGATTTTTCCATACAAGTGATGTCTAACTCCTTTTTATTATTAATAATATTATTTAACTATTTCATTCAAGTAACATTTTTTGGTTAAGAGATTTAAAGTTGTAAATGATCTTATGTATTTCCTTAAATAGGCAGAAGGATGCATTCTAGTTACTTCAAGTCCTATAATCCTTATACGTATAAAGAAGGTGACTTTTTACACATATATAAAATTTTGATTATTTTCAACAAATTTTTATGTATCTTGAATATCCTCAATTCAAGTTTTAATATGATGACTCACTAGTATATTAAGGTATTCGATAGTTTGCTACTGTACCTAAAGAGGGATGTTCAGGTTATTATTATTTTTTTGGGCATTTCTAGGTTTGAAAATGGGAAGGGTTTATTTTTAAAATGGTTTTTCTTCATTTGGGTTTGAGTTTGACTGTGTCTCCATGGAGTATCTTATTTGTAGGGCTTTCTTGATTATTCTTGGAGTTTTATTTTTGTTTGGAGTAATTTTGAACCTTTTGCTACTAAAGTGAAGTTGGCAAAAGTGGGTTTTTGGAGTTTTGGTGGGTAAACTACTAATTGAAAAAGGAGGAATCTGATAACACTGCTAATTGGTCTTTGAATGAAAAGTTTTTGGCTTCATTTTCTTCTTTTTGGAGTGTGAAAAGCAGTGGTTGTTTCCTAATCACTATCGAACAACTTTGGCTACATTATGTATTTAGTTATGATAGAGACTAAATGTGTAACCTTGGCTAAGTAATGTATTCAGCTACGCCTACATAGAGTGCAAGGGTGAGACAAAGGTGATCAAACCTTGGTGTTCAAATTCTAGTTTAATATGATAAGATAATTTACTACCATTCGGGTGATTGATTCATCATCAAATTCTATACCTATATTACTATGATGAAATGAGAATAAGTATGATAAGTTTTTCCTCTTATTATGTACTTAAAATTAATATGTTCTACTGTGTTATGAACTTCATATATGATAGTTAATTTTTTTTCCTACATTAACTTTAGTGTCTATTTCAAACAACAATTGATAGCTGTTCTTCACTCTACAATTCTATAAGGCTGTGGATGATGATATGAAATGATAATATGCTTGGGGAGTTATGCAAAATTTTCAAGTGCTACTCAAGTGTTACCAATATTATTGATAGAATTGCAAACACAATTGCAAGTTAGTATATTATTATAACTTGTTTGAAATTATAAACATGCTTAAAGATTTTTGAATAGTTATTTTTGTATGTAAAATAACCCAATTTATGAAATTATGGTTAAATGGGTAAACTTCAAAGGTTTGAAGCTTTTGAGTTTCATGAAATTAAGGTTCGCCATTAAAGACCTTTGGTTATGATGGTATTAGATATGACTTAGCGACCAAATGTTGCCAATAAAACTTTTTAGTGGCAACTTTTAAACTTTTAACGACAACAAAAGTTGCCACTAAAAATTCTTTTTTATTTGGTAGTGACATTTTATAAATGGACTCACATTTCTTGAATAATTTTTGGGGAGAATACATGCACCAGAAGTGATAATTTTTCAAAAGGATAGATGCTATGAAAATATATGCAAGAGAAACTTAATTACTCTATATTATATACTTTAAAGGTACTTATGTAGTCATAATATTAAAGTAGTTGATACTATAATATTAATGAGTAATAAAATAATATAATGATAATATATATAAAAATATGTGTTAGTTCTTGAATAAATGCACGTAATAGAATATGGTTTAGTTTTTAAAGAACTAATATAGATATTTCTCATTTTATAGTTATACACAAAATTCATAGTAAATATATATGTCTTGTAGATAGTATTTAAAAATTAAAAAAAAATTCATTTGATAATATATGATGCCAATGTCAATATTATATTAGATAATATAAAAGTATTAAAGGTTCTGAAAAAATTATTACATTATTATCTGAAAGGATGAAGTTTATTATTGATGATGCAATAGTTTTCCAAGTTGTAAAGAAAACTTAATAAGTTTTAAAGATATCTACCTCAATGGATAGTATATTAAGGTTATAAATGAAAAAATATTAAATATCTACTTATCATAACTATTTTATTAAAAAAATGTGTATTAGAAAAAATTATTTGCATTGTCTTCTATTTTGTATTATACAATTATTAGTACAATTAAATTATATGTTTCTAAACAGTAGAAGTTTATTGATCTAAATACATTTATTATTTAACATGATTAGTTAGGCCATTCTAAATTGATTATGATGTGAAAAATTATTGAGAATTCACATAAAATTAATTTAAAAACCAGAAGATTCTTTAATTCAAAGAATTCTTATATGCTACTTGTTTCTAAAATAAATTAATTACTAGATCATTACTAACTAAAGTTAAGATTAGATTTCTTGCATTTTTGAAATGTATCCAATGGGATCTACATGGGCTCATTCATCCACCATGTAAACCATTTAAATATTATATAATTTTGATATATGTATCTATATAAATGGTCATATGTATATTTATTATTAGCTTGCAACTTGGCATTTATGAGGTTGCTTTTTCAAATGATTTAATTAAAAAGACAATTTCTATACCATGCAATCAAGACAATTTTTCTTAATAATGTTAGTGAGTTTACATTTTAGGCTTTTAATAACTATTATATGTGCATTTAAATAGTAGTTAAAAAGTTTATTGCTTATTTTTATACAAAATAATTTAGCAAAACCATTCAATAAACACCTTTAATTAATAGTTGGACTAATGTGTATGAGAACAATACTTTCCATTTCAACATAGGGATATGCAATTTTATATGCAGTAATACTTATCGCATTAAACTAATAAGTTATTATAAATTCTTTCTATTACAATTGACTTTTGGTTAAGGGCTAAATATTTTTTTATTTTAGAATATTTAGATGTGTGATATATGTTCTAATTGTTTCATCACAACGTACAAGGATAAGACTTAAAAGAAGGTTAAGAATATATGATGATTATGAGTTCCCTTCTATTTATGGCACATGATTTGTCAGTTGTCATTTTTATGAAATAGTTTTCCCAGCATTAAGAGAAGATAATAAGTAATTGGAAACAAAAATACATGGAATGTATTATCATTATCTAATGTAGATCCTCATACAAAGTAACGTGAACTAGAAATTTAGAAAATAATATATTTACAAAATATTGCCAATGCTTCATTAAGACAATTAGTTGGTGTAAATGAAAATAAGTCATGCCTAAAACATGGTATATTCTTTGGTTTCAAAGATAAAAATACTCAAAAAGAAAGAAAGAAAGAAAGAAAGAAAGAAAGAAAGAAAGCAGCAAATAACCACAAAGTTCATAATGAGGAGGCAAAAGAGACCTAAGACATAACAAATCATAAAA
Source organism: Erythrophleum ivorense (assembly GCA_026724425.1). Lineage (NCBI taxonomy): Eukaryota > Viridiplantae > Streptophyta > Magnoliopsida > Fabales > Fabaceae > Erythrophleum > Erythrophleum ivorense. The sequence continues at coordinate 16,819,131 of JAIUCV010000017.1, forward strand.
CTCCAAAAAAAGTTTAGATACTTGAAAATAATGAAAAGATCTTGATAAGTTATGTCATTATATAAAAAAAAGATATGAAACCGAAAAGATGCAATTATCAACAATATTTTTTCATACATTGTTGCTATTGAAATAATATATCAAAATGAGGATTTTGAATTTAAATCTATCAAGAAATTTAGACAAAGACATGATTGGTCAAAAAAATGGAAAGAAGTAATTCAAGCAAAATTAAATTCACTTCCAAAACGTGAAGGGTTTGGACCTGTATTCCAAGCACCTAAAGTGTAAAACTAGTATGGTATAAATGAATATTTGTATGAAAACAAAATTAAAAAAAAAAGTTTTCAAATACAAAGCATGACTTGTAATATAAGAGTTTTCGCAAATGCTTAACATTGATTATAAAAAGATATATTCTCTTGTGATATATATAATTACCTTTGGATATTTTATTAGCCTAATAGCACATAAAAAACTTTACATGCATCTAATAAATATTGTTGCAGTACATTTATATGACTTGTTATATAGTAAAATTTTCATGAAAATCCCTGAAGGAATTAAAATGCTGGAAGCATATAAAAATTTTTGAGAAAATTGTTTAATATATTTACATAAATCCTTATATAGATCAAAATAGTATGGTTGCATTGGTATAATTATTTTAGCAAATATTTGTTGAAGGAAGGTTATAAGAATGATTTACTTTACCTATTGTTTTTATAAAAAAAAAAATGGTATAAATTTTGCCATAATTTACTATATATGTTGATGATTTAAATATTATTAAAACTCTTGAAAAGTTTCAAAATGAAGTTGATTATTTAAAGAATACATTTGAGATGAAAGATTTAAGAAAAATAAAGTTTTATCTTAACTTATAAATTAAACACTTAACAAATGGAATTCTTATTCAGCAATAAGTATATACTAAAAAAATCTTAAAGCAATTATATCCACTAAGTACCCTAATAGTTATAAGGTTGTTAAATGTGAATAATGACATTTTTTATCCTTGAGAGAATGATAAAACATTTTTTAGTTTTGAAATACCATATCTTAATATATATTGTCATAAGAGCATTAATATATATTACTAATAGTACATTGACTTAATATTGTATTTGCTATAAATTTATTAGTAAGTTTTAGTCTTTCTCTAACAAAATACATTAAAGTGGAGTTAAGCATTTATTTTTTTATCTCTAAAAGATTATGGAGTTATTTTATTCAATTGAATTTGGATCACAATTAATTAGCAATATAAATGCAAAATATTTATTTGATTCACATAAAGCTTGATCTCAAATACTTTATTTATTTATATCTTGGGGTACACTTATATCATCGTGTTTTATAAAATAAATTTTAGCTATTATTTCTTCAAATTATACATAAATAATTCTAATGCATGAGACAAGCCGATAATGTGTTAAACTGAAGTTAATGACCTAATATATTCAGAAGATGTATGATTTATCTTCATAAAAAAGGATTCCAACAATATTATATAAAAATAATACAGCACATGTAACTCTTAAAAAGAAAGTATATTTTAGGAGCTATATTAAAGAAAATAGAACAAAATATATTTTATTAAAATTCTTTTTCACTCATAATCTTAAAAAAAATGGTGATTCATTTATATGATAATCTAACAAATTTGTTAACTAAGACATTTTCTATTGTTACATTTGAAAAATTGGTGTACAATATTATGACAAATCAATTCAAAAATATTAAATGACATAGTTATTAAAGGGAATAAAAGACACGTTCACTACAACAATGCAAGTAATTCTCGGCAAAAGCATTTGATAAAATTTGATAGAAGCAATTTCTTTTTTCTTTTTTTAACTTTTATATTCTAAAATTTAGTAAAAAGCATCAAAAATAGTAAAAGGCTGACAAATTTTTGCAACATGGCAATTAAATTGAGTAAAAGAAAAAATTTGGTCACCCAAGTTACTGTTGCAATAAATAACGATAGAAAAATAGTTGGTTTTAGCCAATTAAATTATTGTCGCTAAAAATAGCGACAACCATATAGTTGGTGATAGCCAACCATTTAATTAAATTATATATAATATGTACATTTAAATTTTAATTAGTTAATATATAATAAATTAAAAGTAATATAATCTAAATATTTATTTAATTTAGATTATAATTATGTTATAAGTTATATTATTTACAATTATTATTAAATAGTAATTTTTTTAATAAATCAATTATTATATTATTTAATAAATATACAAATAAATGTAAATGATATAATAAAAGATAAAACTTTTATGAAACAATTGATAACTAGCGATAGCATCTGGTAGCAACATGGCTGGCTTTGTATAATTTAAATATGGCTAGTGGGAGGTAATAATATTATATAGTGTAATAATATTATATATATATATATATATATAATGCTATGTATAATTTAAAATTTTAATATAAATTAAAAATTTTAATTTTAATTAAGTGATATATGATAAATTAGACATAATATAATCTAGATGATTTATATTATAATTATATTATAAATTATATTATTTATATTAATAATTAGTTACAAAACACAAAAATTTTATAGAAAAAGAAACTTAACATCACTCAAAAATGGATAAAATGGGTAAAGGTACATAAAAAATTAACATTTAACAAGTAGACAAAGGGCATGAATTTTAAAAAAAGAAAAATAGCAAAAACAATTTTTGGGCCTTCCAAATTTTCATTTTTCTTAGATATAAATAAATCCAAATAAATCTGCAAGTTTTGTTTTACTCTCATCATTTTTATTTTTGTTTAAGTCTTTCATCTCTCTCATTGTCATTTTCAAAGGTAAATTTCAACTCTCATTGTCTTTGCGTATTTGATCCCTTCATATTTTTTTTCTTTTTCTTTTTGTGGTGGTTTTGCTTTTTGTCTCTACTCTCTCATCTTCATCTTTCATCTCTGTTGATCTTTCATTTTGAATTTCTTTTTGTTTTTTAAGGTGAAGTTTTTGATTCAAAGGCTTTTCTTTCTTATTGAATTTTTTTATTTGATTGGTCTAGTTGGTAGATGAAGTTTCTAAATCCAGTTAAAATGTTTGATTGATTGAAATGGTTGAAATGTTTTTTTTAATTGATTTATCTAGTAGATTGTAGTAAGATAAGAACTTATTTTGATTATTTTTAATGTATCCTTTCAGATAAGTTCCTTGGTACAATATTGAGAAAGAATATTTAAATATTTTGAAGTTTTAGATGCATAAAAATTTTAATCAAAGTGAAAAGCACAAAATGAATGGAAGAAGAAGAAAGGAAGAACATGAACCTAGAAAGAGAAACTAGAAGACGGATGGGTGAAAAAGAAAAGAACACAAACAGAAAGAGTGATTGGAAGCAACCCAAAAAATCCAAAAACACAAAAAAACCCATAAAATAGTTGGATGGATGCGAAACATATCAAACCTAGAAAATACAAAAAAAAAATAATAATAGTAATAATAATAATTTAAATATACTTTGAAATATAAATTATTATTAATTATAAACAATCATAATAATATAAAGTTTATAAATATTATAAATATTTATAGTTTATTGTAATACCTATTAATTATTAATATATACAAAATATTTGATATATTTAATAAAACTATTTGAAGCTTATAATATGATTTGCAAAAGCAATATGATAGGACACATGTCCTGTCCCAATTCTATCACAAATGTTTTTCATAGACATCACATTTTTTTTTATTTTTTAAATTAATAAATTAATTTTTTATAATTTTGAAGTATTATTTAAATTAATTTAAATAATTCGTACTAATTATTATTTAATAATTTATTTTTTATTCAAATTTTTATTGACATTATATCTATATTAAATACAACTCTTATTTATTATAATAAATTACAATGATATGACATGATTTTACACAATTTCAAAAGAAGTAAAGGAGAGAGAAATATCATTGTTACATGATAGGAAAAATTATCAGAATAAATTAGTTATAAAGAAAAAAGTGATAGATTATCTAATTGAAATATCTGTTGAAAAAGTATGACTTTTGATTGTTTTCAACAAAAATTTTAGTTGAATCAATGTCATTGTTGTAGTGTAACATTGTACTCCTTTTTTCTTAATCACGGTTTTGTCCCATTGTATTTTCTTAGCAAAGTTTTTAATGAGACAATTGATATTGTGTATTATTTTTCCTTAACAAGGTTTTTATTCTACTGAGTTTTCTTTTTAGTACGGTTTTTAACAATGTAAATTTAATTTTTAAAATGGAGGGAAAAGCCATATTATTTAGACACCTTTTAGAAGAAGAAAGTATAACTTTTGCTCACACTCACGAAAATTAGCTTTGTCCAAGTAATTAAAAAGTATGAGCAAATTGTATTTTCTTCCCCTTGAAATTAGAAGATACATTACCTTGATCTTTCTTGTAATAAAAAATAAGTTATAATTATATTTATTTTAACTAAATATCTTTTCATATATTATTTACATAATATAATATGTATTAAATACATATTTGACCAATATAAATAGTCAATAACTTAAAATTAGAATAAATTAATTTTATAGTTTACAATACAAAATAAATAATATTAAAATAAAAGTTTTTAAAAAAATATTTTTAATAATTTATACCTTTAACAAAAAGTAATATTATTTTTAAAGGTATTTTAGTTATATTCTAATTTTGAAGGATTTATATTTTTTTCATAATAAAAAATGTATAATTTATTTATTTATCTTTTTATTTTAGGGAAGAGTAATATACCTCTCAAGTAAATGGGGCCATATTGTTCGATGTATATCAAATTAATGGAATGACTTGAATACAGAAAAACTTTTTTTTTGGCTTCGAATGCAGAAAAACTTAGTGAGATGTATATCAATCGTCACATCTATCTTGAGCCACGGAATTCAAATATGAAACAAATCTCTAAACAAGAAACGAAGTGGGGCAACATTGTTTAAGTTATATTCATAGTTCGGGTAGCATTTGGACAAACTGGGCAGGCCATTTGTTTTGGCGTTACTCATAAGGGGCTCCGTATATTTTAAAATTGTAAACTTTTTTTGTCTTATTTCATTGACAAAAGAGAAGAATTGATAAAGAAATCAACAAGAACAGTTTTGTTATTGTTTAATTAATTAGCCAATGAAAACATAACAATAATTTGTTTATTAATTTAAGTAGCTTGTTTATTCAAGAAAACAATTTTGTTTATAAAAGCATTTGGCATTTCTTTTTGCTATAGCTTTAGGTGAATCAAGTGCCAGATTAGGTACTTTGTCTTAGGTCATGTGCTTTTAAGGTTTTAAACTATAGTCCACAATTATAATTTCAGGTCTTAAGATTATTAGAATAAATTATATGATCGTGTTTTTGAATTTTACTAAAATTATATAATTTTTTATTTTTAAGATATACATTTTAGCCTAATTTTAGTCTTTTTATCTAAAATACATTCTATTAACAAAAATATACAAATATGTATTATATTCAAATATGTATAAATACAAATAAAGAGTAAATTTTGTTTCTATTGAATTTAATTGAAAGAAAAATATGTTTTTAAGTAAATAGAGGGTGTTTTAGTAAAAAAAAGTTTAAATTGGATTAAAGTATAATATAACTTTTTATTTTAAGAGCAATTTATATATATCTTGAAATAGAGAAAAAGTTTATGTAATTTTAACAAAACTTAAAAGATATTTGTGTAATTTACTCAAATCATTATTGTAAGAAATTTGAGAACAAATTACACAAATCTCTTTTAAATTTTATTGAAATTGTATGAAATTTTCTTTTATTTTTAAAATATATACAGTCCTCAAAATAAAAAATTGTACTACACTTTAGTTTAATTTTAAATTTAGTTTTTTAATTAAATTTAATAAAGCCAAAATGTACTCTTTTTTTTATTTGTGCATATTTGAAAATAAAACCTATTCTTTTTTAATTTTATTTATACATATTTTGATATAATACATATTTCTATGTTTAGGTTAATGGATGTTATTTTAATCCAAAAAATTTAAAATTAAGCTAAATTATATATTTAAGAATAAAAAAATTATATAATTTCATCAAAGAATATGTTTAATTTTTAAAATTTTATCGCTACATTAGGTTAGTAACTTTAATCTACAATACTTTATTTTCTAGCGTTTTATAATCATTAAATTACTACTACCTCAGTTGTCACTGCTATGGTAATCACAATTTAGAAGTTTGAGTCTTATTGCTGCAAAATGCCGATCAATATTTAGGTTAAGTTATGAATTGCAATTTTTAAAATATAATGGTTGAAGTATTCTCTCGCAACTAAATTCTCTTCCTGAAAAATTATATGAAACACTTTCTCATATTGTTTTATAAGTGCATTTAAAATTTGTCTCAATATATGAATAATCTCTAAACCAGCTGAATTTAAACTAATAAAAAAGAAATACTATTTATTCATTTCAAGAGAACTAATCTCTTTGAGTCTATTAATTGCATTATTGATGCAAATGCATTTCAGCTCTTAAACATCCAAGAAACTGGCATTCTAATCTTATAAATTGGATTAATAAAAATTTGATGATATAAAACGACACAGTGACACACTCCCACATGCAGTTACAGTTTAAATTATCTGTTTTTATAACTTTAAATCTAATCAAATTGATTCTCTGAAAGTATGGTCATTAATATAAATTAATCGTGCGTATTTGTGGTCCCTATATGCCCCACAAATTATTGAATTTTAAAATGATATTAAACAAATGTTTACTTTTGCAGCACAAAACCCCAATTCCCAGAAAAATTGATTAACTAACAAGAAGCTGGCTGATTAATCAATTAATTAAGGAGTCGTTTTGATATGCTGGCCGGGGCGGGAGGGGGGGGGGGTGGGAAAGAATTAGGATCCTAAGGGTTAAATAATTTCAGATACTGACATGATACATGGGGATAAACTAATGGTTCTTGGGGGGAAAAAAAAGAGAATTAGGTTCAAAGGGTTAAATAATTTCAGATACTGACATAAGAAACAGTCCAAAATGTCAATGATACAAAATAGTTCCTGTATCCATGCTTAATACTTTAATAGCTTCACAGAATAATAGAGTATTAATCTCTTTATAATAGTTGAGTAATTATTTCAATAAATTAAGCCTTGCCTTCTCAATCTAAAATTAATTTAAATCTCTTTAGCTATACTTTTGCTATGGGTGTCTCATAGCTATAAAAATCTGAACCTGTATTCAACTCATTTTTAAAAGATTTAAAGACTCAATAATTATATTAAGTTATGTATAAAAAACTAATATAATAAGTTGGCCCAAGTTAATATTAATAGAGTAGTTCTAAAATGGCAAGTCATCTTATTTTATATTTTTTATTAGACAATTTGACTTGATCACCATTATTAGTACATCATGAAAAAAATTTATAAATAAAAATCCTCAAAAATACAAATAGAGAACAGACAACATTGATCAATCAATAAACCTAAGAAACATTACTCTTTACTTTGTCTTGCTAGATATTTTACCTATCTATGAGGACCTCTATTATTCTCATACCTCAATAAATTGCTTTTATCTCTTCTTCTCACTCCCTGCTTCCTTTTTTGTCTGAAAAGTGATTTCTCATACTGAAACAACTTTAATTAACAATATTATAATTAAAGGGCCAAAAAACTTGTATTTTTTTTTACTTAGAAGTGAGGTTGTATAATTAGAAACAAAGTTTGATTTTTTAGGAGATGAATCCATGAAGCCAAATATACAATCATGAATGGCCTTTTGACTAAACTAGATGACTCAAAAACACATCATTATGGCTCTATTATTGTTGAACCCTGTAGGTGCTACATGTGAATAATCTGGCAAAATTTGAACATATATATTCCCTTGATGAGCTTGTGTTCAAAGCATTGCCATCTTCTGTAGAACTTTTCTTATACATAAGATTTTATGGGAACTATATTTTCTCATTAACATAGAGTTGCTTGGACAGCAGGTAAAATTTCGAGATTTTTTTTCTTTTTACATAAAAAATTTGTCAAATTCCTTATTTGAACCCTAATATTTGTTGAACCTTAAATTCATAAGATCGTGAAATTTAATATCTATATAATTTGCATGAAAAACGTGTGTGTGTGTATAACATCAGTGTCTATCAAGAGTAATTTTATATCATTGAATAACTTTTATGGAATAGTTACAAAATCCATCCGTAAAATAAAAGTTTCTTATCATAAATATTATTCTTATAAGATTTGACATTAATCTAAAGTTGTGTGATGTACTTTCAGTTCATAAAAAGTAAGGCACAATATATTAAAAAAAACCTATTAAGTATTTGATTTCACACGTAAAATTATTTGATTTTAATAAAATTTGATATAAAAAATTAACATAATTATTATTTTTAATCCGACGCTTGGATTAATAAAAGTCAATTCCTATAATGAAAAATGTTTATGAGTGTCAAATCTTATATTGATATGAATAAATTCACATCTCTCTCTCTCTAGAGAAACTACTCCTTGAGGGGTAACTTGTGAAGACTAATATAATTATTTAGTCCTTAGATTATTAATTTTATTTAACTTTAATTTTCAAAAACGAATTAATAAATACACAATTTAATCATAAAAATAATGAATCCATCGTACCTAAGTCAATTTATCAAGTACAAAACTATTAAAAAAATTGACATGCAATTTGGGAAACTGTAATTATAGTTGATGGCATAATTACACGACTACACAAACCTCATCAAACTGAAAGATACACTAGCTCCAATAAAATCCATACATAGATAACGATGGTTGCACAGTAGTGAGCGGGAGAACGATAACAATATTCTCAAATGTTCAGAAAAAGTTTCGAGTTGCAAGTGATAGCAGATAGAGAAAGGTAGATGCATGTAAGGAAGAGAGAGAAAGAGAGATGGACATGGTGATGGCGAAAATATAATGAGATGCCGTGAGCCGTATATGACCAAGTGCAGATCACGTTCAAGACGAAGACATGCTTTGTCAGTTTGCGACTACAAATAATATCCAATTTCAGACATCCATAAAAACGACTTTATATATAAACAAATCTTTTATACTGTACAGATAGAGACGTCCACAAGCAGGCTCCGACAAGTTGCATGTGTTATTACCGACGACTTCATTAATTAATTGTATCCTAAATAAAATACTTTTTACTCACTCCACATCCATTAGTTTCTTATTTGGCACTATACTCTCTTCTTTTTGTACATTTACTTTACTATTTTCATTCACAGTACCAATGCTCCTTTTCTTTCCAACCACTGATAAATGCAATGTCTATGTTTGTGTAATTGAATACTTTTGCTATAGATTTTTTATGAAAAATTTTAGTTACATAATATTTTTATAAGTTTAAAACAATTTAATTTATATTATGAAAACCTATATAATTAGAAAAATTATATAATCTTAAGCCTGATAATAACTTACATGAATCCTTAATTATAAAAGAAAATAAATCCTAAAATTAAGGAACCAATTCATTCATGGACCATTCACAAAAATAGTCATTTTGCTCAAAATATCACGATATATTGACAGCTACAATATTAATTTTTTCATCTACGCTTATAGGAAAAAGACTCTTACATTTCACACTTATTGAGTAATACAATATATTTTTGTTAAAATTTTTTATCTATATTTTACATACGTGCCAACAATTATATATGTTCTAAGAAGTTTAACTTTTTGCAATTTAATTTTTCTTTATCAATTTCTGGTGTGAAGATGCATTGCTTAATATATATAATACTCGATAAATAAAATATGTATTATTGAGCATGACATTATGTGACCCATGGTATTAAAGGATGAGCATGACAAACGCAACTGGATTTGGATACAAGTATACACGATACATAAAGGGACTCTAGTAATCTCAATTGAAACATGTTATATTAAATTGCATGTGCAATATTTTTACCTTGTCATCATCGAAATGAAGGGGTCAAATTCCATGAAGTATTAAAAATATTGTATTAGAGATTTCAACAAACGCCGTACTTTCATACTTTGTTTGAATATTTAAGATGATCAGGCGTTAAAGATTAGATTTAATTAAGCTTGAGTAGATCAAATTTGGATCATTCTTATCAATATGTCAAGAAGTTGATTGAGATTGAAGCAGCATAAGCTAGCTCAGAAGATTATGTGAGTTGAAGTTTTGTTTTTATTAAAATGATCAAATTCAAGTTTGATTAATTAAATTTGACTCTTAACTATATCAACCCTGATTAATGGAATAATTATAATTGAAAAATCTCAAGCTGAAGATATTTATATTAAATAATTTTAAAATTTAAAATTATTTTTAAAAGCCCAAAAATTAAAATTTGTAATTTGTCATTTTCTACAGAATTTAAAATTTTATCCTTTGAATCTTTTAAAATAATTTTAAAATTTAAGGTCTTTCATTATAAATATTTTCAACTCGAGATTGTCAACTATAATTTTCCCTTGATTAATACTTAAACAGGCCCAGTAATGTCAGGTTTGAATCACACTATATATAGCAAACTTAGCCAGATATTGTCCAAATTTTTAGAGTGGAAAAAGTTATAAAATGAATATTAAGTTATAGCTTGGCATTGTTGAAATTATCTTCTATGTATAACAAGTCTACGGATTAAAAAAAAAAAGAATAAATAAATAATTCAATCCCTAAAAAATTTCTCTCACATCAATTTGGACTTTTAAAAATAAAGACTTTTAATTTAGTCTTTTAAAAAACATACTCTCATCTTAATTTGGCCTTTCAAAATAAAGCTTTTCAATTTTATCTTTAAAGAACCCTTTCATCTTAATTTAATCTTTTGAAAATAAGGTCTCTTACTTTAGTTCCGCAAATATTTTTCGCCCACAAATACTTCCAAAAGGAACCATTTTGATCGGCCAAAAAAAAAAAAGAAAAAAGTTTAAATTGAGAGAATTTATTTTTGTAGTATTAAATTAAGAAAAGAGTGATTTAGAAATTGAATTGAGAGGCTTTAGTTTTAAAAATTAAGAAGATAGTGATATATTAGATGAAAAAACATTAATTTATTTTATTAAAAAAAGCATATAATTCATGATATATATCCAAATTAAGTTATGCCTGTTGCATCCCTCTTAAAATATTATTAATTATTTCGAGTTTTTGTCTTGGTGGGGGGGCAGTTTTTGATTCCTACCAGATGGGAATTCTCCTATGATAGTACTTTGGAAAGATCAAAATAAAACATTCTTTTGATCACTTCGTTTAGTTATATCATCGTGTTTGCTCAAATAATTGAAAGAGAAGTTTAAACCTACATATCTTATAATATCTGCCAACAGACTTCCCTTTGGATGACATGTATGGTATTTTCAGATTTATCTGCATTAGTTTATCATAAGCGTTATAAGTAGTAGCTTTTTTACACTGATCTTGCATGTTAATATTTTTTGTCCTTTTTAAAATTAATTAGTGTATGACATGCTTTAAACATAGTCAAGGATCATTAAAGTTTATATGGTATCATTTTAACAAATTATTCTATTACACACTTACGTTTGTTCTTTGCGTTTAGTCTTTTTGAACTAGATTTTCTTCCCATAAATATCCATAGCATTGAATGTATGAAAGTGATCGAAAGCGCAAAAGTGAAGCTCGAGGTGAAAAAGAAACCAATGACACTGCAGCTTCATGGGATCAACTTTATCTTTTAAAAGTTACAAGTAATGATTCAAATGATGGTCGTTTTTTTTTTTTTTGTGCAGGCAATGTATGACACCGCATTTAATTAGGACTAAGAAACTCTAAGAACCATTGTATATGAGAGACTTCATGAAAAAACATTATAGAACGGATTCCCTGCACTCTTTCTGGTGACTAAGGGAATGCAGTTAAATACATATTTGATGTGTTTTTTTTATTATAGAGAAATATAAAATTTTAATTGTGAGGATAAAAATTTTAATTATAAAAAATAAAAATTTTAACTGTTAACAAAAAATATATTTTAAAATTTTTAATTGTGAAGATAAAAATTGTCCTTTATAACTATAAGTTGAAAATATTTATTGTAAGAGATTATAAATGTTGACATTATTTTAAAAGTCAAATGGATAAAATATTTTTATCCTCATCATTACAATTTTTGTAATTAGAATTTTTGTCTTCACAATTAAACTTGTGGAGTGTAATTTTTTTCATAGATAAAAATTATATTATCACAGTTAAAATTTTTTTATTTTTACAAGTAAAATTTCTTTTCACACTTAAAATTTTTAGCCTCTCTTAAAAAAAGAGACATGTCAAGAATATGCTTAACTGCATCACTTAGTCACACTAGTAACTGTAGAGAATTCATGTTCCATATACGTGTGTTTGACATGGTATAAACTATAATAATTTCTTTCAAAAGAAAGTGTTCAAACGTTTTGGTATACCAAGAATATTAACTTATTTAATTAGGATTATTTTCTATTCCATATTTGAATTAATAATAAAAAATAAAGGTTAATTTTTATATATTTAAAAATTGAAAATCAAATTTATGAAATGATATATATAAATGGAAAAAAGAAAGAGAAAAAGGTAAGTTTTGTGCATCATGTATCTGTGCGTGAGTCATATATACTTTGTCCATGCATTGCTAATTTGCTGTAATTGTTCTTTATATAGTGTATATACTTTAATTCTAGCTTTTGCCCTTAAACGGCTTCGATGGGAAAAGATCCGATAAAATTTACAAAAGTTGTAATTTTTTGATATTGTTACTGTGAATTGTGATGTTCGACCAACTTGTGTCCGCCTGTTTACCTGCGGGGTATTGCTGTACATCATTAACAATGTCCTACGTTGACAAAAGGCCAAAGCATTGGGGCTTTTGTGACGTGCACTTCGCTGCTAAAGTCAGTAAACAAATAAAAATAATAAAAATAAATAAAGGGTTAAGCGATAGCATAAAGCAAGAGGCTGAGTGTAATAATAATTATTTTGTAAAAGTGTGGATGCCGAGAAAGTTGGGCTTACATTTTTTTTTTGTCTAAAATTTTTTTATGTAAGAAAAAAATTTGATATAATAAGCAACAGATCTATATAAATAAATCTTATTAAACTCTCTCTCTTTCTCTCTTGTGTATAGAGATTTTTCAGACATAAAAAGTGTATTCGATTAAGTGACCCAAAAAAAAAAAAGAGAATGTAAAATATGAATAAATAAAACATAAAATAATTTTTTTATTTTTATTTTTAAAAATATGATTTAATAATTAAAATAATAATTTGATAGATAAAATTAAAAAAATAAAAATATAATAAATGTTACATAAATTATACTATATATATTTACTTTGTAACCAATAAAACTGAAAATTTTTTAAGTGTAACTGGAACATGGTGTACTTAAAAAAATTAAAGGTTGAGACTGAATTTGTATAAGTAGAATCTATGTGTAGTACAGGTAAGATCTATGTACAAAATAAATTTTAACCGTTAAATATATAAATGACGTAACACACTTGATATACGGAAGAATTGCTCATGAAATTGAGCGAAACAGATCACCTTATGGGAAAGTCGATGAGCTGGACCAGTTGCACGGCTTTGATCTTCATGTGCGAGGCTAGTGCCAGCTGGGTGGATTAGCTCCATGGTGCATGACAGACCTTGCGATAGGGAGTTGAATGGTTGTGTGGAAGGTTGATCTTCCATATGATAGCAATGTAACAACTATGGTATATGTTCGAGATATGAGCTGGTTCTGAGAGTTCAATTACCCACAGATTATGTATCACCAATATCAGATTAAAAAGAAAAGCAACTAAAAAATGAGAATTTATTTTTCTAATACGATCTTCAATAAAAATATTGGAGTAAATCATGCTAATCTCTCATGAAGTTTTGTTCAGTTATATAATATTTTTTTATTTTAAAAATATCATCCACTTCCTAACATTTCATATATATTATAAAAACTTTACATATTATCTACTGTTTGTTAATAAAAGGGTAGCTTTTTTTTTTGGGGCACAAAATCTGTTTCATCCAGAGTGGAAAGCACTTTTTTCTTCTTTTTCTTTTCCAAAATATTGTTACTGGTTTACCTTTATTGTTTGCTCTGATTATGCCTGTACGATCTATGTTAATTGTTTATAAAAATATCTTGTCAAACTGTTGTATTGTTGTGATGTTAATCTTTCATAAAATTGTGATTTTATTTTTAGAAGAAATACAGTATGTCTAAAAAATTAATTTTATTGATAGACAATGAATAATAAATTTTTTATAATATATATATCAAATATAAAAAATAATTAATATTTTTAAAATAATAAAAATATCAAATATAATTTAACTAAGTCTCTTAGAGGAATGGAGGAAGGTTGATGTATTCTATTCAAAAATATATGATCAAATAAATTTGTACAAACATTTTCTCTTCAAGAATAATGGCCTCTCATTTCTGAACAAGTTGAATTAATTAATGAGTTGGTAAAATGAATCATGAAAGTGGATGCTTATTAAAACATAAAAGCATGTTGAGATGGACACGACGAGTTAAAGTTAAAAGGAAAAACAAAAGTAGCATCTGAAAAAGCAAAGTTAGAAACAAAACAGGCAGGGAAACCCATGTGCCTTATAGTTCCATGAAATGTTCAATCTATATTTATGAGAGCCCAAATGGAAATGGTAGATTAGATCAATGGCCCTTGCTTCTCCGTCCTACGTGGGTATGCCCATGAATGTCTCCTTATAAAAGTCTAGTGTCTTTCGTCGATGTGACTCTGCATTCCTGCATTTGTCCTTCTTATTGTTCTTGTTGCTTTTTAACCAACCTTTTTTTTCCTCAAAAATAATTGCCCTAAAACCTTTTATCGAGTAAATATATAATTTTGTCCTTCAAATGTATATCTCATGAAGTTTTAGTCTCTCATTTTATTCCTCTACACATATGTTAATTATTTAAAATTTGTAATTTATTAGACCAGATTACGTGTTCACTCTACCTTGAGGAATATATAATTTGGTCTCTCAAACATACTTCGTAATATTGTAGTTAAGGGTGAAGGTAGGAAAAATTTTTGGGAGGTTACATTTACTTTTATAGAAATCTATATGTAAATTTTATTTTTTCCAAAGGATCGTACCTAATTTTTGCCAAAACTTTTATATGCACATTAATGATCTCGAAATCCCACTTGTCTCCCCTTAATTGTAGTATTAAATTTATTTTCTACTCATGTAAATCTCTTTAATTTGCTTTACGTTAGTATCTTTGTTACACTAAATTGTATGTTTATTCTACTTCAAATTACCAACTTAATATACACGTACAGTGACAAACTTCGAGAGCTTGGTTCATATAGAGCAGTAAATCAAATGACTAAAATATAGAGATTTTTTTTTGGGGGTCACAAAGAGGCATATTTTTAAAAGAATAATTTGTATATTTACTTTTTTTTTTTAAATTTTCATCAAAATTCTAGATGTGTGATATTAGAATTAATTATAGGTCCTACTTATTTCTATTTTCTTTACATATTCAATCAATAAAAAAGTACTGAGTTCTTTGAAAATAAATTTCTTGTGTTTAGAAACTAAATGCATGAGATGCATTCATACATTTAATGAGAAATATAGGGGAAAAAAAAAAAGAATGTATGGAGCCCATAAGAAACTCTTATTCTCTCGATGCCCTGGAAGGATGTCGCTCCGTTTTGAAAATCTTTCACCAATCATTCCATCCCTTCATTTGTGAATATCTATTCTTTTAGCTGAATTTTTTAGTGCAAACTTTCTAATTCCCTAATGTTTAAGTCTCCTCAGAGAGGTACATAGCTCTTTGCTTAAATCATAGTGCTTCCTTTCCATCTTTTACCCCAAATGGCTAAACCTCCCAACCCTACAGGAAAAATAATGGACGGGCATATCCACTTTAGTTGCTCCTATCATTCTCTTTTCTCTCTGAATGTGTTTGTGTGTTATCATGGCATGCACTTTATGCCATTGAAGAATAATAGCTCTATCTTGTGAGATATTTTTGTGTTGGTTAACTTCTTTCACAGAGACACACTAATCAATATTTGTCACATATAATTAACATAATTTAGGAAAGTTCAACTATATTAAAATAATTATATTAACAATTTGGTTCTTTGAAAGGTAAGTCCTTAAATTATTTACCCATTGATTTTATAGCTTTGCACTACATTAGTAGACAAGTCAAAGCTTTGACTAACAAATTTTGTGAAATGGCTTGTGCAGAGAAATAAATTCAAGAAGTTGAAAAAATATATCTTTTAGGAATAAAAATTAATACAGTCTATTAAAATTATATTTTTATTACTTTTTTAAATAAAATCTATAAATATTGTCTGTCTAAAAAAATAATATATTATTTAAGTGGTACTTGTAGCCAGTTGATTCTGATGAACAAAAATCAAAATGAAACAGACATAAATATATTAAAAAGCTAAGGATGAATTCTTCCCGTCTTGATGGGTGATTAATGCACTTAATTATTCCTTAATTAAGAGGTCCTTTTCTGCACACACCATAATTGTAAGTGTCAACATCACTGTTAAGTCACAGAGATGCCAAATAACTTGGTATCATTGGTAAAACATATTAATATCTGCCTAAATTCTTTAATTGCAAATCATTACAAAAGGGATAATGATAGCTCCCTTGGATGGTCTTATGTCTCATCCAAGTCACCCACTTCTTTTAATTAATTTGTTTGTGTTCTCAAACTTTAATTTTGACCACAACCACCAATAAAAGCTTAAAGCGGATATAAGTGGGTACAGAATGATCTTAATTATATATATTTTTTATTAAACAAATATTATATGAACACTTAAAAAAATGTGTATCAATTTTTGGCACTTATATTTTAAATTTTGTATATTATGTATCATATCCCATGCATTTATATATTTTCATATTTCTTAATATTTCGCACACTTTTATAACACTCATCTCCTCCTCTTTTTGACAAGAATCTCATAAAAAAAATATTTATTTCCTTTTAGTTTTTAAATTACATCCATTGGAATATAAGATCTGTCTCTTGACATTCTAATTTTTCTTTGAGTTTATATAAAAGGTGGTTATATAAATCTCTTTTAAAAGATTTTGTGTTCGAAATTAACTGCATAATTAACAGTGACCTGCCATTTACAATTGAACACAATCTCTATTTATTAGCAAAAATTAAATTAGAAAAGGTTAATTACCCGCTAAATGAAAGAGAATGTACATAAAGCTTATTTGTTTCTTATTTCTTAGAAGTATTGATATACACAACCATTTTGGTTCATTTATTAATTAATGTGCTCCTTAACATGGGATGCTTATGTTCATTAATTTGATCAAATGGTTTGAAAGCTTCTTGCTGAGAGATTTGTGTGATGATAACTAATAATTGAAAAAGTAACATAGTACAGATCACAAGTCTCGGATCTTATCATGTTTGCATCTCCTTTTACAAGATATTCTTCATTGCAATAATAGCTAGACTTACATTTGCATTAGTATCAACAGAATATACAGTATCCTAACCTTCCACTTTTATCAGTTGGGAGCAACTTTTCTTTTAATAGCAATTAGGTGATCTTTGTGCCTGCGCACATCAATTAATTTATTTTTTCAATCTAATAATTTACATTGAAATAAGAAGATTTAGTACAAAATTCTTTACGTTTTGACTCTGAAAGATTGGTTCAACTAAAATTCAAACTTATAACACTATGCATAATTAAATTTTACATACTCATTTTCTAATATTAATTTACCTTTTCCGTCTAATAATTTACGTCGAATAAAAGAAGATTCACAGTAAATTTTTCACGTTTTGAAACTAAAAGATTGGTTCAGCTAAAATTCGAACCTATAACAATGTGCCTAATGAAATATATTACATACTCATTTTCGCTATTAGACCAACTTTAAGGTTAGTTTGTGCTTAGCAATCAAAGAGAAAGAGAGAGAGAGAGACAAGCAATCAATTATGAGGAGACCAAAATATCATGTTTATAGCTAGATAGGACAAGAATTGTGTAAATAAGTGAGAGACAAGAAAAGTGTAGGGTAGAGAGAATTGAGGTAACAATATGTAAGAAGGGTAGGAATCCCATGTGCTCCAACCCTCCAACCCCAGACGAAATGTCTCACCATGTGCCCTACTGTGTAAAATGAATGGAAGAGTCAACCTCATTAATTTTATGGACAAGAATATCTGTGAGAGAGTGAGTGAGAGGGAGAGAGAGTATTTCATCATATCAGCCACAAGAAGTAAGCTCAATTGTTTCTGCACTCTCTTGGATGCAGCTTTGAAGCTTACTTTGAATAATAACATTATATTATTACCCAATTATTGTTGTTCTAACTTGTAAAGACAATTCTTTGGTAGTCAAAATGAATTGACATTGTTTGTTATTAACTGTTATATGAGTATAAATGTACACTTCCAATAATCAGTATCACTGTCAACCAAAAGAGGTATCAGTATATTATTGTTATGAAAACCTTACGATATGAGATTTTGACAGGTTTAAAACACTCAACCCACTCTGTCAAGACCCAGTTAAGAGCAATGGGTGCAATTTGCTAAGTACGACAAATCACTTTAAACGAGTGGCTTCCAGAGTTTTACTAAACCATTTGATCTGATTATCATTATTAGCTTATTTTTTAAAATTTTTTGTAAATATAGGTCTTTCCAAGACTAAGAGGATACATTATAGCTTATTTGTGATCTTTATTCTTGTATTATCTTGATACTCAAATAAAGATAGCCTCCTCTCTCTCACTAAAAGATTCCTCTCTTTGTCTATAGTCAAATCTTGCCTGAAACAATTATGATTTAGGAAAAAATTGTATTTTATTTTTTAACTTTATTTATAAAATTGGTATATAAATTTTAAAATATAACAAAAACACTTTAATGACCTTTTGATTAAAATAAAAATGTTAAATTTTAGTTAAAATTAATTGTAAGAGGTCCCACGATTTTCATGTAGCTTCTTGTATCTGTACTTTCATCTCAATATTAATTTGCAGAAAAATTATTGAAACGAGAAGGAAATCTCTAAGCTAAATTTGAGCCAATTCTAAATTTATTTGAAGCATTAAGGTGAAAAGTTATGCAAAGGGAAGAACAGGGAGGATCTTGATCAAAAGAATTTTAGAACCCCAAGGTAGAGCTTGATCACAACCTATCCTTGAGGCTAAAATGTGAGAATTTAGGCAAGTGCTAAGCTAAGCTGCTTTAAATATAATATAGAAGGGTGAGTGCAAGCATATGACATGACCTTTGCGGGTTTGTATGATTTGCTTACTATACAGAAATCCATAGTTTTTACATTTTGATAGATATAATATATTAAAATTAAGTAAATTGAGCTAATTATAAATAAATATGTAAATATATTAGATTTAATTTGTACTAAAAGATATTGACTTGATTATATATTTATCGATTATTAGGTTGTTTACCTATTTCTTTTGCAGACGGTGTCTACCTTATCAGTTCCACAAGCTAAAGCTCAAGAGCAATTTTTAAAAAAAATTTCTTTTCTGAAAATTAATCAATTAATTATGGTAAGTTGAAAGCAAGACAGGATTGGGAAAGGAAGGGTTGAGGAAACTCCGAAATACAGCAAAAGGTTTATAAGCTAGATGGGCTGCACCAATCATAGGCTCAAGGAAAGTGGGTATTATAAATTATAAAGCCCAGTGTTAAAAATAATGCTTAATAGCCCAAAAAGGAAAATTTGGCGTCTTTTTATTATTATTATTATTATTTTCTTGTTTCATGAATTAAATCTGATTGTGGTTGATTCTGAACTTTTCACTTAGGGCTTTGCTTGTTTTTCAGAAGAAAAAAATATGATTTTTTCGAACAAAATAGTATAAAGAAATAATTCCATAACAATTTTTTGTTTATGTTCCCTTCATTAGAAAAATATTCCGTAGAATATCTTCTTTTTGTTCGAATTACGTGAGGAAAAAAAGTAAGTGGACAATGAATTAATAATAATTATAGGCAATGATGGCGAGACAGTGGTCAGTAATGCGACGCAAGTAATGGTAACTAGTTGGGTGTTAGAAGTGATGACAATAGTAAGTAAATTTGATCATGAGACACAGAGTTGGACTCTCTCAAGAAAACAAAATTTGGATTCGATCCTAAGCAAGTTTACTTTAAAAATATTTTTGGGCCCAAACTTGGAATGAACACAAAGGCTGACACTTTCAAGCTTCGGATTTAGTTTAAATTTGGCCCAAATAAAAATATTCGACCTTGAAATCATGCCCAAGGTTGGCTCAATTTCAAAAATCTTATTCTGGGGCCAAGATGGGCATGGTGGGTGAACTAATAATAATGAATTGAAGAGAAAAACAAAAGATTTCTTTAACTTTTTTAAAATAAAAGTTGTTAAAATTTCTAGTAAAATTTAGATTAGTGAATTTTTCTGTTATCTTGAAAAATAAACAAAAATAATCTTTAATTTTCAGGAAAAATGAAATCTCTTGACGAAACAACTCCTTACATCTAAATTTGTCAAATTTTAAATTTAGACTATTTGAAAAATCAACAGAAGCCAAATTCAATCCATGCACTCTTTTCTTGTATTTTATTTTGAGTAAATTATACAAATTTTTTTTACATTTAACTCGATTACCCTTGAGACTTGGATCTTTTATGTTAATAAAGTTAATTTTTTTTTACATAATAATATGTGTTTCTTTCAAAAATAAAATTATTTAATTATTTTAGTGATCATATTAAGAATAAAATTATAATTCTATGTTAAAAGTCAACATCAATTTAAACATCCTTCTTATTATTATATTAAAAATAAAATTACAATTCATGTTATGCAAAAAGTTGACTTTGACAGAGAATAAATTGAAAGCAAGGTTTTTGTAATATATATTAAAAAATTAAGGGAGTTGAATATAATTTTTGAAACAAATAATTTAAGTGTAATTTAACCAAATCTGATAAAAATTATTGTGATTGGCCCTTTTATTTTTCTTCTACTCATCGTCTTAATTACAAAATGGCTTTTCAATATAATTTTTACCTATTTATTCTTAGCCAAGTAATTTACCGGACTAAACTAAAAGAGCTGATGTAGTGACGAAAAGTGAAGACAAGTATGTGATATCACGTGGTTAGATTTATTGGAATTGAATCTTTACTTAGACCAATTTCTTCGGTCAAAATATATAATCTTTCATCCTTGTCCTTTTCTTTCATTTTTAGCTCTTATCTTTTTGGTTTTCCCATTTCCAAAGGGAAATTGCTAAACTTGGCTTATTTGGTACAAAAAATGGAAAATGAATGCTTTGTAAGAAGAAATTAAAAAAATATTATTAAATAATGATTACAAGATTGTAATGAACATTGTGGATAATTGATGAAAAGGAATTACCTTTCCAACAATATAACCGAACGGACCGTTAGTCTTGATTCAAAGTTCACCTCATTGACTAATAGCAAGTTTGCAATCTTCTTTGAAGCTTTTAGGACCAACTTATTTTGTAGATAGAGATATTTGTTGTTTCTAATATAGATGCATCATGTCTTTAAATGCTGCTAGCCCTTTTCATATTAAAGTCTCTCTACTATAAACATGGCTTTATAATTTTGACTGTCCAAGCAGAGAATTAGTCGAACAAGCTAGCACATCTCCTATAACGGTTGGCATTCTGTAGTTCATAGGTGAAATTTTCTCCAAAGTATGATAAAACTCTAATATGTGTGTGGCTTACTTAGTTCTCAATAACTAGTTAGTCTTGCGGAGAAATTCATAAGAACCAACAAAGTTCACCAATGCAAGGAGACAATAGAAATTCACTGAAGTGAGTGCATCAGTCAATCCCACTATCTAAAACACTCACTTTGATGAGAAAATACACATTTTGATAAGTTTTTATTGACTCATTATAGCTAAGAATTTCTGGGTCTTGTGATCCTTTCTCCTGACATAGGTATTGAGAAGCATGGCATTAGTATGTGCAACAAGTTATAGCAGCAGATCAGACTCCACTCATTTTCCAGTTCACGGTTTTGCATTGTGCATTGATTTGGAGAAGGAAAAAAACTTAGGTACAATTTTCATATATTTGTCATCAGATTCTTTAATAAAATTATGATATGTGAAGACACTTTTTTAAAGAATTAATAATGTAGTACTGAGTTGTAAAGGATGTACATTTGTTACATTTTTATTAAAAAACTTGATAGCAAGTACAAAAGAAACTTCATCTAACTTTTGTCCTTTCTAAAATTCTCATAAGCAGAAAAGTTCAAGAAGACAAAACACAAAGCAAAAAACAAAATTTACATGCACATGACTAGAAATCCAGTCTAACCAGAATTAAACTGCAATTTAGCTTAAAGACTAGATTAACATATACACAAGAACAAGCAATCTGCAATTTGCAGAATAACGCTCAAACTGAATTTGCAGATTGTAGGCTATAGGACTCACATGTAACTTTGTGCTCCAAATCTTAAACTAGAAGACACTGTCCTCATCAATTCAAGTTTCAGCTCACTGCTTTCACAGCTACTACAGTAATGATTGATGAATTTAAGTTAATGCTAGTTTTAACAGCTCTGGTAGGTCCTTTTTTTTGTTTTTTGGTACCAAAATAATTTAAAAGGCAGAGTGGTTGCTCCAGCTCCAAGGTAGGACATGCAGCAATCAGCAACTAGTGGATGCCTACTACCAAGAAAGGATTACCAGCAGGAATTGAACTGAAGACCATCGAATTGAAATTGAAAACACAAGTAATTTTGAATGAGAATGAACGATAGCATAGAAGGGGCAAATGGTTGAGACAGCAAAAATGGCAAAAAGAAAGAAGAAAAAGAGAGAGAGAAAGTAGAAAAAAGAAAAGAAAATGTTACTTCTGATTTTGGAGCTGGGGGAAAATGAAGCAAGGAGAAGGTGGGGGGGCTTTCTTCTGCAGACCCTAAATTTCAACTCTTTTATCCCTTGACATTTTCAAGTGCAAAAAGGATGACCAAAAGGAATGTAAATGAAAGTTAGTCTAAACAGGTGGGTAACTGATGTCAAATTGAAAACATTACTAAACTGAGAAAGCAATAACAAAAGGGGCAATTAATAATAATGAAGAAATGCTAGTTATACATATATTCATACTAACCGCTAAAAGAAACTTGTATAACTTAGTTTAAGGCAAATGCCGAAGCCCTACTCCTTTTCAAATCAATGACACTATAATGCCAAGTAAATCTCACAGCATAACATGAATTCAAGATCACAGAAAGAATCAAATTCTGCATTCCTCTATTATAGGGATCATGCACCCCCCCCCCCCCCAAAAAAAAAAACAAAAAGGAAAAAAAAAAAAGAAGGAGAAGAAGAAGAAAAAGAAGAATTATCAAAATGAACAGAGTTAAGATCACTTTCCTGCAGAATATATGAGTCAATCTAACTTGAGAAATATCCATGAACAGAGTTAACTTAAAACAACCCTATAAGGGTAACAAGAAAGTATTTTTAGGGTAAAAAAAATCAACAAATATTTTTTTTTGAGTATTTCTTTGTAAAGACATGTACATCTCAAAGAGAACATTATAGTGTTGATTCCACTAAGTTTGCTCCTGTGGCTTTTCATAAAAATGGAGACTTATATCCTTGTCATATGCCGTGCTGTCATCTTAGAGCTGGAATTGAAACATATATTTGAAATTTAAGACATAGCAAACCATAGAATCTATCCATCTTGTTGCTCTTATTATATATTGCTAATATGTACACACACAGATATGGATCAAGCATACTCTTAGTTGTGGAAATCTTTCACGCTAATCACATTTTAGGCCTAAAATTACTCAGATGCAGGAATTTTATAACCTAGTTGTTCAAGGGCTTACTTCCTATCTGATTCAATTCTTACAAAATAAAAAATAAAATGTATTTTCAATCAGCGGGAGGAGGCAAAGGAAAATTCAAACTACTAGAAACAAAACCTAGAAATAAAGACCCCCCATCATTTCCACTTTATCCTACATTATCAATATACTACGGTGAAGGTGTACTTTCATGCAATTTTCTTTTATAATGAATGAATCATCTTCATTAGAAACAGAGAGGATCTCAATTTTATGCAGAACATGAGCTCTGAATAGTGTCAAAAAAGAATCATAAATGGCAGGTATAGCTGAACATAATACTCCGTATTGCTTTAGAACAAGATTACTAAAGGCACATTACTACTGCATCCTGCAGGTGCAACGGTGCAAGAGTACTAGTTTCTTCATCATCAAAAAACTTGACACACTCATGAGGATCTTTTTGCTTTATCTTTTATGAAAAAAAAAAAAAAAACGCTATTTCCTTTTATGATGCTGCCTGGTATAGTGTACAAAATTTACAACTACTTTGCTCATAGATACAAGATTCTATAGAAATCAAACTATTTTGGGCAATATCCCTAGCATGCTCTTATGGTTATTATGTGCTACGCCTCACCCCACCTCACCACCACAGATATAAGGTAACAACAAGAATCTAACAAATTATCAGCAAGAACAACAGCCAAAAAACTCACAGAACATAATTGTCTGGATAATTACTCAGCTTGAGATGCACATGACATCAAGTTATCCACTGAGTCCAAAACTTGCCCTTCAGTATTTGCCATGTTGTTTGTGTTTACTTGACAATTTACAGCTGGAGGTTGACAGTTTTTTTCACATGGAATCATAAAATTTTCGTTTCCACAAATAGCAACCTGAGGTGATGATCCTGCAGGGTGATCAAAGCATTGCAAATTGGTCTGACACTGAAGACCAGTCGCATGGCCTGTGGGTAGCATATTGGTATGGCCCTCCTTTAAGATTGAAGAAGAGTTATTACGCTGCTTTTGAAAGGGGAAAACACCCAACTCCTTGTCAATTTTCCCCCTGAGGTCTACCAGAATGCTCCTCAATCTCAACACCTCAGCTTCAAGAAGTGTATGCCTTTGTAGTTTCCTAACCAACTGCTGATTCAGCAGACGCAATTTCTTAACTTCCTCCTCCAGGTAAGCTGTCTGTGCCTTCTTCTTCTCCCTATACTTTCGAACTGCTTCTCTATTACCTGAAGGCCGTTTTGGTTTTGAGTTGGTATGCTCCTTATCATGTGGGTGATCATCGTCTTCAGATGCAATGACTTGGGTGTGTGTGTGATAGCATGTATGGGTATGTGCTGCATCGGGGCCAGGAGGGTTGCAAGTGTGAGTATGGGTGCATGTTCGGGTGTTCCTTAGGAATTCATTGATTTTATTCACGGATGTTGAAGCCTGAACATTGCTAGATGACTCTGGATTCGACAATAGGAAATTATCTGAAAGCTCGATATCTCCATCATCCATATTTTCTTTCTTTACTTTGAATGATACTACTTAGTGGTGGTTTGTCAACAGAAGAACATATCTGCAACATCCAATGTTGAAATTACCAATCGCTATGATTGAATACGGAATATGGCGAACAACTTGCAAATGTTTTTGATTTTATGTTAAACTCAGATATTATACCTAAAAGCAGGAACTAATTATTCCTTCAGATGACATTATTCAAGAATATGTACAAAGAAACACAGACCTTGAACAAAAATTAATTGTCACTAAATTCATTGGGTAGTTCTGATCAAAGAATATATGTAACCAAGCCGCTATCTCTAGAAGTAAAGCGAAATACCTTGTCCAATTTAGATGTTCATAGGCTAAGATTCCAAAACCAGCTTATTGAGCAATTCATAGATTACCCAGATGGATTCTCTCCACAGTCATACAGAATTGAGTATAAAGGCCAATTTCGATGTTGAAATGATAATTTGGGGGAGAAAATCCAGGCTAAAATTGGGTCGAGAAGACAGACAGATTATAAGAACCGAAAATTCGAATCAGAATCAGAGAAAAGAGCCCATAAAGGTACAAATCGTTGAATAAGCCGAAAATTTGAAGCAGAATCACAGTCTTGAATCATGATAATTGCGAAAATCCGCTACCTTTGACCCATGGGAGCAAATAAGCACGTCCAGAAATCCAAATTGCTATGCCTCGGCTCTTCAGTCCTGGATTCCTCTCAAGTTGTTTGCCAAGAGAACGCAAATGGGCCGATTGAGATTTTCCACTTAACCACCATTGGGCTAATTACGGACCTTTATTAAAGATATTTTAATATCTCATTTTTGTTGCAATTATTAATTATAGTTTGTTTTAAAAGGTTGATACTGGAGAGCTGGATTCCATAATTAGATATTAAGATTCCATATCTAAGAGTAGGCATATCAAAATATTTCTATTTGTCGCATTGAGTTTTATGGCTGGTCTTGCACTAGTCTTATTTCTCAAATTTGACGTGGGTTTGACGTTAGGTTTAAAATAAACTTAATTTGTTATACTAAATATTGTATTTTTTAAAAAAATTATATATAAAGTATATAATTTTTTAATAATAACATGTATAATTTGAATGAATAAGTATATGATCCTTTGGTTAAACAGTATATTTATCATGTTTTAATTAAAAAATTATATATTTATTATATTTTAATTAAAAATTTTAATAATAAAAATATAAATAATTACATAAAAATCTAATCTTATATTTTATAGTCATGGCCAAAAAAAAAAAAAGACCAGAGTATTAAATTTAAGTAAACCTGTAAAAGACTTCTTGGACAGATTAAATTTAATGCTACTTAATAAATTAACAATAATGCTACTTACAGTCATACCAAAAACAAAAGGATAATTCTACTTAGAGACTAATTGGCTTCAGACCAATTATAATTATGCCAGACGACAAAATTGAATTTGTCCGTAACTGTTTTACAGGAACATAGTTATACCAATCAAATTTGGCCACTGAATGGCGTAGCAACAAGTATTAAAATCACTCATGAGCCAACTTGAAAGCGTGGTGGAGGACGAAGCTCGACGGGCACGGTGGGTGGAGACATGAAGCAAGCTGTTCAGAAGGATAGCAGATTCCCATCTTAGTGGTAATGTCTAAACCTATGGAAAAGGGAAGCCTGCATATCAAACATCCCAAATATGGCATTCCCTTTCCTTCTCTCGTTCCATTCTCTCCCTTTCTAGTGGATCAAACAGGCTTATTTAGAACAAGGCACAGTATAAGTAATGTGCGTATAGAATAATAATTTAATTATTTTAATTCAAATTCTTATAGTTACAGTTTCTTTTTATCCAGGTCCTTACAGTTTTAAAATACTTTTAATTTGGTCATTTTTGTCAGCAAACTCTTTCTCTTAAGTACTCAGAATGGCCAATATTAAGAGTGTTTATTGGATTAGGTCAATGGCCAAAACCAATCCAATGGGTTGACTTAGCAGCCGCTCAATTCAAGTTTATTTTCCTATTAACTTGCCATTGGCAGTTTGGGTGGCAGGTTGAGAAAATCCAACCTATGCTAACCTGAACCAAATCACTCATGCTACTTTATTGTTTTTTTTTCTTTTTGTTTTTTTTCAATATGTTACCCATGCTAAATTGCCCTGTTTAGTAGAAAGGATTAAGAAGAAAAGGAAAGGAAAGGATGGGAGGATGATGTGTTTTCTTTGTTTGATATGTATAAACAGAAAAGAAAGGAAATGATTGGGATGGAAGGAGATTCCAAGGCTCTACACAAATTTCATCGTCCATTGGCCGGAGGAAAGGAAGAGAGAAAGAAAAGAGTAAGGAAAAGGATAGTTGTTACATTCTATTTGCTATGGAATAGCTATCTTTCCTGCATTCGTTGCACGTCTGCAATTAAAAAAAAAAAATTGTGGATATGGAAAGATGTGAACTTTTTCAAGCCTTATATTGTCAATATGATAAAAAATAAAAAAGGATAAAAAATCTTGTAATTTAATTATAAATCAGCAATAAAAAATTAAGATAAATAAAATATATATTTATATTAATAAATTAAGATAAATAAAATATATATTTATATTAATATAAATAAATAAAAATAAAGTATATTATATTCATACTAAATAATTTTAATCATATGGAGGATGATAAGATAATTTAATATTATATACATATTTTCTTTCTTTTTCTTTATGAAATCAAATAGAGAAAGAGAAATATCTTTTTCCTTTTATTGTATAATATTAAACAGAGTGAGTAATAACTTATTTACTTGATCTTTTCTTTTATTTGTATTATTATTTTTTCTCTCCTCTTATAATACCAACCAATGCATAAGTTAGACGCTTAGTTAGATTATGAAGATTTTCCGCTTTTTGATGGTTTAAATTGACTCACAGTGTGGCCTTACTTTTTGACAACGTAAAAATGCTATCAAAATGGTAAACTTCTCAATTAAAAAAAAAAAAAGTCAACTTGCCAAACGAGTTGATTTGGTTCCAATTACAAATTAGTTATAAATTTGGTGGGGCCCACCATGAATGAAGGACTTGTAACACCATCTAAACCAAAACATTACTTTTATATATATATATATATATATATATATATATATATATATATATATATATATATATATATATATATATATATATATATTTTGATGTTGATGATTCTAAAAACTCGACTTACCAAACTTGTTATCATTGGTAGGGTTGAAAAACTCATTTAACGCGAACCAACCTAACATATGAACACCTTTAGTTGGTTGATAAAATTGAATTTGTCTATCATTATTTCAAGTAATTATTATCATTATTGTCTTGAAATTGATTAGGTCAATTTTGAAAAGTTATAGCCACAAGATATATAAAATTTACCACTTAAATAAATTTCACGTATTTAAATGAGATTTATTATTCAAATGAATTTATACATTTTATGTCTATCTATTTTTAAATTTAAATTGTCATTGTTAATTTTAAAAAAATGTTAAGATGATCCAAAGTCTATTTAAAGGTACAAAATAAATAGTGTACATAAAGAATAATGGTTTACTTGTTTAAATTCAAATTCTTTAGCCACAATTTTGTTTTATATAACTAAGTCCTTATAATTTTTAAATATTTTAAATTTGGTCATTTTTATTGATAAACTCTTTAAGTATTCAGAATGGCTAACATAAAACCTACTTAACATTACTTTTAGCCAATTTTAGAATTTTTTTTAAGTAATCAATAATAAATTAGTTAAAAGAAGTTCGAATTATATATGTTTATTAGTAATTTAAAAAAATCTAAAAAAATTCGCCTAAATTTTATTTTTTTAAAAAAATCATAAGTAGGTTCATTTATACATAATTGTATAATAAACCTATTGTCATTAGAAATGTAAGGATGTCACATCCTAAACATACGGCTCATTAAAATCCGCCTCTAATTTTTATTTAGAGGAAATGATACTTATTCACTTTAAATTTCGCATCCAAATTATAATAAATCTCTTAATATAAGAAAATAACAATTTATCTTTTGATATGTTAGTCCCATAATAATGCATACTAGGTGCTCTGCTGTTGGAGCTCTGTGCTTCTATGAATCTGGACGGTCCATTATTATTATTATTATTATTATTATTATTAATTTTTTTGGTTTGCAAGAAACAGAATATAAAATAAAAATAATCTCTCAATTGTGAATTTAAAAACAAATAATTACTGATATACAAAAATTAAAAAAAAAATCTGAACGATTTAGATGTTAGTGAAAAAATAATGAGCATCTGACTGTTAAAAAATTCTATTAATTCGAACTTTTGAACTAGGCAATCTCAAATGACAAAATAAAAAGTGTCAAATCATTGAGAAGCCATATAAAAAAGAAGAAATTGAAGCTTGGTTCTTCTGCGAAATATTTTTCTTTTTGGCCAATGAAAGACATTTAATTACAATAAACACCGACTATAGTAGTTCATAAGAAATAAAACTGGGAAGCAAGAAATAAGAAAATACATGAAGCATCAACTAATTTAGCTGATCAATCTACTATCATATTTGCTTGGATATGAATCAATGCGGGAAAAAGATCATTATAACCATTCTTATCTTGTAAGATTTCCTTCAACACAGCAGAACATTCCCAGTCAAAAGAAGAATTAGAACTAATTATTTCTCATCACAATTCCACGTAATTAGTTTCATATAGGAGTTTATCCCATCCATAACTGTGTGACATTGGAAGAGCCTTCCTCATTGCTAAACTTGTAGACAAATAAGATAAAAGAGCATTAACAATATTGCTACACCCACAAAATAGATTCTCTTCTATATAGAATGTCATTTTGTTAGAGAGTGATAGAAACAGAATATGTGGCTCAACACTGAAAGAGAAAGTTGAGACAAAGAGTATGACATCTTGCTTGCATGCTAATAGAAAAGCATCCAAATTACTACACCCATCCAATTCTGGGCCTTCATGGTTTCGAAAAATGACACCTATTGCCCCCCCCCCCCCCCTCAAAAAAAAAAAATGCATTGCTTTCATACATGAACTATCAATATTGACTTTAACATAACCAAATGGAGATCATATCAAATGGATATCATTAAAATGAGGTAAAACACGATATGGAATGCTACTATCAATAGTAGAATTCATAATATCAAGATACACCGAGCAATAACGTTTAGACCAAGTCTATACTTGAATGGGATCAGCTTGGGAATTTTTAAAACCGAATGAGCACTGAATTGCACCACCTTGTTTATCCCACTACAAAGTCAGAATGTCTAGTTTTCTACCTCTTCCATCACTTTTACTGGCTAGTCTTTCGCATCCTTTGTAGACTATAATATACGAAATAATTCTATAGTTAAAACTCCAATAAAAGAGACCAAAAAGCTTTTGGTAAATGAGAGAAGAAAACTCTCATAGAAGAGAGGAAAAATTTTTCATGAGAAGCAATTGCACATTAACATCCTAATGAGAACTGTCTGCTTCTCTCTTCTGATTGTCCATCAATGCCTTTTTGTGGAGTTTTCTTCGATGGAATTAACCAATAAAGCAAAGAGAGTATCATTCTAATTAACAAACCAATTGAGAAACCATGATTGAAAAAAAAAAAACTACTTTTAAGGACATAACTACTTTTTTTGGATAAAGTAAAGGTAATTAAAAAAAAACATAAACACAAAACTTCTATTTAGGGTGAACATACACTCGATCAATAATCAAAGAAAAATGTGTGACAAAGGAATAGAGAAATAACTTCTTCCAAATGGCTAACAAATTCTCTCTAGTTTAAGAGATAATCCGTTAGAGAGAGAGAGAGAGAGAGAGAGAGATAAGGGTGGAACTAGTGAGACTTACCTTTAAAGATCGCATTACCCCATGTCTCTTTCTCTCTTGTGCATAATTCTCTTTTGAATTGGAGAGAATTCATATTCGTATTAATATAATAAAGGAGGATAACATGTTAAAATGTAAAAAAACCATTAAACTTAAAAATGTAATGACGATTTTTACCAAAATCACTAAAATCCTACTAAGTAGCCTAGGAATCTAGCAACAGTATTTAACAATATTACTAAAGCCTTGCTAACCCAAGAATCTAGCAAAAATATCTACCAACATCACTAAAACCCTACTAACCCAAATATCTAGTAGAAATACCTACCAATATCAAAATTCAGATACATGAACTAACAATGTAGTTATAGTGAGGATTGATCTTAGTGAAAAAGTGAGGATTGATCACAATTGACAAAGCATTTGCAAAATGCAAGTAAGGAAACACACTGAATTAAAGTCCCAACACCTTTTCAATTACAAACAAATGCTAATCATATTCCATTCAAATCAAAGCCCTCTTTAATGCCATTAAATTATATTACTTCAAAAGATGAACAATGCAGACTGAGATGGGTATAATGCATAATGACCTTAGACAAAAAATTATATAAAAATGTAGCAAAACATGAAAATCATTCTATCTTCTTTTCCTCAAGAAAAAAAAATCCTACCTTATCTATAAAACAAAGCAAGTATATTGAAAAATTAACATATTTTGAGATACTCTTATTTTAATTATAATTTAGGAAAGGAAGTGTAGAAAGAGTACCAAACTATCAGTGGAACAAAGATTGAATATAAGCCTTGATTTGAAAGTAACCCTAGATGCTTGACTCCAATTAAATAACTCCAATCTTTTTCAAAAAGCATTCAATTCAATGATATTCAATTATAAGGGAAGTGAAAAAGATGTAAAACTCATTAGAAGGATAAGAGATATTAAGATACATACTTGAGCATAATTAAAAGAAAAAAAAAAGGCTTGCCATATGAGGAGTCAAGGGGAAAGAAAATTTGAAGCTACTATGTACTTTTCAAACTGTGTTTCTATCTCTTTTTGTAAATTTATTGTTTGAAGTCAAGAGGGAAAATATAGTATATTCAGTACAGAAAGTGGAGGGGAGGGTAAATCCGAATGTTATGGAAAACATGCCTTTATAATTGCCCATTACTTTTAAATTAAATAGTAAAAATTCTACTAATTTAGTGTTTAAATAGTAAATATTCTATTAATTTAGTGTTTAATTATATTAAATAAAATTTAAAACTAAATTTAATGGCAACATTCACCTTTATGGTTGCAAGAGTAGGGGTGGTGGTGCTCCATGATAAAGAAAGAGCTAGAGAAAATAAGAGGAAAGGAAAGAGAAAGAGAAAGAGAGAGATGAAGAAATAGAAATGCACGAAATGATATTTTGATTACTTGAATATAGTTGAGAAGGGTTTTATATTACATGGTTAAACAAATTAATCTTAAACAATTGGCCAGTGGCAGGTGCGTCTTCTTCTCTAGAGGCAAGGCTTTCGCTTTCAACTTTTTTTTTTTCAAAAACTTGAATGATAGAGAAAAGCAAGCTTAGGATCTTGCAAATTGGCCAATAATTTGTCTCCCTTGCTTGTGTTTCAATTCATTTCTATGGTATGTGCCTTTGTTTGCATTAAATTTAACTCAAACGTTCTGGGTTTGCTATATTTGACTTCAACTATTCATTGTTCAACCATTTGACCATAGCAATCAAAGCAGGTGAAAAGTTATGGAATAATGTGTCACACCCACAAATTTAAGTACGTTGGCGCAGAAGACAAACCATCCCCTTACCACAAATCTATTTGTATTGTCAACCTCCTCAAAATCTAGAGAGTACCTTTAAGTTGTAACTTCATATAATAAAAACATATAAACTTTTCTTTTAGGTGGCTTTTGTAGAAATTTCGGCAGAGTCTCCTCTATAATTTAGACCTCTCGATATTTCTACAATCTGTCAGCTAAAACAATACACCCAAAAGGGGCAACCCGTATTCATTCAGACCAAAAATAAACTTTTAAGGAATGGGGATACTCTATCTATGATTCAGTGGAGCCAACTTTAAAATGTTCAGAACAAAATAATTTACATGCTTATAAACAAAATGCACCCACATGAACAACTGTAGGCTCGCCAAAAGAAATAAACAGAAGATCAATTACTAGTAGGCTGCTCAGGGTAGACTAAGGTCTTCACCACTATCTGAAAAAAAAATAAATTAAAAGAAGTGAGTTTGATACTCAATGAATAAGTAATGTCAACCCTTAAAAATAGGGACAAGGCCCGTAAATATATATATATATATATAACGCATAAAACAAGCCTTATGCAAATCATTTCTTAAGATGCACCAGAAGTATCTAAGCAGAACCAAATTAAAACAGACGCAGAGCACACAGCTCACGGGGAGAATAACCACAGACACAAAGCACTTTGCTTGCGAAAATAAAATGACTCCACATGTGGTAGCTACCCACACGGGGCTAGCAACACCCCTGCTAGCTGAGGTACAGATCATGATGCACCAGGGCTAATATCTACTACTGTTAGCTATATGGTTCTGAGTAGATAGCCTCCTAAAACAATACCTTTTCTCCAAATATCATTCCAGATAGAGCATCTCCCACATAAGTTCAATACCAGAGTTTCCAGATAAGTCAAACAGTCTTAAATTTACAAAATTTCATGTTCAAATCAATTTTCAGTACTATACATATGATAAAGCATTCAAATTCGTAACTCCATAAATAGATTTTCCAATTTAGAGCACTGTAAGAAAACTTAGTAACAAAAATGGTTGATAATATTTACATAGGGTCCGCATTACTTACTCACCTTCAAAGAGGATATCGAAATTCCCTAACCACTCCTCAGCTATGGCTCAATCTCCTGAATATCCTATAATACCCGTTCACCAGATTTTAGAGTGTGAGTAACTAAAATTTATCTCATTAGCTTCGCCTATTTGAACAAGATTCTAGGGAAAGAAAAGAATATTGATATCTATTCTTCATTCCCTTAGCATGTTATTGATATGTATATAATTTCAAGGAACTAAATCTACCATTCTCTCCTCAATTCCATGCCCTCGATACCTATACCATACACACAATATACATATATAAAGATATAGATTTGTATATATATATGTGTCCGTATATGGCAGCAGAACATTTTTGGATTCTTCATTCAAAGACTGAAATTCGCTCAAGGAAGGAAGGAAAATGGAACCATGTCAATTTTATGTCATTTTTTCCCTAATTCCATTAAGGAGCTAAACTCAATAACCAAGAAATAACAAAAAATTCATACCACACAAGGCTATCCTTTGTTTTGTAGCAAAACACGCTAGAGAGGAGCTATTCTGCACAAACAAGAATTGACAAGTAAGAAGCACAATGGAATTTGATTTTAGATTAGGAAGTATATGCAGAAAATGGGAGAAATCACCATATAGGAAAGTTGAAATACATTTTAGCATGAAGGAAGTCAAGATTGCTTCAACCAAAATCATCCTCCTACACCAATTTTTTTTTTTCTGCGCAACACTTCCCTCGGCTGGCCACACACCAGAAAACGCGTTACAGAATTAGAAAAACAGGGGAGGGAGACGCTGTGAAGATGAGACCAGAAGAAGCAATACACACGGCAGAAATTCCAAACCTAGAGAAAGGGTTTTTCTGGTGTGATTTCACCAGCAACCAACAGCGCAACTCAGCAAATCTAAGGAGAAAACAACAGCAGTAGAAACCCGAACCAGAGACAGCAAAAAGAATGACGCTGAACAGGGGAGAGGAGATGCAGTTCTTTCTAGCAAAATTCTACTACTTTTTTTGACCGAAATGATAAAAGCAGAGGTAGGTTCTATGCAGAGATTGTGAGAAGCAAAATGACGTGAAGCCCAGCTTAAAGTGGATGGAAAAAAAGGGTATATCAGGAAATTGCAGAAGGAAGACAACTGATACGTGGCAACTTCAAAACACTCATTTGAAAAGTCAAACTTCCTATATACATATACATTACATGCACGTCGGTTCTTTACAATCTCTACCCCTAAAAAAAAATTTGATCCCCAAATATATATATATATATATACTAACCTTAGTTCTCATATAGATAGGGGTATTTTGCACGCATTTCACTTTCAATCTCCCATGTAGCCTCTTCTGGTGTATGGTGACGCCATAAAACTTTCACTGACATAATCTTCTTAGAACGTAACTTCTTCGTTTGTCTATCCAAGATTGCCACAGGAGCTTCTTCATAAGCTAAACCTTCACCTAAAGAAACATCTTGATTCTGCAACACGTGGGAGGGATCAGGTAAATATTTCCTTAACATTGAAATATGAAATACTGGGTGAATATTAGATAACTCAGGTGGCAATGCTAGCCGATAGGCTACAAACCCAACTCGCTCTAGGATCTCAAATGGTCCCACATATCTCGGGGTTAACTTTCCTTTCTTCCCAAATCTCATCACACCCTTCATAGGAGACACCCTAAGAAACACATTGTCCCCAATCATAAACTCCAAATCATGGCGTCGACGGTCCACATACGCTTTCTGCCTGCTCTGGGCTGTTATCAATCTCTCCTTGATTACTTTCACTTTTTCCAATGCATCTTGCACTAACTCAGGCCCTAGTGATTTAGCTTCTCCAGTTTCAAACCATCCAATGGGAGATCTGTACCGTTTCCCGTACAATGCCTCGAAGGGTGCCATCTATATACTAGCTTGATAACTATTATTATAAGCAAATTCCACCAATGATAAATAGTTATCCCAGCTACCACCAAAGTCCATAACACACAACCTTAACATATCTTCTATTGTTTGTATAGTCCTCTCAGATTGCCCATCAGTCTGAGGATGAAAAGCAGTGCTAAGATCTAATCGAGTACCCATAGCCTCTTGAAAGGCTCTCCAAAACTTAAAAGTAAATTGGGATCCTCAATCAAAAATTATAGACATTGGTATTCCGTGAAGTTTCACTATCTCATTTATGTAAAGCTGTGCATATTTTGCCACATTGTACGTTGTTTTTACAGGGAGAAAATGAGCTGTTTTAGTGAGTCTGTCCACAATCACCCAGATAGAATCATAACCCTTTACTGTTCGGGGGTAGTCCCGTTACAAAGTCTATAGTGATCCTTTCCCACAATCCTGCAGGTTTCTGGTGTTCTGCCTTAACTTGCTGACACGCCAAACAATGTGAAGTGAAATTCGCTATATTTCTCTTCATGCCTTCCCACCAATATACTTGATTTAAATCTTGATACATCTTTGTAAAACCTGGATGAATCGTATACCGGGAACAATGAGCTTCTTCCATAAGTTCTCTTCTCAATTCTTCCACATTTGGCACACACAATCGAGTACCGAACCATAAAACGCCATTTGAATCTAAAATAAATTCATTTTTCTTTTTACTTTTGACGTCATCCACCAATTTACATATTTGTGCATCCTTGGCTTGGGCAGTTTTCAACCTTTCAAATAGAGATGAATGAAGTTGCACATGAGCCAAAAACATTCTTGGCTCTTTAATTTCAAATTAGATTCCTGAACGCTCAATCTTATGGAGATCTAAAATTAGCGGCCTCCTTGCCTCCGCAATATGGCTCAAGCTCCCCATGGATTTTCTGCTCAGAGCATCTGCTACTATATTAGCCTTACCTGGATGATATAAAATAGTACAATCATAATCTTTGAGCAACTCCATCCACCGCCTTTGCCTTAGATTCAGATCCCGCTATTGGAAGATATATCTAAGGCTTTTATGATCTGTGTAGATTTCACATGTCTCACCATATAAATAATGTCTCCAAATTTTGAGAGCAAAGACCACTGCCGCCATTTCTAAATCATGCATTGGGTAATTCTGCTCATGTTTCTTAAGTTGTCTAGAAGCATAAGCAATTACGTGACCATGCTCCATCAATACACATCCTAAGCCAATTCTAGAGTAAAGGACAATCCAAAATTTTTAGAGTAAATGGTTAATTGGGGAGACCCTCCTTTGGCAAGCATTAGAGTCCAAGACAATGATGAAGACAAAATTCCTTCAGAGTGGACACGTGGCAAAGGCCTTTGTAATTGAATGTTTTAATATTTGAACACTTATAAAAGTTTAGAGAAGTAAGAGTAGGTGGTAGCAATCTTAATTAAAGAATAGGCTCAAAATTTGCATCTTTAATACACAAATATTGTAGAGAACCATGATCCAATCAAGAGCAAATGAGTTTCGGGCATTTGCAGATATCAAGGAACTTAAGATTTAAAGGCAAACCCCTCATGAAATGATTTTATTAGTGGAAAATTGTTTATTTTTGGTTTTGTAAGAGAAGGAAAGAGGATGGGTTTGCATTCTAAACTCTCCAAATGCAAAATGCAAAAAAAAAAAAAAAAATTAGTTTAGGAGTAGATAATCCTCCATTTTCAAATAATTCAAATTGATATCCAAAATTAAAAGTCATGGGACATCATAGTTGTATCCTTTTGAAATAGATATTGTTTCAATATTACGACATTTAATTAATGTCAGTATCCAAGTTACGCAGGTAATTGCTCTTTCAACTTGGAGCAGTAACATTTTCACATTTCTTGTCCTCCCATCCCTTCATTTCAAGGATCCAAATGGCATAATACAAGAGCTATTTTCAAATCATTAATAAGGTCATACATGACATCTCTACTTGATAGTTTAAAAAATGAGCTTGAGAATAGATCATGTAATAATTAAGAGACTCCCACTTGCCTTTAAGGCCAATGGCAACTCTTCAAAATTAGAGTTTGATTGAGGAGCATCTTCACTATAGAATGCAACATTTAGCTGATGAACTTTTAACATTAGTTCAATAGAGTACATGATGTAATTGGGCATGCACAAAGAGTGAAACCAAAGCAAATACAAGGTGTATGGACACCTTATCTCCAAATCTATACTTAAAAAACATTAGGGTGATTGTAGGAATTTTTTACAAGATAAAATATTGTATTAAAATCAAATAAAGAGATCATATATCTTAAATAAGTTCTATTTTATATGATTTATCTTGTTTTCTAACTTTTTTATGGATTATAAACTAATCTCAAATTACCAAAAAAAATCTATTAATAATTTGATAAGACAATTTATTAAATCTAAAAGGGATAAGAGATGGGAGAGTTTGAGACAAGGCAAATGAAAGAGCACGTGGAAGAATATTAAAGAGCAAAATAGAAAACATATTTTAAAAAAATTAAAAATAGTGAATATTAAAAAAAAAAGTTAAAGAATGAAAAAATAAACAAAAAATTGAGAAAAATGATAATATATACTATTTTAGATTTTAATCTATTAACATAATATTACATGGAGAAATTTTTTTTTTAACTTTTCAATTTCCTGAATTTAGGTAAGATTTTTTTCTATAAATTTGTTATTTTTAATTTTATTATTATAAAAGACTTTTAAAATTATTAAAATAATATATTATATATAAAGATAAGTAACTGTTAATAATATTTTGTTATTTAAAGTATGATATACATTAAATTAGTATATAAACTATTAGTTGTATTATCATATTTTTTAAACACATGTAAATTTTATTTTTCAATCAACCTTATATCACTTGTATTTACTAAGAAGGGTCATATAAAATAATTTTATATACATATACGCCAAAATAAAAAGGGAGAATAGAGGGAACCGGGCCTGTGATGAAGTTGGGCACTAGAAAGCAGTTGAAATTCATGGAAAGGGAAACTTGGATAAAGTTTCATGCCATTCATTATATAAATATATATTTGTCTTATATAGTAATACTTAAATTGACTTTTGAATGCAGAGATTTAATGTATGATTATAACTATTGCCTTCTAACATATACATTCTAAATTTTGAATATATTTGCAAGCTCCGAAATACATCTTTAAATTTTCAACTCGTTTATAGTTTTTATTCCACTCAAAACATTCTAAATATGCTACTTTTTGGAAACATCAACTTTATTTAATATAGCAAAAACATGTACAAATAGAAGAAAAATCATATCATGCCGCTTTGGTTTTACATCACTGCAATAAAAAAACATTATTGCACCATGCACATCACATCTTGTTATCCCAGCGAAGTGAATATACTATGTAGTGGGACAACATATACTTTTGCAATATGGTTCTTAAACTTGTTAACAAAAAGCACTCTTCACAGTAGCATGAATCCCATATTCTTGTGGGTGCAACCAAAAAGCTAAACATAAATCTTGAACATCAAAGAAATTAAAACTATGATTCTCCACAACATCATCAACAATTTGAAGTATCAAGTGTTTGAATCAAATTATGGAAGCACTCAAAGATCCTACCATTAATATGATTGGTGGTGTTAGCAAGACCACTATAGCCAGAGAAGCAGCAAAGAATGTGAAGGAAGAAAAGTTGTCTGAAAAAGTGACTAAAACATTGAAGGAGAAATTGTTGAGATGATGGGAATGATACTTGATGAGGAAAGTGAAAGCATAAGAACTTGTTGTCTGTATGAAAGGTTGGGGAAAAAGCAAGATCTACTCTTAATATTAAAAAATTATGGGAGAAAATATTTGAGTGTTTTTATTGAAAACCCTTTTTGTGTAATTTTTGTCTTTGATCTTAGATTAATTTTTTAATTAATATATATTAATATTAATTAATTACTGAACTGATTAATATACACTATGTGGTGATATTGAGTAATCAGTTTTTGATTGATACTATTTAAAATAAATTTAGTTTTGTGATTAAATAACTCATAATAGATTGGTCTATCTATAAATCTATTTGAAAAATAAAACCCTAACTTGAAACCTATATAGAAGTTAAG
This sequence comes from Erythrophleum ivorense, assembly GCA_026724425.1. NCBI lineage: Eukaryota > Viridiplantae > Streptophyta > Magnoliopsida > Fabales > Fabaceae > Erythrophleum > Erythrophleum ivorense. The sequence goes on from JAIUCV010000017.1 coordinate 16,859,303, forward strand.
AATCCAATATATACTCCATTAGGTCATTTTTGTTATACACACACACACACACACACACACACATATATGAAGGAGTATCCCTATCATAATTATGGTAAGGCAATGCAAGTTGTCTTAGCTTCTCTCTACTCCCTTTGCTTCTCTTGGCTAGGGTTGTAGGAAGCCATGGATCTAAATGCAATTTCAAATATGTTTCCATGATTTGCTGGATTATCTCTCTCTTGTACAAGTTAGCATTTGATACTTTCTCTATAGAAAGCAACACATCCTTTTCTTCCCTTCATCAACATCATTCTAACCTATAATTAATGCATTCCCCTCTCCCCTCCCCCCCTTTTCTTTATGCAACCTTTGACTATGAATGGAATGAGCGTTTCAAAGAATTTCAAACATATCAACAAATTATGGGGAAAAATAATTTCTTGAAGAAAGTCAATTTATCATATCTAAGTCTAACCTTAGGATCTTAGGACTTCTTGAAATGAAATCACCTAATTTAATCTATGCATTGATGAGATTGACAACCCTTACTTTGTACCAAGTAATAAGTGCATAATACACATATGAATTATGTAAACATAATATTTAAAAACAAAGATCCTCTAGCAAACGTAATTGTCATCAATAAATATCCTTTTCAAAACAAAGTTCTTTTGACAAACAAAATTTAAATAATCAGCCTTTTGAAAAATAAAGAACACATAATGCAAGAATATCACACCATAATATATAGAAGTTCATATTCAAAAATTGAATAATACATCATCCCCTTAACACACAAAGCAACAGACATTTTATATGTAGTGAATAATCACAATACAATCACGAAGGCATTCGAGCCTTTACTAACCCCTAATACAACATATTAACTAACCATTACACTCCATAACACAAGCCTAAGAAAAATTTCTCCAAATTTTATAAACCTTACACTCGAGTTGTTCTCATCTAAGAATCCAAAAAACTCAGTTTTTTGAAGTAAATCCTATTTTCTATTAAAAAATTGTTTCTAATCCATATTAAGTGAAAATATTACATTTATATCCTATAGTTGCTATGAAAGTCAGAATCTTTGCTATTGATTCCCCTTTTGTAATTTTTTTTAAATAATTTTCCATGCAAAGTTAGATGCAGAGTGTCCGACTCTGCTTGGAAGCCTGTCATGCACCTGGAGCATGACAAGCCCAAAATAGAGATTTACAAAAAAATTTTATTTAGATGCATACACAATATGGCTTGGGGCCCTATAGCATGATGATATGAAATGAATATTGATTAAACACAAAAAAAATTTATGACATGTATATTAATTAAATGTATATTAATTAAAAAAACTGTTAAAATTAGGAATCTAATTTGTTTTCTTGGACTTTCAAACCATAATTGAAATAGCTTTACTATGCTAATGTTTTTAACTTCTATTTGATCAATAATAACTGACCATGGCTTTGGGTAAATAATATTTCTTTTTGGAAATGAACATAATTTTTTTAATAAAATAAATGAAATCACTTATTTAATTTAAGCATAACTATATTTAATTTTAAGTAATTAAATTACTTATTTTACTTAATTATAGCAATTAAATAAGTAATGTTAATAAGTTATGCTTAAAATTAAATAAGTGATTTTAAAATATATAACTTAAAATTACTTATTTAATTTTAAAATTAAATATAATTATCAAAATTTTAATTAAAATATGATAAATATATAATTTTCTAATAATAATATAACAAATATATAATTCAATCGAGAATCATATATTTAACTTACAAAAATTACTTATTTAATTTTAAGTAATTTTAAGCATATCTATACTAAAATTACTTATTTAATTATTATATTTAATTAAAATAAATAATTTTAGTTATTTAAAATTAAATAATCATTTCACAAATATGACAAATGTACTTTAAAATATAATAAATATATAATTTTTTAATTATAACATATGTATGATTCAAAATTATATATTTATTATATTTTAAAGTATATCTATCATATTTGTGAAATAATTATTTAATTTTAAGTAATTAAAATTATTTATTTTAATTAAATATAGTAATTAAATAAGTAATTTTAGTATAGATATGCTTAAAATTACTTAAAATTAAATAAATAATTTTAATTAAATAAGTAATTTTGGTAAGTTAAATATATGATTCCCTAGTGAATCATATATTGTTATATTATAGTTAAAAATTATATATTTATCATATTTTAATTAAAATTTTTGATAATTATAATTAATTTTAAAATTAAATAAGTAATTTTAAGTTACTTATTTTAAAATTAATTATTTAATTTTAAGTATAACTATATTAAAACTACTTATGATTACAATAAGCAATTTAATTACTTAAAATTAAATATAATTATGCTTAAAATTAAATAATTGATTTCACTTATTTTATTAAAAAAATTATGTTCATCTCAAAAAACAAACATTATTAAGATGTGGTCAGTTATTATTGATTAAAGAAAAAACATTAGCATAGTGATGCTACTTTAATTATAGTTTGTAAGTCCAAGAAAACAAATTAGATTCTTAATGTTATTAGTTTTTTTAATTAATATACATGTCATAGAATTTTTTGGTGTTTTGTCAATATTCATTTCATGTCTATCATGGGAACGTGATCCTTTGCGAAGCATAGTGATGTGCAAGCCATGCTAATCAACAAGACAGCGCTGTTTCATTGCCTTCGTCTTTTGTTCGTAAACTCTCTTTACAACAAACGTATCTAGCTGAAATTATGGAGCTGTTTTTCTTACTCTTGGTCTTATTATATTTTCGTACTCCAAATCCAGTTTGCCCAACATAAGCAACCCAAAAGTTCTATACTTCCTCTAGATTATCAAATTCCAACCCTAGTTTAGGAGTCAAATCAATCTCCATATTTTGGTTCCTGCAAAATAAAAAAATTATTATAAGAACTTCTTGACATATGAGAATATCACGCAAAATTTCAAGTAAGCAAGAGTATTACTAACTTAGTCCTATATTGCACTTGCAACTTTTACTCTTATGTTATTCTAAATATTTTTTAAAAAAACTTGGCAATACCAGATGATTTCCTTTTTGATGTAACTATTGACTATATTATTTTCTTTTACTTTAATTCCACCTCTTTAACCCACATTGTTATTTATTTATTGGCTCATTTGAGTTTGCAAAATTTATGATTTGTTTTAAGTGAAATTAACATATAAGCAACTTAAGTTAATAACTACATACAATTTTTTTTTTTGGATGCCACATCAATAAAGTTATAAAATGTGACTTTGCCATATAAAGAAAAATGAAATAATTAAATTAATTTATTGAATAGATAATAGATGCCACCTTGTAAATGGCTTTTGAGAATTAAAATTGAAATCAAACTGATCAAAGGCCCCAAATTTCATATTACATTCCAACTATAAAACTCTTACTAAAAAGGATACAAAGGCTAACAAAAAAATTATTGTAGGTGTACAATTTATGAAAGTTATTCAGTTAAAAAAAAAATCTCAAAGTACATCTAAAGACAGAATCAACTTTACACACACACACACACACATACATACATATTTTTCTGTTGGTATTATGCTAAGAATGTAAGTAAAGAACTAATTGCAAAGGGAACAACTTCATGCAATTTTTTACAATCTCTCTTGCTGATGAAAAGGGAAAAATGATTTTACAAACTCAAACTCTAGATGTCAGATAGATGTATAAAAGATATATCCCCTTCTTCTTTGTGCTACGCTGAGCTACTAGAATAATGGCATAAAATTGTTGCAAAAAACAAATAACAAGTGAGGTTCTAATAAAGGTATAATGCAAATGTATTAAATAGAAAAAGTGATTACTTGGTGTTTCCTAAAAATTTGACCTTCAAGCTCGGCGAACTGGGTAGCAAAATGAGCAAATTCCTGCACTTTTCTAATATAGTTTCTAAGGTTGAAAAAGCAACACCAGGACGCTACATTTTGAGGCTAAAATCACAAGTTTATGCGTGCTTCAATGGATGACTCCAATTTCACAAAATGAACGGCTGAGATTTATTTATGGTTGGCAGGAAAACAAGCACAAAACGTAGCATTCCATTTTTGACATGTCGCACTACAAAGCCATGGATTATGCGGCCGGTTAAGATTAGACGAAGGCAATGAAATGGCATCATCTCGTTGATTTGCATGACCTACGCATCACTATGCTTCGTAGAGGATCACGTTCCATCTATCATGCCATGGGGTCCCGAGCCATACTGTATGCGCATCTGAACAACGGTTTTTGTGTATCTCTATTTTGGGCCTATTCACTACAAGTGTATGGCAAGCTTCCAAGCAAAGTCTGACACTATGCATCCAATTTTGCTAGGAAAAAATATTAGAAGAAAAATTGTAAAATAAAAATCGGTGGCAAAAAGTTTGACTTTCATAGCAACTCTAAGATATGTGTGAATACCATATTTTGTCTAAGCAGGTTGTAGAAAATAATAACAAAATCAAATTAGTAGAAAATATATATAACGGAAAATTTTCAATAAGCAATAGAAGAGAGGTTATTTAACCCACCAAAAAAATATAATAAATAAAAAAATAAAAAATGTAATTAGAATAAGCAAAAATCAATCGAAACCAAAAATTAAAAAAAAAGGATATTTAATCCAAAAAAAAAGAAGAAAAGAGAAAGTTCTATTTCTTTTTCCAATAAAAAAATTAAAGATATATTTAAAAAAAAGAGAGAGAGAGAAAGGAGAGAGAGATACATTCTCATCTTTTCCCTTTAATCTGAAAAGAAAATCCAAAAAAGAAAAATAATGAAAATTGAGGATCAAATAAAAATAAAAAAATCAAATCAAAATCTAAAAATAATAATAAGTTAGAAAACCAAAAACAAACAGAAAAAGAAAAAAAAAAAAAACTAAAGCAAACAAAAAGAGTTCCAGTTCAATGCCTCTAAATCCAAAGGCCCAAACACTGAAAAAGAAAAATGGGCTGAAAAATAAAGCAAAGAAAAAGGGCGGAAGCCCATCCTTTAGCCCAGCAGCCTTTAACCTAAGTTTGAAACCTGTTCCAAAAAACTTACCCAGAACAAAAGGAGAAAAGGAAAAGAAGGAAACACGGGGCCTAGCCCACATACCTAAACAACAACAAATGGAAGAGAGACGCAGAGGGAAAAAAACACGAGAACCCTAGCTACGTGGTCCCCCCCTCTCTACCCTAGCTCTATCTATCCCGCGACCATTTCCGTACAACACGAGGCAATCAGAGCAGAGGGGGACACACCGAAAAATGCAGAAAAGGGGTGCTGCGCAGAGAGTCGAGGTGAGGGTTACAAAAAGGGGTTTTTAGAGGCCGAAGATGGGCAGAGATTTTTCGGATTGAAAAGGGGAGAGAGCAAGCAAGAATCGGGAGACGAGGGGAGAAGGAGACGCGAAGGAGAAAAATCAGAAGCTTTTAGGTTTTAGAGAGGGCGCGAGAGAGAACCAAGGGGTTTGAGGGAATTAGCGAGAAAACGAGAGGGAGAAATGAGAGTGAAGGCAGATATTGGAGCCGAGAAAGAAGCACGAAGGAGGAGCTTGTTCTTCCCTCAAAATCCCTGCAGGTAAGCCACGACTCCAGCTTATCTTCATTATCAATGAAATTCCCCTGTGATTGCTGATGGTCTGAGATAGAAATGGATGATTAAGTAACATCCTTGCACTGATTAATCATGGACGAAGTGCAGCAAGCCATGCTCCATATGTATCCTTAGGAACACACAGTTGGTATTCGATAAAATGCCTGATAGAAGGCTAAGTGGGGCTTTGGTGTCTAATCAATGTTGCTTGGTTTGTATTTTGAATTAATGGAAATCGTAACATCGTTGGGAATGTTTGGTCTTGATTGAAATATAGATAGCCTCGTTTCAATGGGTTTGGCCTTTAATCCGTTGATAAATTTCATCTGGGTATCTATTCATTTCGATGATTCATGTATGATTTTGCTTTGCTGGATTTGATAATTCTGTTTATTTTGTTCTTGAATCGGGGACTGATTGGTCTTAAGCTCATTGATATCACTACTGCCTATTAGCTTAAAGGTGTTATTTTAGTTTCATCTCAGTCTCTAATAATTGTTTCGCAGTCGTGCATTACTGACATGTGAGTATTGCTTCTGGTTGATAGATTGAGATAAGGGATGAAAGAATGAAGATGAGTAGATAGGATTTTGAAATTATTTTTCTTCCTCCCTTTATCTCTGAGACTACGTAAAATCTGGGCGTATGAAACTTTGAACTTGGTATATCAGATGCGAATTTGAAGCTTAAATGTTTATGCACTTCTATTGAAAGATATTGTGGGTTTTATATCCATGGGTTGTATGTTCATTGATTAAATATAGCACTCTTGCATAATCTCTTTGAATACACCCATGCTGTTGCAAAGAGGTTATGTGGGTTTCCTACTTGCTGTTCAAACACACTGATATGCTCCCCCCTTTTTTCTTTTTGTCTCTTTGCATGAACCCTGCCTGAGGGTGAGGATGATGAAGAATTGAGGAGGCTTACCAAATGGAGCAAAGATCAAAGAGGAAGCAAAAGAGATGGCTTCATTGCAGCATATAAAATTTAGTGGGTAGCCTTGCAGAGTTAATTGGTTTGAAATGTTTTATGTCCTTGAAATGTATTGATGAGTGATATTTGGCTAGTTGGACACAAGACACCCATCGTCACAAATTATCATGTGCCTGTATGTATTTTGGCCTTGTTTCATTTTATTTTTATTTTATTTTATTTTTTTAGAATTGTCATGTGAGATCTCATATCTTCTCAAGCATATAGAAGTAGAAGTCATCTGAGGCTACATGTGACAATAAGTTCCCTCAGTCACCAGATTGTGTTACAAAGTGTTTTCAAATTTTGAGTTTCAACAGCCCATAACACTTGAATATTGTTTCTAAAGGGTTTTCAAAAAAAGAGAAAGGTAAATAAATATTTTTTTTATTTGTGTACAGTCTTTGGGAAAAATAAATTTTTTTTTTGTGAAAGAAAAGGGGTTTAAAACAAAAAGGGAAAAAAAGGGAGAAATCAATCGAGAGATCAAAATCAAATGACTAAGGAATTATAAAGAAAAATAAAGAGAAGGAAAGGGAGTTGATGAGAAATCAAGAAAAAATTCTTTTTAAAAAAATAATAATCAAACACACAATCAAAAGCAACTTTCAAAAAATAATGATAAAAAATAAAAATGAGAATCAAAAGAAAAATTGTGAAATATTAATAAAAATAATCACCAAAAACAAAACACAAGGAGAATAGAAGGAAGAGTAAAAGGAAAAAAAAAAAAGAAGTCAAGGAATCATTAAAAAAAAATGAAATGAGAAGAATAATGAAATAAAATTTATTTTATCTTTTGTAAATTAAAACATGTCCATTAATTTGAGATTTTTTTTTTACAAAGGATACAAGTGATTTTTACTTCCTAGTTCTTATAAAATTAAAATGAAAAGGGGCAAAAAAACAAAAAAAAAGGCAATAATAAATAAAAAATGAAAATAAAAAGAAAAAAAATGAAAATGTAAAAAGGTAAAGAAGTAAGATTAACTCTACTTTCAATAAATTAAAAACATCATCCTATTCTAAATTCGTTTTATTTATTAAAGAGAAAAGTAATTTTTACTTTCTTGTCTTTTCAGCAAAAAAATTAAATTAATAAAAAAAATCAATTAAAACAAAAAAAAGAAGGGAAAAAAATCAAACACTAATTATTAAAAAAAACAAAAGGATCAAAACAAAATAATAATAATAAAAAGGGGTAAAATAAAAACAAATTAAAAAAAGCAATTGAAAATAAAAAGGGAAGTAAAACAAATGAAAATTAAAAATCAAAACAATAAAAACTAAACTAAACACACAAAAGGATTAATTAAAATAAAAAAATGATTAAAAAAAGAAAAAGACTGAAAATACAAGAAAAGTAAGATTAAATTTAACTTTAACAAATTAAAACACATCAAACAATTTTAAAACTCGTTTTATTTGTTAAAGGAAAATGTAATTTTTGTTTTTTTTTGTCTTTTCATTAAAAAAAAAGAAAGAAAATAATACAAAAAAATTAATTAAAATAAAAAACAAAAAAAAGATAAAAAAAAGATAAAACAAAAACGAAAAACAAAACATCAACCAAAAGACCGTCCGTTCGAACTAAGTGGATTTTGATCTCTCCCGAATAATACGTAGGCCTCAGGCTCTAATATAAGATCAAGTCCGCATTTGTAAATAAGCATTTCCTTTTAGTTTTATCCTTTTAATTTCTTCTCCTTTTAATTTTATCTTCTTAATTTATCTTTCTTTTTATTCGACTATTATTTTTATTCTTTCTTTTTTATTTAACATGTGATTTATCAGAAATAATTGAAATAGATTGAAAGTCATATTAATTTTGCATAATTAATTTAAGATAACCGTTATTAGGAATGAATATAATAAAAAACTTAACATCTCTATTCACAACGGACTTTTAGACTTATATTTGTTTCGCAAATCATTTTTGTTTTTCTTATAAAATTTTTTTTTTAAGTTTTATCTTTTAAAAAAATAAAATTTTGATGACGACTTTACTTTATTTGATTTTGGTTTTCGCTTTCTTTGAAAATCAAATTTTCAAAAGATTTCTTTTAAAAGTACCATGCAATTGCATTTTGATGTGACAATATGAATGTAATATTTTTGTTTAATATGGATTTGAAACATTTTTTCAATAGAAACTAGGATTTCCCTAAAAAAAAACCCAAAAAACTCCTTACAACATGAAGACCACTGTAGTCTTTACAACCTTATCCAAAGGCAACGTCAAACAACTTTATTTTTAACTCAAAAAAGGACAGAAGTCAATGCTCACAAGAGCTCCTCACAAATTCAACCCCCGAAAGAGTGTATGAAACCCATGAACACTACAAGAATAACAAAATCTCAAAGATTGTGAAGAAGAAAATATATTTTAGCAGCTTTGAACGCACTTTGTCATCTTGATCTTCAATGTTTGATCTTGGCTTGTAACCTTTGAGTAGAAATTTATTTTCCTTCAGAGCACATTAGGTTTGACTCATGTTCTGCCCCTTCTCCACTGGTTTTTTGTCTTTAATAAGAAATATGGACCTAATGCAAAAGGATTACTTGTTAGAATATATGACAACTAAGAAAAGACATATATTGCCTTTTCGCATTTGGCTCCAGTACTTTTGTACACTATAAACAAAAGGTAAGTGGATTTTGTAAAACACATAATAATAAAATAATAAACTTAGTTGGCATCTCCATAACCAATTATTAAAACATTTTAAACAAAATAGGGAAAATAGATTGCAATCTGGTCTAGTTCCAAAGCATGGTTCAACAAAAAGGCATCTCGTGTGTCATGAGCCTCATCTTTCGTTGAGGTTTGGATACAATATTACCATGGATCAATGTATGATGATATATGCAAACATGGACGTTCGGGTAAGAAAATAGAAGTCACCTTTAAGTTGAGCAATCCCCTCTAATTCCTTGTAGGCGTTAATCTAGCAAAGCACTGGAGTCTCACGATCCCTATGGTGAAAAAGAAACAGTAGTGCATCTCTATGTTTCCAATCTGAGTTCTACATCAAAAGAGTCTGCCATATTCATTGCATAATACATGAGAGCTCGTCAAAGGAAAGAAAGGTGAGTTAGGCTATGTCAGCAGCTGTAAAATTTAGTAAGCAAACAATGCAATATATCTTATATTCTAAATATACAAGTTCATATATATGTGAAGGAGAGGGAAATTTTGATAGTCTTCTTCCAAAAACAGAGTTCCTCAAATCTAATGTTTGCAAATCATAAAGTAAACGTACTGAGTCTAGTAATCTTTTTATTCTAGTGCCTGACAAGCTTCAATAACGTACTTGTCGGTAATCATGTGCTATTAGTCACATGATCTCATTTAAGTCTATTTATCTTTTCTTTATTTCTTTCTCTGGTGTTTCACCGTTATTGCACCATTACCATGTTCTGTTCCTTCTGTTTTAGGAAGGTTATCTCAGTCTAATTTGTTTCCTTGTTTTTCGGGATTGGACATTGACGGTGGTCATCTCTTGTAGCTAAGGTCCCCTTTTAGCCGTTTTGTATTTTGCTATTCAATGAAATAAGAGAAAAAGAAGAGCAACAAAAGTGCTCTGTTCTGCTCTGTTTTGCGTCATGCTATCAGAGCTTGAGCAATTCCGAACACAACCATGATTACCAATAGTACATGTTTGGGATATTTCTCTTCACACCATTATGGAGAAAAATTGATAACAAATTGATGTGATTCTCATAATCTGGTTGAAAACTAGAGATGGAAAATGTAATGTGTATGACAAGCCTCATTATATTAAGATTTGGATGGAAAAACTAACAATATCTGTAAAAAGCAAACATGTCAAAAAATAAATATTCAAAGAATAAAATATAAGTCACCTTTAAATTGAGTAATCCCCTTAATTTAATCCGTTGCAAATGTATGATCAATTTCAGTTGCACCAACATACTTTTGCCACCGCTGCCTGCCACAGAAAGGAAGATTTCTAGTTATAAAATTAGTTAAATTTGAAGTATTGAACTGTCCCAAAACCCTCTTGAAATATGCAACAAGCACAATATTTTGGATTGGAAGTTAATGTATTAGGGTTTGTTTGGGTTGATATGGATTTTTTTTCTTATTATGAATTTTTTTTTTTAATGGAGTTTATATAAAAAGCAATTTAGGAAATAACAAGATTAGTGTTAGGAAAAATCACCTAAGTGCTTTTATAAATATCATTATATTTGGCCAACATTTGAAAAAAAAACAATTATTTTTAACCATCAAATTACTAAAAATGACCTATATAGAGATGATTTTACAATTAATATTATTCAAATAAACAGTTTTTAGTCCATCCTAATTCAGAGTTGCTAATGTGCCTTAAAAACAAGCATCTTGAAATGCACCATGTGCAACATTTTGAATTGGAAACAAACATGCTAGAGCAGCTCATATCATGCATGGGATGTGAGCTTTACCTGTCTTCCCTATTTTGAATTTGGGAGTCCTGTTCAAGCAGAGGACTGTTGCTTCAAATTTCAAGAGTAGAAGGGAAAATGGGTAGATCCTCCTTCGCTTGGGATCTTGAGCAACCCTATAAATTCAGCAAATGATAATATTCAAAATGCAAAGAGAAACAATGCAAATATTTGAAAGAATATGGATATGCAGGAAGAAGTATCACGTCACATGCGACCAACTCATTATGCGTAATCATACGTTTGTGGATCTAAATATGTATGATAAATACTAGTTTATTACATCTCAAAGCACAATTATCTATTAGTAGTCAATAAGATCTGGGATAAATAATTTTTCAAAATGTCTTCTACAAACATTAGTTTATTTTCACTCTGAAGCTTTAATTAGCACTGCATTGATTATTAGAAAGACACTTTTTTTTGTTATAATTACGACTTTGCAAGATACTACATAATAATAAAAAATTCAAACTATTTTACATTCTTTTAATTAAACAATTATACGAAGTTCTTTTATCAATGCATGGCACCATACGGACAATAAAGAAAATAATTGAAAATATATATCTGATATTGACTTGTATGCTAGAAGCTAACTGTTGAGATATGGATAAAAATGCTCCCACGAAAATATAAACACTTGAGATATTGAGTGTTTTGGGCACAACATGAGCATGATAATTGAGGAATGAAAAGAATTAAACGTTGTTCAGTTTTGATGCAGCTTTTGGGATCCAGCTTCTCTGCATTCTTGTTTGTTACGTCTACCGTCCAGTCAAGCCATTTGATCCTTTTTTTTTATTTTTAAAATAAACTTAAATAAATAAAAAAAGATAGAGAAGATGAGAAATGACTTGATTGGACAAGGACGGGACACTGTACGATTGCAAAGAAACTAGATCCCATACAAAAGGAGTCAATCATACCTGATGAGTGGCCACACAATATGATGTTTAACCATCAAATTACTAAAAATGATATATATATATATATATATATATATATATATATATATATATATAATATTATTTGAATAGATAGTTTTTATTCCATCCTAATTCAGGGTTGCCAATGTGCCTTAAATAGATAGAAGTTTTTGCGGCAGTGCTGTTGGTAGTTCTAAAATATCATTTTCTAAACTTTTAAAAGATACACTGTCATAAATAATTAACTACTATTGTGTTTGATTTGTATAAAGTAGTTGAGTATTGTCTTGTCATTTTTATTATTAGACCTAGTACTAATCATTGACTAAAATTGACGTTGGCAAACAAAATTCATGATATGTATTATGTAATGACCAAATTGCTTTTCACTTTGAAGCTTTAATTAGCATTATGTGGTTTTTAGATAAAACCAAAGAGAAAAAAAGTCTAATATTTATGACTTGCAAGATAATGAATAATAATTAAAATTATATTATTTTTTTCATTAAGGAATGAAATGAATTGAACGTAGTTCAGTTGTGGGGTAGCTTTTGCTTGATGCCACCCTTGCTATCTACTAAAAAGCAAAATTATAACAAACACATAATTCGGTAAAATGAATAAATGCACACAACACACATATATGTAAAATTTCAAACTCATACAGAAAGAGTAGATCATACCTGATGAGTGGCTAGACAATATGATGTTTAAGGACCTTGTCATTTAGAAGTTCAAGTTAGCATAACCCCATCAAAAGTAACGCAGGGGATGTGAGCAATCTTTGACCACTCTTTTCCTTTTTTCTTTTGGCACCGCTTTTTGAGCAAGGGACTTCCGCAAATCTCGAGAGTATGAAGGGAACTGGGCAAACCCTCCTTTGGGAAGCATTGGAATTTAGGACAGCCAGACAGTTGCAATGTTTTAAGAGCAGACAAGTGGCAGAGACCCTCATAATCCAGGGTTCTAAGATTTGAACACCTGTTAAAAGTAAGTCCGGTAAGAGTGGGCGGCAATAATCCTGCATCAGGAAGACACTCCGCATCTACAATATCTCCAATCGACAGGTATTGTAGGGAAGTATGATTATGCAAATCCCACTCCATTCGAGAGGTCACGAGTTTCTGGCTGCTACTGATAGAAAGATACTCTAGATTTGTTGGCAAGCCCCCCTCAGGAAATGATTCCACTTGTGGACATCCGCATATATATAGCACACTCAGAGAGGGAAAGAGGATGTGCATACGCTCAGGCAGTGATTTCAAACTCTCCAATCCTCCAACGCAACACATTTCCAATTTGGGAGCAGAAAATCCTCCTTTCGGAAATGATACAAATTTAGGGCAGTCGGAGATATTCAAACTTGTAAGAGAAGTGAGATGATGATCGTGTCCCTCAAAAACAGATATCGTTTCAAGATTCCTACATCCATAGAATTGCAGTGACCGAAGCTTAGGGAATAAATCAAGCGGAAAGGTCCGTAGAGAGTCGCAGCTACTTTCTATCCACATTTTTTGAAGGAAGTTATGACCACGGGGCAATGGGAATTCTAGAGTGGCACTGTTTAAAATCTCCAATTCTTCAAGGCAAGTGTCGGCAATCATATTCTCAAATTTTTCAACCAAAAAGCATTCTGTGAAGGGTTCCTTAATGCGGAGGACTTTTAGACTTGGTGGAAGATATTCCAATTGCACCTTTCCACAATTTCTCAGGACGAATTTACTAATAGCTGGAGCCCGCAAAAGTGAAGCCACAAGCTGCTCGCACTCGTCAATAACTAGCTCTGTTAAACAAGGAAGCTCTGCAGGAATGTGCTCTTTCAACTTGGGACATCTTTCTATATAAAACTCTCGCAAACATGGGAAAGCACCCTGTACATTTTCACATTTCCATTCCTCCCATCGCTCCATTTGCCTAAATCTCAACATTTCTAAGGATACAAATGGAGTAGTGCAAGAGCTATTCCCATAAAATTCAGGACCAATAGCCACTATACCATCAAACCCTATAATTGACAGTGACTTGAGAGATGACAGGAGACCCAATGACGGCAAGGACAAACAATATTTGCAGTTCCTCAACTCTATGGACACTATATTGGACAACGTATTATCCGCAAACCAATACGGAAACGAGGGATCACCATAGTTGCTAATTGATAGCTTTTTCAAGTTCCAGTGAGGTTGGAGATTCTCTAGCACATCCCTTTCATTACGAGATTGATCATTCTCCATACTCCACTCCAACATTAACTCCTCAAGGTGTATTTTATTTTTTAAATTGGCAGCTAAGGAATACATGGGATGCAGTACATTCTGCAAATCTAAAATGCACAGTGATCCTCGAAGAGTAAGATCTCCTAATTGTTTGATGTTGGTCTCATTACATTTGCCCACATAAAATGGTGACAGAACTTGAAGATCTTTTAATTTCCCCAATTGCTTTGGCATCTTTCTCACCCCAGTTCCCCAAAAATCAAGATGGCGCAAATTTATGAGCTTATGCAAATCCGTGGGTAATTCTTCCAAATTCCAGCAAAACCTCAACTTTAATGTTTGCAAGTTATAAAGTAAGCATATTGAATCTGGTAGTCTTTTTATTCCGGTTCCTGATAGATCCAAATAACGTAGATGTTTAAGATCGCCCACTGAGCTAGGCAACTCAATAATGTTTTTATAGCTTGACAAAGACAGGACATGTAAGCACCTAAACTTGAACGGCAAATTTTGTATCGTCTTGCTATAATTATAAACCCGACTAGGATACTCATTTAAGGACAGGTAAGTGCGCAATCTGTTAGCCTTGTGTATAGCCTCAAATCTTCTAGCCGTATCGTGATACTTCGGCAAATATGAAAAGTGGCGAGTCACGTTTGAAATATTTTGTGTCTGATCTACCTCCAACCTAAAACAAAACTCTCCAGATGCATCTTTTGCAAGATCATTGATAAGGTCATGCATGACATATCGAGCTTTATCTCTACTTGATTGTTGGAAAAATGATCTCGACAATAGATCGTGAAACAACTGATCTCCTACGCCCTTTAAGTCTTTTCTTTGCCGTGCACACTGTAAAAAATTTTCCGCCATCCACAACTCAATTAGAAGCTCCTTGCTAAATTCATAATCTTTGGGGAATATAGAACAATAAGCAAAGCATCTCTTGAGAAGAGAGGGAAGGCAAAGATAGCTCAATCTTAGAGCTGGAAGAATACCGCTCCTCTCCTTCCATATCTCACTTTCCAAAATGTCATTCCATTCCTCCACAGATAACTTTTCGCACAATAGACTTCCAATTATTTTCAAGGCTAAAGGCAACCCCTTACATTTTTTAGTAATTTTTTTGCCAATATCTTCAAAATCAGAATTTGAAAAAAGAACATCTCTATCACGGAATGCATAGCTTTTGAACAACAACCAACTATCTTCTTCTTTTAAATGTTCCAGTGAATGTATTTTAGCTGAGTGCACAGTTGAAGCAACTATGTCACTGCGAGTGGTTATAAGAATTTTACTTCCTGGAGCCCCGTAATTGAAAGGCGTCTGTAAGGACTCCCATTGCATATAACTTTCATTCCAAAGGTCATCCAAAACAAGGAAAAATCTCTTCCCAGCCAACATCCCCTTCATATTAATTTGAAGCCCATTTAGATCTTTAATATCATCCGTAGATGACATAGTTATTGCCTCAATAATTGCTCTAGTTACCCTCGTAACATCAAAGTCATCAGAAACACATACCCAAGCTTTGAGATTAAATTCATCCTTCACCCTCAGATCATTGTAAATAAGCTGGGCAAGAGCAGTCTTACCCAACCCACCCATACCCACTATAGAAATGATAGATAGGTGACTGCTATTATCATTTTCTGATAGCAACCAGTTAATGACCATGTCTTTGTCATCATTTCTACCACATATTCTACCTTCATCCACCAAAGATGTTGTTTGCAACTTTCTTACTGATCCCACACCAACACATCTGCCTTCTTTCAATCCTAGTATATCTTTTCCACTTTCAAGACATTCTAGGTTGTCAAGGACTTGTTTCATCCTTGATTCGATTTCCTTGTCAAATGAACTACCGGAACCGGCGAAGAAGTTTCGTACCTTGGCTGTCACAGTACTAGAATGGAATTCAGCTTCCACCTTGCGCTTGGTCACTTCATAGTCAATCTCATCTAAGACATCCTCAGCATCATACACAGCATCTTTGACCTCATCAAGCCAAGCTTTCACATTTGGATGGGTGATCTCCTTTTGCTCTGCATCATCAATCACAGCGTTGAGGGATAACAGACGGATGTTCAACTTCTTCAGCAACGTCTCGTCCAGTCTTCTGCCTCTGAAGAAGTCAAGAAAATCACGAGAAGCCAACCTGTCAAAAGCCACCTGAAGGAAAGAAGAGAGAATAGCACCACCAACCAATTCAACAGCCATGGTGTGTTGTTTTTGGCAAAAATGAAACCTGAGAAAGGAAATGATAGCAGAAGACAAAGCGCCTAAGGCCAATGTGTGGTAATGGCTTCATACATCTGTTTCTTATCCCAATTTGATGATGGCCAGCTAGCAAAGTGGCAACAAGACAGAGACTTGACTTATTTCCAGTCCAAAGTGTAACTATGGCCTTTTTTCACATGCTGCACCAATAATAATTCATTTTCTTTTCTTACTATAGAAGAGTTTTCCTGACTTGGAAGTGAGCAAAGAGAAGAGGGCTGGAAATTTGGAATCCAGTCCAAAAACATGATTTTTAAGAAGAATAACTTGGAATTTAAGTCACAAGTTATGGTTAGGAATATTACGAGAATTTTTAATATGTAAATATCAGTTTTCTTATCAAAGACAGAGAACTGAAAAAGGATAATGAACCAAAAATTCCAACAAAAACAAACTTCTATTCATTAAAAGAGATGCTTTGGAATATGCCAACATTGGGAAAGCAGGTATTAATGAAGTTGAATTATTGGGACTTGGGAGGCTGCCAGTGGATTTGCTTGACTTAATTGCAAACCATATTCACAGAAATGATATTTTAACTTTTGGTCCTCTTCCGGAGGTCTTTGTTTAATAAACTTTGTTTTAACAATGTCCAATCTCTGTTTAATATATAATCTTTAGATTTGTTTATAAATACTGTTTATAAGAATTGTTTACAAATTTGTTGGCTTTTGTTTTTTTAAATAAATTTGATTGATTGACAAATATTCTTGTACATCTGCACTTGGCCCCATTAGAATTCTTGAAAAATAAAACCAGATTCTTCCTAGAATATAAGGGACAAATACTTTCGGGAATTTTTTACAGCAGCTCGTCACACTGTTAGTAATTTGGACTCTATGAAATGTAAGGCTTGTAAATTGTTTTTGAAGTGAGAAAAAGTACGATGCGTAGAGTGAGAGAGTATATGGATTTATTTATTTATTTTATTTTTACTCACTTTATCTTTTTTTTCTTTGCCTCTCTCACTTTAAATATATTTTAAAAACCTTATACATCGGAGAATCTAAACTCAAGAGAGAAAAAAACCTAATAGCCTCAACAGTAGAACCTATCTTATTGCTTGAATAGGTGTTCAATTCATTGCCTACTGGCTTTTTGCGATCTTGAAATTCTTGTGATGAATTTGAAATATAGATTGTAGAGCCAGAATCAATCCATCAAGAATTGTGACAACATTAACTAAATAACATTCATAACAAACTAGAGATATTATATTACCTTTTTTTGATAAGCTAAGCCTTAAATTTAGCACAATCATTCTTAACATGTCCCTTCTTTTTTACACAAGAAGCATTTGAATTCCTTCTTGATGTTTGACTGGAAGGATGCTTTATCCTTCCCTTTTTGCTTAACTTGGTTGTTTTTTCCAATGTTTTTAAAATCGGACCGGTCATTGAACCGGTGAAAGCACTGGTTCACGGTTCATTGGTCCAACCGTGGTCGAACCGGTCATAATTATATTTTTTAAAAATTTTATATATTAAAATTTTAATGTAGAAATAAATATTGATAAATTTTAACCATTTGATTATTAATTTAATATTTCTTAAGATATTATAAAAATTATTTTAGAGTTTTTAAATTATATTAAAATTCTACTTATTACTAAAACATAAAAAAACAAAAACTAAATAATAATTTTGACTAAATACATTTATATTTAAAAGAAATGTTATTAGGAAATTGAATATAAGGGATCAAATATAAAAAAATAATAAAGTATTCATATTATACTTCTTTAATATTCTCTATTTTTTTAATATATATATTTCAACTCTCCCCTCCTTTTTTATTTCTTTTTATTTTTAATTTGTTAAAATTATTTGGGATAAATTATTTTGTTATATAAAAAAATTAAAAAAAAAAAAGAAAATAGGTACAGACCGGTTCAAACCGGTTTTGACCGGTCCGGTTTTGGCCGGTTTTGACCGGTTCTTGACCGGTTTGACCGGTTCTTTAGCCAGCCGGTTTCCTGAGCCACCCAGACTGGACCAGGGACCGGTTTCCGGTCGAACCGGTCGGACCGGCCGGTCCGGTCCGATTTTTTTAACATTGGTTTTTTCCTTTTGTGACCACATGTGCACTTTCTAAATGAGAACTCTCTCCTTGCTCCATCAACAATCTTCCCTTCTCTTGAATACACATGATCAGTTCATTGATAGACCATTTATTTTTATGTGTTATAAAAGATCTTGAAAAGGTCCTACTGTTGAGGAAGTGAGTTCAAAATGAAGTGCACAAGAAAGGATTCAAACATCTTAACCTCTAGTGCCCTAAGTTATATTGTAATGTCTCTCATTTTCATAATATACTCATGCCCTTAATTTCAATGAGCTTCATTGATAATAATTGAGACATTAGGATGTTAGCAAAGGCCTTATCTGAAGACTCAAATTATTCATCAATAGCTTTTAGCAATCTTTTACATTACTACGCTCTTTGATGGAACTTCATATGCGGGGCGAAATTTTGGTTTGAATGCACATCATACTAAGGTGATTAGATCGCTTCTGGTGATAATAGTAATGTGCTCATAAAGGTCAAATTCTTCCTCATTACTATTATCATCCAGTGTTGGTGGTTTATTTTTTTTTATGGCATAGTCTATATGTCCATCCACCCTAATTAAGGGAGGATCCTTTCCTTTTAAATCTTATAATTATCATCATTTAGATTAGAAATTTCATTTTGGATGTTAAGAAAGTTAATAGGATGAAAAGTTGCAAAAATGAAACATACATATTAAGTCAAGTATGAGGCTAATAAATAATTGCATATTTCACCTATGCAAAATAAGGTACAAAATCAAATAAAACTGCTTGTAAGCTAAGTTTTATTGAATATAATCTGTATGATAAAACTAACAAATTATTATATTTTCTTAATACCTTTGGGTAAATTAAGAAGGTAATTTGCTATTTTATCTTAATTGTCTATTTAAATATAATCGAAATTCCAATAAGATAAAATCCATTATATTTAAATGAATCAGTTACAAGTTTTGCTCATTCTTTATATGATTTGGTTCTCAATATATATACATATATAACTTAGATAAACTAAAATGCTAGGGCTACCTTTAATTTAACTAAGTATATTTTAAATCACTAGGCATTTTGGAATTTTAATCAACAAATTTTGCTTAAATATATAAATAAGGCAAATAAATAACATGCTAATCAAACATAATATTAACGTGTGTATTTATTAATTTATTCAAATGTTTCATTATATGCAATAAAACAAAACAAATATATTGCATATACAAGGTAAATTTAAGTTTAAAATTAATAATTAATTAAAAGTAAGTAATAATTTTCAAAACAATTCCCAAGAATGATAATCTAATATCAAAATTAGTTACTGTATTAAATTTCAAAAATAATAATATTTAAGAAATAACTTGAAGCACACCTTTTATATATATATATATATATATATATATATATATATATATATATATATATATATATATATATATATATATATATATATATGCAATATACAATCAAAAATGCAATTGGAACACATGGCAAGTGGCCTTGCCCAGGGGTCATGCGTTCTATTCATCACGCAGCCATGCCATTGTCCAAATTTTATTTAAATGCCAAGCGCACCGTTTCATGTGTTTTCTACTTTTAGTTGGGTCTATCTTGGATTGATTTAACTTAAGTCGGACTTGATTAGATATCTGGTTACATCTTAGCCATTTTAACTTTTTTTTGAATAATTTAAAAACCAAAATGGTCAAATTTTGATTTCTTACATATCTATAAATTCATTTTTACCAAAAAATTGCAAAACATAAATCCAATTTTCATGAGAAAAATTAGCCATGAAAATATATTCAAAATGCTAAAATAATACACTTTTCAAGCAAGGCAGAGGTAGCAACAGCTCTGACACCAAATGTGAAAAATTAACAACACGTTTATAAGTGCTAAATGGAAGCAACACTTACCTCTCGCCATTGCAACAAATGTTTCAGAATATGTGACTGTGGAAAATCTTTTATGTTCTATGGCTACTTCAGATGGTGTGTGAGTGTCTCTATTCTCTGAACTTAGACCCAGCACCTCCTCAATTTATAAAGCTTTAATTCTCCAACGTCTCCATCAAGATGCCGGAAGAGCAACGGATGAACCATTACCGCCATGAACAGTTACCACCGTGAATAATTACAAATGGACCACTCATTGCAGAAACAGAAATGCACGGAAGAGCAACGTTACATTTTCATCAATCATTCCAATTATGCTTTTAAATTTCCTGTATTATAATCCAATGTTGCATGCATCATAGGATGATAATATATATATATATATATATATATATATATATATATATATATATATAAGAGGAGGTCTATTTGGTGGACATGAGAGTAAAGAGAAGCCGATAGGGACAGATCGAATTTAAAACATTAAGTTCTCATCAAAATCAAAAATTGAGACTATTGTCACGAAAAATATTCGTTCATTGTTTTTTTTTAATTAATGTTTATATTTTTCCTCTTTTTCTTTTATTTGTGAAATCAATAGTTGCGTAAGAAAAAATTGAACCTTACACGTCTGGTATATACATCTCAAATCTAAGCCATCCTTTGCATGTAATAATTTCTATGTTGATGTAAATGCTTATTACCCCCCCCCCCCCTCCTCAAATAGGTTATATTTAGAATCTCAAGTTTAGATATATATTGGAAGAAACCTACTTTCATATATTTGAGCGTAATCCAATGAAGGGAAAGGTGTTCATTTGCCCTCTGTAGCATCCACTATTCTTTCTTTTCCCCAGTTAAGTTACCTGACCTTTTAACCTACTCTTTTGTTTGACATTTGACATTGAATTGGCGTAACAAGTTACTGGATCCCTTGCAGTATTATAAAAGATACAATAGGAGAGCTGCAGAGAGAAAAAGAGAGATGCAGTGACTTTCTTTGCTCTGCGTCATCAATCACAGCGCTGATGGATAACAGACAGATGTTCAACTTCTTCAGCAACGTCTTATTCAATCTTCTTTTCTGGAAGAAATCCAGACCATCACGAGAAGCCAACCTGTCAAAAGCCAATGAAGAAGGCAGAGAGAAAAGCACCACGGACCAACGCTCCAGCCATGATGTGTTGTTTTTGGCAGAAATGAAACCTGAGACAGGAAGTGATAGTAGAAGAAAAAGCGCCTTAAGGCCATTGTGTGGTAATGGCCTCATACATCGGTTTCTTCACCCAATTTGGTGATGACCGGCCAGCAAATTGGTTAAGGCTTGGAAGTTTCACTGCGTGCATTTGATACAGCTAACTACGCTTTCTTAGTGGTTTCTTGCCAATTCTGATTTATTTCTTTTCTTTAAAAGCTATGGCCATTATTTATTATTTCATTTGTATCTGTTCCCCATAAGCCACCTTCCCTTATACACCATCGACTGGAGGTGCTACAATTCCAAGTTTTTATGAACCAACATCTATTACCCAAGTGCCTACACATTTGAAAATCCTAATTAATCAGGATGTTCAATGAACGATATCATAAATTTTGATATTGATATAATTATTTTTTTTAAAGTAGCATAAATATTCTTATGTATTAGTTTTATGCGTTATCCAAATAAAAAAAATTATATAATATTCTTATAGTGAAACAAAAAAACAAAAAAAATGTTTTGTTATGAAATTACTTTGTTAAAGAAAAATTTTGAAAAAATTAATTTTTTAGTCCTTATAGTTTACCTCAATTTTCAAGTTAATCCTCATAATTTTTTTTCAAATATAATATGTCCCTATACTTTCTAATCTTTCCTATCGTTTATTTCTGACATAATGCCATTAATTGGTGGCTAACATGGCAAAAAGATCCAAATTGACAAGTTTATATGGATTGAAACTTGCCACACATTCAGCACTTCTCAACTGCACGTGAGAAACACGTTGAGTGTAACATCCTCCTCGAATTAAAATTTAATCAAAATAAATTTATTTAATTAACTAAATTATGGATCTTTAAATTAATAAAATAAGGTCCTAATATGTGAATTTAGGAATTTGTAGAGTCCCACATCGGTTGGTGCGGTCTGGGGCTAAGTGCATATAAGAGGGGGGGTGCCTCCTCCCCTTGCCGACGCGTTTTGAGGGTGATGTCCTCAGAAGCAAAACCCCCACTGGGCCAGGTAAAACCTGGAAATGTGGCTAACGGGGGACAATCTCGGCAGGGCTGTGACAAGTGGTATCAGAGCCGGCTTGTTGCATGTGCAACCCGAGGACGGGTTGGCTCCAACGGGGGTGGACTGTAGAGTCCCACATCGGCTGGTGCGGTCCGGGTGTCAGTGCATATAAGAGGGGGTTGCCTCCTCACCTCGACGACGCGTTTTGAGTGGTGATGTCGCTCAGAAGCAAAATCCCGCGCTGGGCCAAGTTCAGCCTGAAAATGCGGCTAAGTCGGGCACAATATCGCTGGGGCTGTGACAGTGGTATCAGAGCCGGCCAGTTGCATGTGCAACCCGAGGACGGGTTGGTTCCAAAGGGGGGTGGATTGTAGAGTCCCACATCGGCTGGTGCGGTCTGGGGCTAAGTGCATATAAGAGGGGGGGTGCCTCCTCCCCTTGCCGACGCGTTTTGAGGGTGATGTTCTCAGAAGCAAAACCCCCACTGGGCCAGGTAAAGCCTGGAAATGTGGCTAACGGGGGACAATCTCGGCAGGGCTGTGACAGAATTCATGCATTTTAGGAAAGAAATTGGAATTTTTGGAATCATTAAGAATTTAATTAAAATTTATGGGGATTTTAAAGATTTAGTTTATCAAACTTTTCATCACCCAGCTCGACCTAAATGCAATGTAATCAGAATTAAAAATAATTTATTAAATAATAGTAAATTAAGAAATAAATACTTAAAAATAAAAATTGAAAAAAATTTCAAGCCAATAGAACCTTAAAAATATAACAGAAATATTTAGAAAATAAAAATATTAAAGAAAAATTTAGGAGTTGAAGTACAATTAGCAAAAATTTAGGGTTTAAAATTGTAACTTTACCCATGACTAAAATATAATTTTAGCAAGCCAAATGGTAATTTTCCTTATGCATCAAAACTTTATCTTTTCCATGCAAAAGTGGCAGAAACATGAATGTAAAAATATGTTGAATGCTTTGAAATGCATCGATCATTCAGTGATTAACAATCATTTCTATACCTCATCAAATTTTTAGGATCAAATTTGGTATGCAACTCTTGTCAAATTTTTTCAAAATATCCTGGACACCTTAACAAAAAGAGAAGATGATTCAAGAGAAAGCACTATCTTTACTGTATCTATAAACCATCCTTCAGCCTTTTGAATTACAACCCAGTTCAATAACACATCCTAAACCCTTGTTATTTTGTGATTCGAAAGAGGAAAAAGTGGAAGAGAGAGAGAACGAGAAGGAACAAGAAGAAAAAGGAAAGGAGGAAAAGAATTTTGTATCCACCTTCAAGTAAAACTAAACTCTTATCTTACAAAGAATTCCTTTTATTATTTTACCTTCCTCCTCATCCTTTTCATCTCCTCTTCTATAGTCTCATTCCTTCTTTTATTTCTCATATGAAAGTAGGAATGTTGAAGAAGTAAAACTCCTTGGGTATGCTTGTAAATTGAGTATTTTAATTGTATATATGATTGTTTAAAATTTTAGGGAGTTTAGTTAAAAAAACCATGAAGAAGATGATGAACAATAGCTGATTCATGATACAAAGCAACTTAACCAATCAACTAGTATGAGAGAAGCAGTCAACTATTGTGACAGTAATAGACAAATGTTGAAACTGTAAGTAACCAGTCGATCACCTTCCTCAATCAATCAACTATTCCTCATGTATTAGTTGACCATTCTCATAATCAGTCAACTGGTCAAGTGGTGTCCAAAAAGAAATTGCAACATTGTGACATACCAATCTACTGGAGAATGATCAATGGTCAACTGATGGGCATAGACTAGTTGACTAATGATCTTTAGTGATTGACTAATCTCCATTTATTATTGGATGGAATTTTTGCACCTTATAGTATTTGGTGACTAATTGATTATTATATGTTATTGCTTCATATATTCCTTTGGAACCCAAATCCATTATATGAACCACATAGTTATCTAACCCTTGAACAAGGAATATGTTGAACTGTACATAAAAGGCTGAACTTAGAGCAATTCTTATATATGAATGATCGTGCAAAATAAGTTAACCCAGGTATAAATTCTTATGCATGAATGACTATACCTCATATTGTTCCTATGCATAGAGGACCATATATATGAAATATCTGGACAATACCAATAATTAGGCTTTTAGGACACAAAAAATACTTAAAAGATATACTAATAGGAAATGGGTTCCATTAGAATTTACTTTAAGTAGTATATTAGCTACAGACTTGATTGATTGGCATGCTTTATTTCACCAATATTTCATGTGACCACATAATTTTGTAAGTTGGTATATCAAGCAAGTATGTCAGAATGAAAATTTTTGTTGATGTTAGTGTGTGTGATTACGATGGCCACAAACTAGAAGTACCATCTAAATTTAAAAGCTAAGGCTAGTAGATGGAGAAGACAAAGGGAACTTTACACAAAGAGAAGAATAAAATACAAAGATATTAGCTTTCATGGATATATATTGAGGTAAAATTTAAAATCATCATTCATTTATGTCTAAAGTATATCCCTGTGCCTAAAAACGTGAAAGAGGAAAAGAATAAATGAATGAACTGAAAGTTGTAGGTTTAGGCAAGATTCATCCAACAATTATCATTTCAATTAATATACAACTACAACTACTAATGATGACATGTCATGTAATCAAATTCACTCTCATTCATAAAAAGATACAAAAAGGTTTAAGTCCCTTGCCATTAGAATTACGTAGGTTAGTCTTTAAGGTTAACATCTATCTTGGATCTTGGATTGCTTGCGTAATATGGATCCATATTAAGGGTGCCCTAGTTTGCAATTATGATATGAATAACTATGAATATTGATTATACTAATCGAGTATTATGATATGTAAGAATATGGAAGTGGTTATTGTATCCTAAAATACTGAAAACTTAGGTTTTACATTAGATAGTATAGGATAGCCAATATGACATCTTTTATTTTGCAAAATTTAAGACATGTTATATAGTACAGGATATCTAATATAGTACTTGTAGAATTTACTTTATC